>VXAX01001629.1:31270-132801 GCA_013399835.1 Leptocoma aspasia
CTTTCCATATTGCCTCCTGTCTTTCCTTCCTTCCTTCCTTCCTTCCTTCCTTCCTTCCCTCCTTCCTTCCTTCCCTCCTTCCCTCCTAGCAGAAAAGTTCAGCAGAAATCTGAGAATGAATTACTGAAAAAAAATGCCCCATGGCTCATTAGCACAAAAGATTAATACTATTTTAGTGATGAAACAGAAGTTTTTATGCTGGCAATATACCTTTAAATCTGTTTCTGTTGACAACTGCTTTTATCTGTCTATAGAATAATAATTAGCAACTTCAAACAATCACAAGGCTATTTTGTGAGAGGAAGCATGACTTTATTCCCAGCATAAAAATGGAGAAGCTGAGACAGGTGAAGTGACTTTATATCCCTGTCAAGATTAAGTGATGGTCAGAACTTAGGTTTGGTTTTAAGCTGCAAGAAAGTTTTGGTTTTGGTGTTGTTTTTCTCCCCCACTTTTAATATAGCAGCTAAATAATACATACAGGTGTACAGATGGTTTGTGAAGAAAGTAAAAAGCAGAAAAATAAGATAGAAATGACAGAAAGTGGTAGATAGTGACAGAGGGTTATTTTCCATCTAATGTTGTACAAATATTTAAAAGAGCATCATCTTAGTTTTTTTATTTTGTGTATAGGTATCTTTAGGTGCCTTAATTGCCTAAATATGGTGTTACATTTATTTAAAAGCAAATAGATGAATTAATTTCATTTCAGTCTTCTTTATTTTAATTTTATTGTTGATAAATAAAAAAAAAATCTCCCCAAAACCATCAGGTATTGAAATGAAAATGAAAATTTAAGAAGCAGGCAAAACAGGAAAAACATGCAAGCTTGATGTCTCTAAACACAAGACATCCCAGGTTTTCAAATCCATTTCTCACATCTTTCAAATCTTCTACCACCTCCCACTGAAATAAATTATTTTTTCCCCCTGAATCCTGAAGCTCAACCAAGTTCTTTCTGTACCATGGAGAAAATATAATAATAAAATCCAATAATAATAATACCAGTTGTCATGAATGTACAGAAAAATTTGTAGAAGACACCCTTAACACTTAAAATTACATATTTACATGTCTCCTCTGCATCTTTAACACAGAAGTAAAATTCATGTCTTGCTGATAACCTTGGTGCCAGAATGTCACATTCTCTTTTTATTCTCCTTTCTTTTGCAGTTGGAAAAAAAAAAAAAAGCACATTACAATCCTCATATGTAAATTCTATAAGCTTTACTGTTCTCCTCAGGTGTGCATGCCAAGTTTTCATTATGAAGGCTCCCCGCTGTGAAAAAAAGGTACATTTTCACTTTCATGTGTCTGTTCCTTTGTGGTAGAAAGGTTTGAAACATTAATGAGTAAACTAAACTAAAACTGTACAGACATTCCTGCAGGAAATTGGGTACGTTTCTGATTCTGAGGGGAAGAAATTCAACTAGGTCAATAAAATTGTGTGATTTTGACTCTGTGAAGTCAGCTGTCACTAAGGAGTTACCCATGCTATTTTTATTCATGTTAATGGCATTTTTATGCCCTGGTGTTTTGTTTTGAAGATTTTATCCCACTGAACCAGAAGATACAAAAAGAAAAGAATATTCAAAAAGGGTATGGAAAAAAAATTTCACAAGTTGAAGGCTGATATCTGTCATGGCTTTTTTCTTTCTCAAATTATTTTACTAAGTCATCATTTCATACCACCTTGAGTTATGTTAGATGCAACATTAGTGACAAGTGTGGTATCTTAACTAAACAATCATTATTTACAGCTATAAACCATTGTACATTAGGTTAAATGGGTGTATTAGATATATTAGACAATATATCTTTAAGTCCAGTGTATATATCAATACTCTTAGATATATAAATTAAAAGTCATGCTTGTTTGCTCAATAAATGTTAATACTTTTTTAATTTAAAAAAAAGAAAAATAATTCTTTGGTATAGATAGCATGTTGATGTGGCAGAGTTCACTAGAAGTCTTACAGTAAAACAGATTTAATTGATAATAGGGTATTTTAAATTTTAAATCGATAAATATATAATTTGATAAACTGATAATTTAAAAAAACCCAAAACAACCACAAAGTCTTCCTAGAAATTGTGGTTGTTTGTTGAGAAAATTGCTTTGACATGAACAGCCAATGGAAAAATAAGAAATCGTTCTTCTCTTGCAAGAAGAGTAAACATTTATTTTTCAATTTCATTAAGTAACCAACTTTTTTTCAGCTAGATCTAGGTTTTTAGTTTTCCCAAGGATGAAGAGAGATCCAGGCAGAGATTCAAGTAAGGAGCTTGCTGTAGACTGTTCAGTCTCACTAAACATATCTCAGCAGAGCATCATAAATTTATTCCAAAGCAACCTTGGAGACTGAGATTCTTCACTCAGAATGACAACGAACTCTTGTCTAAGAGAGGAAAAAAAAAGGGAAACTTTTGCATCAGGTACCTCAGATTCTTAAATGCTAATGAATATAGGTTTTATTTATGTTTCTTAGGAAAGGGGAAATTCAATTCAATATTCAGTCTTTGGGACATAATAGGAAGTCAGTCATCCCTCTGTGTTACTCTGGCTGGTTCTGTTAGCTGTAGACCTGTAATAGAAATAGAAGAATGGTGGACTTTTTAAGGAGAATGGTGGTTATTGAGCTCAGTGGACTGATAAGCAGCTGGGAGGTGCCAGGCTGTCCTGCTAGCACACACCCTGCTCAGTGTGCCCAAAAGCTGGTGGCTCACACCAGCCCCCTGGCACCGCCCCAGCCTCAGGCCAGCTCTTGCTGGTACCCACCAAAGGCAGGACTGCTGCCAGTCACACAGGACAGAAGATGCTGGTGGCCTTCCCCTCCATTTCCCTTAATAGGTAAGCATCTTTGATAAGAAGGGAAATTAGACCAAACTTTCTTGCAGGTCTTTAACTGCATGCAAGTTTCCCAGTTTCTGTGTGTCCGATGCAGCAGCCTGTTTCCGAGAGCAGACATACCTGGTCACAGACATGCAAGGATCTCTCTGAAAACACTGTATTCTATAATGTGATAGAGTCACATCTGCTAAATATTGCAATAGTACAATTTTTGATCTTAAAGTGCTTGACAAACAGTTTTTAATTACTCTCCATACCACCATAAGACAGCTAAGTTTAATTTTCTATATTTCACAGATGGAGAAAGTGAAATGTAAGGGTATTAAATGACTTGACCAGAAACCAAATAACTCCAGGAGCTGGAAATACAGGCCCTGATACAGGAAACTACTGGAGCAGATGCTTAACTTCCAGTATTGAAGCATTCAATACAAGACAAACAGTTTAACAGAAGGGCAAAATACTGCATGGAAAATTCTCTAGCCATTCCACTCTTCAGCTACTACAACAAAGGAATATTAGCCTTAACTTGCCATCTAACAGCTTGCAAATAGCCCTTGATATACCATACAAAACCATTGTACTCTCTATTGTCTGCTCACTTCCCCCAGATACTATTCTGGAGCACTGCTGAATCTGGTGTAGTGGGGAAAAGAGAGCAGACTCTGATTTTTTAAAGATTTATATCAGTGCTTGCTAAGGGAGGAGTCCACCCTTAGGCAGGCATACTGCAAGAAGATTGAAAGAGCCAACAGAATAAAAAAATCAGGCAATGTCATTAGGTGTCCCATGAGTGATGGGTTGCCCGGTTCCTGCTCTGCCAACTTGTGTGAGCTGCTTTGCTGGTGGACAGCAGTTTGATCAGCACTCAAGATTCACTTGGGGTGAGCATTCTGACTTTATCAAAATCTGGACAGCAAATCTCCTCAGGAGAGGTTTTCTTCAGGTCTCTGGTAAATTGTAGTATTGGTCAGAAATACTTGAGATTAGCTTCTTGATTTTCTCTGCCTTTGGCAATAAATGCTAAGTAGTATTAACATTTAATAAGTGTAGCTCAGACTTCTCAGTAATTAAGAAAATATTCAGTTCAGTCCCTGTTTGATCATCCATTTTGACCTTTGCTGTAACTCCAAATTTTAACTCAATAAATATGTCAGTACCACATTTATAAATGAAAATTTTTGAACCTGAGAAGCCTTGGCTTAGAATCCTTGCATCTAGGATTCACTTCTGAGCATGTTAATACTGAAGCACATTCCTCTGTAAATTCCTGGGACTTGATTCATCCCTTCCAGCAGAGGTATGGAAAAGGAAATGCCATATTTTAACCACATACTATGCAGTGCTCTAGAGCATCCTTCTGCCAGAGACCACCTCTACAGTCTATCATCTCTTATGGCCTTCAGTTCTGATTTTCAGGAGAGAACCCACCGTAGGGCATTTACCTGTGGCAGCCCCACTCTCCCCAACCAGTACTGCTGGTATGTTGGATGATGACCATGGAGGGTGGCAGGATGGTGTGAGAACCATGGCCACTTTGCAGCACTTCAGCTCCCCTTTAATTCCTTTTCCTTCTACAGCCCCTCAGGACTCGATCCACAGACACAGGAGTCTGCATAAACAGCAGCCAAATCTGCTCATGCAGTGTGCCCAGAAAGAAATATTTCTCTCTGATATTTGTACCTGCACATGAATCTTGGCACTATTCAGAGCCAGATAAAAGGAAGCAGGCTAAAACAATGTGTGAAAGTGGGCAGAAAGAAATGTATGTACCAAGAGTAGATTTGACCATTTGCTTTTTATACTACTTACTAAACACTCTATGTTGTAACTTAAATATTCGGTCATGTTAAAACTTATTTTTGAAGTTGGGTACATTGAGATAGCCTCCTGAGTCCATCAGTAATTTCTTACCAACACAAATTACTGGGGCCAGTGAAGCATTAAGGTCAAGGATAACCTCTTATTAATCCCTTTTGGTGGCTGTTATTACAAGAGCAGGTCCCATGGTATGGGATGCTGTGCCCCAGAAGTTGAAAACGTATTCTAAGAATACAGAGGAGAGGATAGATATGTCAGCAGTAAGATCATAAGCTGATAAAGTGACTAACTTTCTAAAAATAAAGCAACACTAAATATAAAAAATGCATAAATAAATCTTTCCCCTTTTCCAAAAGGTAGCATGGAGAACAATTCTGACTACACATAATTTCAATGCATTGTATTTAATAAAAGGGTTTTAAAAGCCAAACCCTGAATAAAGAGGATATGGGATTCCTACCAAAAGTATTGTTCCTTGTTACCCCTACCAAGATTTTGGAATTAGTAGGCTGCTTTGATCAAGAGATTATTTTCTTTTCTGAAATGTGGTTTTTAAGTACACATATGTGCTACTTTCTATTATCTTGATGTGTGTCAGAAAACAATAAATACTACATACTTATTTTTAGATGATAAAGTAATTTTAGGAGTCAAGTACTATTAATACTGTGCAGCATGTGCTCTAACAATAAATGTGACTTGTTTGAGACTAATTTCTAATAGCAGAACACAGTATTTGAGGAAATTCATGTCTTTCCTGGGAAGCAATTCAGGCAATACAAGCCAAAAAGCATTTTTCTTGCACTTGCTTTAGAAAGGAAGAATTGTAAAGTGTTAAGCTTTTTCAATCTACATGTGTAAAAAAAATCTTTCTCCTATAGTAAAGAGTCATCTCATCCTAGTTCTGCTCATGTAAGGTATGAGTTTGCACAGAGGAACATGCAGAATAACATACTTTATTCACTCCATCTACTTAACTGTATTCTTCTCTCTAACAGCTGAAAAGTGAGTCTAATTTGCTGATGAATATAATTAGAAGCAAATTATCCATTACATTAACTTTAATGAGCTGCAGCAGGTCACTTGGTTATGGATGGCCCCGTGCAAAGGTTATAGTTCAGGGCGATACTAAATTTCTGACAGTTGCCCACAAAGCTTTTATGCAGTAGACACAACAAACACTTACCAAGTCTTGGTCACAGAAGGGACTAGATTTCATCGCCCACTGCTATCTGCTGAAGCTTTAGTTCTTCAGTTTAACAATTCATAATTATCTCATTTAACTGACAGCCACATAATAAAGGCCAGCAACTCAGTGGTCTTGTAGTATCAGGGTGTGAGAGCAGGCTTTTCACAACTAGCATATTTTCTCAGATAAGGGTCAAAGAACTCATCCCAAATTTACATTGGTTTCTCAAACACTGGGGAAAAAAAAAAGAAAAATATACAGTAACACGCAGTCTCATCTAAATTCTCAAAAGGAGTTCAACTCACAGAAGGAATCTTAATTTCATAATATTAATTTTGATAAAACAGCCAAATGAATGACCTATCGGTATTAGATAGTGAAGACTTGCTTGTGATGTTTTCTTTGATTAAAGTCTTGCACCTCTAGAATTGTGCTACTGGGAGAAGCCAATCCTGTATTCACTTCTAGATAAACACTTCCATCTAGGCATTCTAGACATCCACTTTATTTTAGGAGTTAAAATCGCAATAACCAGAAAACTCCTTATGAGCCCAGCCTGAGCTCTGTCAGAAGTTACATCCAAGTGCACGGCAGGCGCCGAGCTGAGGCAGCCGAGCCCGGGATGTGCCTGCCAGGGGCTCAGAGCCACCTGGCCTGGGACCACAGCTGGATCCCAGCTGGATCTGATCTGACCCAGCCGGGGTGAGTGCTCACCTGGGGTAGGGCAGGCTCAGGCAATTCATTCCGCAGCTCACCCCCAGCAGAAGGAGGCGGACAGCTGGCACACTCTGCACTGCCACAGCTCTTCCTGACCCCCGTAAGGTCAGCAGCAGCCTTACACTGGACTGGGGACTCCTCGTTTTCAGTGGCACCAAATGCGCTGCTCTCTAGTGTGATTGCAGATAGATTTAGGGGGAATATTCATTCGTGCATTGCCCTTTTTTCCCTGCCTATCTACAAGTTGTCTTTACTGTGAAAAGGTTACATTTAATAGATGGTTACTATTTTTAGACCGTGATGAACTGCCTAATTTGACTGCTTGTTACTCTTAGTTTTGATTTGTATTTGATCACCTAGGTCACGCACCTTGAGTGGCCAACAAACACTTCAAAAAGGAGAATAATGGTAGAGAAGCACAAATAACCAATAGTGAATAAGGAACATTCTTGTTCACACACAAATGCCCTTGTTAGCACATGAATATGGGGGTTTGTATGAAAAAGACCCATTCGCCAAACATCCATGTGAAGGGAAGCCCATTCAGCATGAATGTTTGTGAACACTGAATAACAAGTGGATGAACAAGCGTGAATCAAACAGCCGTTCAGACTTTGAACCAATGTTCCCAAACACGGGTTTGCATTATTCACCCAGGCCTGTGAACAGCCATCTGTTCGATAACTGATAATGGAGATGGAACTTGGGTTGTTGGGTAGATATGGCTCATCAGGGAGAAAATGGCTATCTATTTGCAGAATTTCTGCTTAGTCTGTTGCAGGCGTAGCCTCTGTTCCTCTTGACCTGCGATGCCAGTTTATCTTCTCCCTCTCCTGCCAAAATGAGATTTTGCTTCATATATTATGTTCAATAAATTTCTATATGTAAATATACATTGCCACAAACATACCTACACATACACACACAAATGTATACATGTATATACCATTACTGACTTTTACTTAGTATTTAAAAGATATATTAAATTTAGGCACTTGAGTGTCTTTTTGACTAGAGTGCTTAGCAAATGTTTAAGACCTAGATATATAAAGGTAAATACATGGGCAGTGTAAAAACCTGGTTTAGGTGTCTTTATATTTCAACCTAAGTAAATTAACATTTTTAAAGAGTTATAGCCACCTGCATACAGCAGAAAATAATCGGCAGTTTTCTTATGATTTTATAATTGTAATACCAAAATCAGTATTTTCAGATATCAGGACATACTTTGAAATAAAAGGTTTGCATCTTGAGTTTCAAACAACTTCCTCACAACTATAAACTCTTCTTCACTTCCTCAGTAATATGAACTCTTCTCATCCAAGAGATGCTAACTTTGCTCCACCTTTTAAAAATTCTTTTATGTGAGAATAATTAAGTACAGACGACTTGTCTAGATTGATTGGTTGCTGCAGTATATTTATTCCAGGTATTTCAATGAATAATGAGCATGGTTAGATATATAAAGAAGTGGTAATTGCTTTTGTTCTTCCTATGGCAGGTTGATAGCTATATTTCTATGCAACTGATTTAGTGTAATTTACCTTAAACTCTGAAACCTTTCCAAGTGCTTCTACTGCTTTTCTAACCTCTACATAAAATATTTCTTTGGGTTAGAAAGCATCAAAATAATGTTTGCATAAAGTGCTATTTTCTATTTTTTATTTCTGACCTCAACTTTCTGTAGTCTTCAGAGTGTCCTTTATCATTCTTTGGAACAGTTGATTCTGTTTCAGGGCAAGTAGCAATTGTAGAAAAAGTCTAGTATTAAATTCCAGTCAATGTGAGGTATTTATCACTATGTTTTAGCACTTGTTTAGAATGTAACTTTTTAGTTTTATCCTTGCTATGTCCACCCTGAAGATTTCTTAAAGCTAAAAAGCCTAAGTATACCACTCAGAAGAATGGAAATAATTATTTTAAAAAATTATAATAAACTAAGAAAAGAGCTGCACCTGGTTCCAAAGCTGTAGTTTTCTAGTTTTTTGAAACTTCACTTCATCAACATAGCTGTCGGTTATTTTTACCCACATAAGATTCAATATTTGCTCATTTCCAAGAACTGGGGAATCAGGTCTCTCTGCACAAACTTTGTTCTAAAATAGCAATGCTATTTGCAAACCAGTCGCTCCATTCTTATCTAGGAATTACAACCTGAGCATGTATATATAATCACAACTCAAATAGACAAAGAAGAAACAATTAATTAAGAATTTAAATTAAAAAACCCTGAGCCTAATTTCTATTTCATTTTAAAACCTCATATCTAAAACGCATATGTACGTTTTCATAGTGACAATTTTAATAACAAATTAACAGACTCGAATTAAGATTGGGGTTGTAGCATGGGGTGATTTTTTTTTAATGCTGTTGATTAAGATATATACAAAGAAGTAAGAAGCAGAGTCTTAGTGTTTTCATTCTAAATTGCAATTAGGTTTTTGCCGTGGACCTGAGTATACAAGCAAGTAAGTAAGTAATGATTACCTCCCTTTTAAAATTTCTCTTGCAGAGAAGGAAGAGATAGGAGTAATAGCAGCCCTGAAGCAGTCAATCAGCTGGTGGGAAGAAGAAATAGCTTGATTTAGGAAAACAAACACAATGCAAAGGTAATGGCTGGAGCTATTATCCAGCTGATGGGTGATAAAGCCAGACAGAAGCAACACTGATCGCGAGGACATTCAGCTTTCAGCAGACCATCTAGAGGAACTGTTCTTATAGGTGTTTTAAGAAATATTTAACATTTTTGATAAATAGATTTTTTGCTGCTCAGCTATTGAAAAAGCTGAGCTATTGAAAAGGCTGATTTGCTTGTAAAACCTGAAAACTGCCAAAGAAACACACCTACCCATGAAAAATGTTTATTTTCCACAATCCTTTTTTAAAAGAGTATTTTCTTTTGTATTTATCTTCACAGCTTTCTAAGGCTTAAAGCAGTTTGTGAAGAACACAATTCTGCAGAAGCCCTCTAGGCACTGCTGTTTTGTGGAAAGCAGCGAGGGACCATTGATACCGCAGCGTGCTCTGTGTGTGGGTGTAGAGTTGTAGGATCACGAAGGCTGGAAAAGACCGCCGTGGTCACTGAATCCAACCACCAGCCCAGAACCACCATGTCCACCTCTACACTATATCCCCAAGTGCCACATTCACATGCTTTTTGAACCTTTCTAGGGATTGTAATTCCACCACTTCCCTGGGCAGCCTGTCCCAATATTTGACCACACTTTCAGAGAAAAAAAAAAAATCCTATTAGCCAATATAACCTCCCATGGCACAATATGAGGCCATTTCCTCCTGTTCTATTTCTTGTTATCTGGGAGAAGAGACCAATCTCAATCTCTGACTGTCAGCTCAGTTGTCTTTCAGAAGAGCAGGGGTCTACAAAGAAAAGATTAGATATTTGTGGTTTGGCCTCTTGATAACTGCTACATTTTCAGGGAAAGTAGAAAAATCCCTTCCTAGATAAAAACATGGATCATTTCCTTTAGTACTGAGCCTGTGCCCTGTGTTTTTGTCAACTAAGAGGGTTTAAAATCCGTGCATCAAGTAATAGTTTCTTTGCTTCTACTCCTGTAGTAAGATATTTACACAGTCTTAAAGACAAGCAATTGTGGACAAATAGGTGTTTTCCAAAGTTTATAAAGAAAAGCTTTGAATAGCCAAACTTTTGATTCCTTTATACACAGTAAGGGGAAGCGCGGTATTTCACTTGTGTGTCTTGTTTGCAGAGCTGCCCCACCCTGGCTGGCAGAGAAGTGCCTGTCCCCAGCTGATCTGGGGTCACATTGCCTGGCCCAACATGAAGGCTCTGGTATGGCAGCAAACATCCTCGGCCAGGGAACCCTGCCAGCCCCAGGGCCAAGACTCCTGCTGAGGATTTGCAATGTGTTCTCTGCAATAAACTTGGGCTTAGTGACAGTGTTAAATAACCATTTTGCCGACTTTTCATTGACTGCCTGGCTTTTGTGGTTTTGCTCAAGGGCCACAGCTCCTTTCTGGGATGCTTTTCTAGCCTTTTCCATACCTGGCACTGGGATAATAATATTGCCTTTGACTGTGGCCTTGGCTGCTCTCCAGCTCATACCCTGGAGTACATTATTACATACAATACATGGATTACATACCCTGGAGGCTGTCTGAACCCTGTAGAGCTCAGTTCACAAAGAGGATTGTCAATGGAAGTGCACATCCTTGAGGCTGGCCGAAAATCCGCAAGAGCAAGGTGCCTTCCGTGGTATCTGCTACCTACTGCAGCCCTCCCCAGCACCACCCAGGGCATCTTCCTCCTCTCCTCACGTTTTACCCAGGTGAAGGAGTGAGAAACCTGTGCTCCCTACCACTGAGTATCCTTTGATGTAAATATTCAGTGCACATTATGTTTGGTTTTTAATTTGAGAAAGCTGTTCTAACTGAACACCTAACTCTAAGTAGAGGTAAACTTTGTAGCCATTTGGTTCTAGTAGCCATCACCCCAACATTAGTTTTACCAGGACAACAAGATGTCATTATGGCTATAGCCATGAGCTACTCTAAGAATTACCAGACTTGTTAACTCCTCCTAGAGAAACTCCCTAGTAAGAAAAAAATACAGTAAATTATTGGATACTTATCTTTACTATGTTTAGGAACACAGACTGCCTCAGTTGTCACACTTTCTTGCATAAAGACTGTTAATCAACAGGTATTTGCTATCTATGTCTTTTATTTAGGATTGAAAATAAATAGGTTTGAAGTGACTCTTTGTCATCCACAATGTAAAATAAATAATAGCTTTGCTTTTTCTTGCACATTTGTCAAGCTCAAATACACTAGAACCACTGGCAGTTGTTCACTGACCTTAATGGGTAGTGAAATAGGCCATAAAGACTCATATCCATACAATAGTTGAAGAAAAACAAAGCTGATTTTCTTGTGAAGTCACTCAAACCAAGGATAAAATCTGAGCGAGTTTTCCTTGGGTTGAATTTTTCTCTTTCTACAATAAAATATTTTCTTTTTTATTAGGAAGTTTGTTATTAAAGAATGATTAGAAGCACAGATGCAAAAGGAAAGTGTCAAAACAGATATTTTATGATTGATCTTTAAAATATAAAATCTGTTTTTGTCTTTTTATAACAAATACAGAACTAACACTAAAGTTTTATGTTCTTATTTCTGTGGTTAGAATTTCATTTTATTTTTTTGCCTTAGCTCTTAAATTTCAAAACTCAAATGGATTTATTTATCAGAAATCTGCTTAATACAAGGAACATATTGCTAGGTATTGAACTCTCATTTAGTCAAATGATCATCCTGAGATCTTGCCATAAAACTCCTATCTTTAATAAACAAAAGACGTGTTTATAGATACACGTGTACTACATTATACATAGCTGTATATGTATAGGTGTATATCTACATATATACTTATATTTATATTGTGTATGTGTAATACAAAATAAAAAATAAGCACACAAAAACCTAATTTCAAATAATGTAAACAATTCAAACCAGCTGTTGGCATGGTTTCCCTGTTTTCTTAAACACAGAACACTTTCTTTGTCAATCTGAAACTCGTCAGTACCATTCAATAAAGTTTCCATGATGTGCAGCTGCTGTGTCGTCTATGCTACATTTACTGCAAACATATGGCAGAAAATATTTGGGAAAAACCATTCTAAAACAGTCCTCACTTTACAATTATGTGAGGCTTGTAAGTCTGGTAGAGCTATGGTCAAATTCACAGGGAGTGATCTAGAGCTGTTTCTGTCTCCCAGTAGGAGAGGACTATGTGTGCACCTCTTAGGTGCAGAGCGAAAGTTTTGTCTATGAAATCCCAGAATCTCATACTCTCAGGAGGAAAATGCTGTCCCAAAGGACATTCATGTTTTTTATACCTGTCAGGTCTTCCTAGCTTGTTCTCTCCAACTCTTCTTCCTCTCCTTTCCACATTTCCAAGCAATGAGTATTCCTCCTGACTTCTTGTGTCAATTTGTCTTCTCTAAAATAGTCTAAAATAGGGTTTTTTTCTGATTCCCTTGTTTCCTATTCCCAGCTGATTATAGGACACACATGAGGGTTGTTAACACATCCTGAGTGGGCTCATTTCTTTTAATCGTCTGTGAAAGCTGAGGGAAAAGCTCCTACTACTCCCACCATCTTTTTTTTGGATGAGAGAAGCCTTAAGTTTTCCCCCTTGAGAATAGAAGTAAACAGCCCCTATTTTGCTTAGCTTAATTTTTCCCAATTCCCTCTCACTGATGCAGACAGAATGCTTTTGTTTGACTGGCCAAGGAGGCAGTTTCTAATAGTGTTGGAAGAAGATTTATGTTGTGTATCAAATTTCTGCCCTTCTACAATAAAAAATATAGTCTGGTGTGTGCATTATTAACTGTACATGCTCAGATTCCAAATCATCTTCACTCTTAACCTATCTATAAGTAAATGATAGTTTTATGTCAGTGTTAATGTCAATTAAAATACAGCTTTTACTCATTCCTACTATAATCTCTTGAAGAAAAACTGAGCATGCTTTTACTTTGGCTTTAGTAAAGTTTCTTAAAATAAAATGTAGGCAGCAGTAGGATACAACAGTGAAATAGGTATATCCTTCAGGAAACCTGTCTTCTCTCCACTTAGAGTTTAATTTGTTCTGGCCTCCTGATAATGTATTTGGCTAGAGTGAGGAACATGATCAATTCAAAGCTGGTCTGGTAAAATCAATTCTGCCCACTTGGACAGATGCATTATACTAAAGAGTGAGAAAAATAAAGACAGTGTAATAAATTCCAGAATTGACAGACTGTGTAACAAAAGCCCTTGAGAGACCCTGAACACGTGTGTGATGCCCTGTGCCTGTGGTCCCACAGCACCACAGAGTAGGTGTGACTGGAGAGCCAGGGACTGCTCAGCTGGTGGCTGCAGGGTTTGTCTCAGCAGGAGTCACTGAATGATGAACACCAGGGAAAAGAAGGAAAGAGCCTTTGGTGCTGACACTTGGATTGAGGAGCCTAGCACTGGAAAAAGGATTTTGTACAATTTTGGTTGCTGCTTGTAGATCTTGACCTCTGCAATTTCTCATTATGCTGATTTCCATGAGATAATTCTAAAAAATTCTTTTAATTTTGACCTTTTTTTAAAGGTCATTATGTAATTTTGAGTTGCTTTATCAATATTTTTGTCTTACATTCCATTTGTTATCACTATAATGTTCGTAATGGCTTAATGGATTGGGTTTGTCTGCTTTCTGTAACCTGGGACTTCTGAATAAGCAGGGGATAGGGGAAAAAAGAGAATTAAAGCAAACCAGCTCCACAAAAGATTCAAGGAGAAAAACTGAACCAAATCTAGTAATAAAATAGCCTAAAATCTAATACCAGGCAGAGCATTTAGGAGATTTTAAGCACTGTCTGAGGAATCAATGGTTCATTTGTAGTTGCACTTACAGCTGATATTTCATTTAGGATTTAATTGTATATCCCCCCTGTGCTTATAAATAGTGTTAGTGTCTTATTAAAGCAGATTCTGAACATTTTCCCTTGTCACCTTCCCCTCTGAACAATTTGCTGTCACTGGTATGGACTGTCATACCAACTCAGACTCAAACTATTCAGTTTCAAAGCTTCTTTGTGAATTGGACTGTGATGATACCCATCTAACATGTAGATGAAACCTGAAGCCCAATGACCAGGTGCATCATCGCTTAGCAGCATCAGAGGGGAAATTTCTGCACTGGAGTTGAGCCAAAGGGTTGCAGTGGGCATGGAGCTTCTCCTCCTGACATCTGATGCCCAGCTCTTTGCCCCTACTAATTAATGCTCACTCTTTAGTGTAACAAAGGCAATAGCTTAACTGGTCTCAGAGGTATACAACCACATGAAATTAATGCATTCTCAGCAACCTGAGTGCCATAGTTATAGAATTAAATTGTGTAGTGGTTAACTGACTGGCCAAAGTGTAGTTCTTGAAATTATTACCTGTGAGTGCCCCACTCCCCAACAATTTACACCATTGTAGGAGCTGCCTGAGACTACACCTGACCTTGCCTAAGGCTGTGGAAATGCATAACTGCATAACAAACGTGCTTCCTTCCCTCCATGCAATCCCTACCTCCTATTTGTCTGCATTTAGGAGCTGATGTGGGGGATGTGCCTACCTTCCTCACACATCGGCACCCACCAAGGTGTGCAGGACTGTGCTAACAATGCTGCCTTGTGCTGATTCCTGCTGCTAACACTGACCTCAGAAAAATAGCTCCTGATTTCTCAGCAACAAGTGGGAAACTACTTCCCTTTCACGGGAGCTGCCCTGGAGAAAATATGAGATGCTGATAACACAGTTAGAGGGAACTCTGCAGCTTTACACCCAGATGCTGGTCAAGTCCAAGGCTGAGAGGTGCTTTCCAAACCTTCCTGCACAATGAGAAAAATCCTGCCAGGTGGCCATAGGTGCCTGCAGTCAGGCATGTGCAGAACTGTGGAGATTCTGCCTGCACTTCCTTTGCTTTGGGCTTCCTATCTGGCAATACAGTGCTCTAATTGAGGAGTTTTGGCTGTGCTCACTAGAAGATCCAGCACCACAACCTTTTTATGACACTCATTTCTTGTTTACATTATTATTTCTTCTTTGTTCATGGTTAATTCAGCCTCTTGGTTCCTATTTAAATGTTTGAGAGGATTTTTTAATATGCCTAATGAAACACAGCAATCCTATTTCTATTGCAGTGCTGCTGGTACAGCAGAGAGGGAGGAAGAGGGGAGACTTTAGCTAAATTTATTCTCATTGAAAGTCTAGCATCTTCCAGAAGAAAACAAACCTCACAGAGTACCAAACATATTTGATAAACATATTAAACCACATAACTATTACACACTGTCCAAACTGAGATGATCAGATCTCAGTTTGGATCATCTCAGTTTGGACAGTGTGTAATAACTTCAAGATCTGGAAGTACTGGAAGAAAAAATAACATAATCTATAAAATACAAGACACACTTGAAATAGAATATTGCTATTACAGCAGTGCAACACTGCCACTGCTGTCATCCCAAATTGATGGGGAACATCTATCTGCAACAGTAAGCACAACCATTAGTTGTCCAAAACTGTTCACAAGTATTTTAGGGATGTGGTATGCCTCCATTTCTGGAAGACCATGACATGCTAATTGAAACAAGCTTGATTTTTCTGAACGTGCTAAAAGTAAAGCTCAAGTATTTGAAGTTGCTCTCTGCTAACTTCCAGAGATCAAACTATTCAAACCCCAGTCATGGTGAGTAAGTGCTTTGTAATGATTCTACCTTTTCAAGGTCTATTTATTTCACCAGTTTGACGCTATGTGGGAATATTGTTATGAAGAGGGTATAGTGCAGAAGGACATAGAAGCACTTTCTATTTTATTATCTCTTTCTTTCTATTAATCTTTTTTCCTGTAATGTTTTACATAATAAAAGGTTTAGCTATTTGTTGGTTTGTTGTTCTGCTGTTTTGGGTTTTTTTCCCCAGGAAACAAAACAGAAATTTTCAAAGAAGGCTACCACAAAGGCCTTAAAATAATCTTGGCCATTGCTAAGATACCCCAGGCAAACACTAATAAGAGCAGGCAAAATAATATGAAGAAAGGCTGGAGAGGACACAAGTTCTGCCAAAGCAAACAGTCAGAAAACGAAAAACAAACACCCTCCCTTTACTTCCCCAGAACGCACATGTAAATTCAATTGCATTTGCAAATAAATTTGCTTTGGTTTTGCTTACACCTTTACATGTGTGCTTTACATGAGTGACTGTCAACATTTACTTATGTAAATACTGAAGACCTGTGATTTTGATCTTTGTATATGCAAATATTTACACTGGAATTCTTGTAGTAGGATATCACACCTCTGGAACCACCAGCTGACAGTGTTCCCTCCCACCACGTGTCACAGCCTTGGCAGAGAAAGGACAAAACCAGCCAAAGAAATACTTGACTGTGGGCTTTGAATGCAGGTCAGGGCAAGCACTTCAACCCATCTGGCTTCTGTGATGCCAGAGCACAGCAGGAAATTTGATGATACCTTTGGAAGAGTTTATCTGGAATGGACAACTCAGAGCTTCCCTAAATTCTTTGCTGGAATAAAATGCGTGAGACAGATAACATTGTATTGGGAATCCTTCATTCAGCTGTGCAAACTGCCAAGGGAGAATCACATTTGAATTCCTCACTTTGCCCAGGTTTTTACTGAAAGTGATTTTTGGGAAAGGTGTGTCTAGCTCAAAAAAGGAAACTATATCACCATTCATGGCAAATTCTAGGAACCCTCTGCATTTGTCATATAATCAAGAAAATCAGAATTGCAGGGAATTTATCTAGGTCAGTGTACCTCAGATTTAGTGTACACAAAATAGGCAAATATTTTCAGTTCTTTCAGAGAATAGAAGAAAATGCACTAAAAGAACGTAATAAATAGTTTACTGCTGCAATCTAGTGAAGGCAATTTCAGTCTTTTCACATGTAAGTCCAAAAGGAGGGATGGTACACTTCATCACTGGCTGCTTCAGAATCATTTGCTCAACATCTCCATCTGATTTCACATGTAAAATGTTCTGACTCACAAATTAATTTGCTCTTTTATCTTATATTGTCATGTCTTCTGCTTGTATTCATGGAGATAACATAATATCCCAAGCAACTTTGTATGGGCCAAAAGATTAGGAATCAAAAAAGGGTCATTACATCCACAGAGGAGAATGGAGAACACAAAAAGTTCTTCATTTCAGCAATTCTCCTCTGCTGAAATTTTGGTTTATGAACCATATGCACTCTTCTGAAAGGTCTCTTGTTATTCATATTCATTTACCTACTCCTTGTCCTGGCAGCCAGCTTCATCCTTCATCCTCCCTAGGTTGGAAGCCTTTCCCTTTTAGCTTGGAATTTGTCTCTGATGTCTTAGAGTGACATTTACCTAAAGGCACAATAAGCTTCCACTGTATATTTATGCTAATAATGATAGAAATAATAATAATAATAATAATAATAATAATAATAATAATAATAATAATAATAATAATAATAANTACAGTATTTATCCCAGGTTACATTATCTCTTCAGCCCTGCAATAATATCCTTTCATGTTAAGAATACATTTTCAGGTACAGTGCTACTGTTTCAGCCATCGTTTCCAGGATATTTTAAGGCAGGTTTTGAAGAACATCACCGAAACTGCTAACCTGCAACGGTATCTCAGGCAATAGCCATTTTTTCCAGGCTTCTAAACAGATGGTAGCCAATCCAAATTCAGCAGTGCTAGCAAGCAACACTCAATAAAACTGTAATTGATGCATATGGTACCTGCTAGGCTGTTTAAAAACTGACTCTGTGGCACTAAAAGGAAATTGTTTAAAACTCCTGATAGAACAGCACCTGATTTTTGGGGTAAGCCTATTGGAGATGAAATCTGCACTTCATGCCTTTAACCTCTCAAGAACCCCTCTGGTTTTATGTTACAGCAGCACAACTTCTTTCAGCTGAACTGGAGACAAAGGAGCATAGCACATCTTTTCCATTCTGATGAAGTTCCATGCCTGGTGTTTCACAGAAAAGATCCGTTCAGCAGTTTGCTCTCTCTGTAACACAACACACTGTCACAGGTTGACTTGTTTGTCTGTTGCATAAGGAAGAGGAAAGGAAAAATCACAAGCACTCAGCAAGCACTCAACTCTGCGTGATTCTCTGATTAGCCCACAGAACGACCTGGGGGAAGGAGTGCTTCACCACATTATGAACCACAGTGAGATTTTAATGGAGAATGGTGAAATCCAAGCTCACTTGTTAATTTACACAATAGGATGTGACACTGAAAGTATTCCTAATTTATGTCTTCTAAAGAAATAGGGATAATTGCAGTTGTCTTTTAATAGGTCATTTTAATAGATATTCTAGCAATTTGAATTCTACTCTGAAAATAAGCAGCAATTAGGTATCAGGGAACTGACAGATGTGTGCCAGAAGATACTATTTTTCAAATTCATCAAAACAAGAGTTCTTCTTCCACAGAGAAAATTAATGAGATTTTTCAGTAAAGTAAGCTGAGTAAAAGCCTATAGGAAAGTGATGTTTAAAAGGCATGCTTGCTCTGCATAGACCAGTGTTGTACAAGGATCCTGGCACTAAGTCTGAGTGACACCCAGCAGGGTAAACCAGCCAGGCTCGGCACTTTTGGCTGCTTCTGAACTGGGCTTGCGTGGGACAGTAGCTCTGGCTCGTTGTAGTGCACTTGTAATGCAGGGAGGCACACACAGATCATGAGAGGCACATGAATGGGCACAGAGAGCCACCGAGGCTGCCTCGCCAGAATTCCTTAGAGAAAAACCCCATGTGTGAGGGCAATCCAAATCCTCATTCTGAAAGTACTCGAGTTTCAGAAAATAGGGTGAGTGGACTGAGAAGGAAATTGAGAACTGGAGTGGAAGAATGATTGTTTATAGTCCTCCTTGAGAGGAAAATGAGACAATAGTGGCAAAATGAGTTGCGCAGCAGTGTTTGACCATTACTGGGCATTGAGAGTATGACAAAAGATTGTTACAGGGCAAGGATCTGAAGGAAGACACTGAGCAGATATGTACAGTGACCCTCTTTTTGGTGTGAGGGACAATATGGGGAAATGGGTGACAGTGCTTGTTTACATATTGGAGAAGTGACAGAAATAAAAGTGAGCTGAATGTGGGCAGGAGCTGGCATCATCACAATCACACCATGAGAAATTATAGGCAGAGATGAGCTGTGGTGATTTTGTGGTGAAAATAAGATGACATTAGAGAGATTTCTAGGACACAGGATGAAATCCAGATCATGGACCGGGAAAATCTTCTGGGCAACTGACTACCATTGGGACTGTGTTTCATTTATCAGGGGGAAAAAATAAGGAAAAAAAAAAAGGAGGATGCAAAATTATGAGAGACCAAAAGGATTTATCTCTCACAGAGAGATGAGAGACGCCATGGTTTGTAGAATATCCTTCAGATACTGTGAGTGAAATATACACCTAGCTCAAGCTGTAAGGTCCAGAAAATGATCCAAGCTGAACTGGACATGTGAGTTACAAGCAAGTGCTAAGTGTCCAAGGCAATGAAAAAAAACTTGTTGAAGATGGGATTGGTAGAAGTATGGAAATCTCTGGTTTAGCCAGCCTGAGCTGGAAGTGACAGCCAGAAATTTGTGAAAAAGTTTCTAAGAAACAGGCCAAGGTTTTGATTTGGGATAGGCCTAAGGTGGAAAGGTGTCTCCATCCACGTGTCAGGGTCTGGAGTGGAAGATTTGTCAGTCATCTCCGTAAAGCAAGGGTTTGGTGTGAGTTTGTCAATGAAATTACTGAAGCCCTGTGGAATAAAGAAGAAAAGAAGAGACAACTGAGTCTAGGTCCTGGTGATTTCTTCATGGACATCCAGAGGGAAATCTTCACTGCTTTCAGAAAAAAAATTACTCCAGTGACATAGAGCTTCCACTGACTGCATGTGAAGAGAACCAAGAAGAAGAGTGGGCTTTGAGGGATGCCATTATCTCAAACTTTCAGGGGAACAGGAGGAACTGGGGCATGGAGGCACTGGGTGAAGGTGGTGGGAGGTGCCACCAGAGGTCCTGGATTTGGGTACACAGCCAACTCAGATCCTGAATAGAAAAGAGTCAGGGTGTGCAACTGAAGAAGCATACAGAGCTAGGGATGGGTGTGTCAGTTTGGTTTTGTTTTAAGATGGGAAAGACTGAAATAGGTTTGCCTTGTGAGAGAAAACACCTTTACCAGAGAGGTAAAAAGTAGTTTGGGAGCCAGTTTATTCTATTATGTCCTCAAAAGATTTGTTTATGCTGCTTAGACCAAACACTTTGTATCTTTGGTTTAAAGAGCAAGAGTGTATTTTAAACTACAGCATCTCTCAATGACTATTCCAGCACCGGAAATGCATGGTGTTTTGAAGGTACAACTGTTTCAGCAAATGCTAGAAATTAAAACCTTTGCCTGAGACACTGCTTTGTTTACACTGATGTGTGGTAGCCTGTAGGAAAAAAAAAAACCCAGCCTCTGGATATAGAGATCAGGTGTGAGCAAAGAAAGATAAAACGTCTGGCAGGAATACAAAAGCCTCATAACCTTTTATATGGTCTTACTGGTTCCAGCCTTTTGGCAGACTACACTCCGCTAGCACCCAGTCCTGCCAAGTGTCATAATTGTAATGTAAATCTCAAGAAGATTCGTGCTTTTCTTAAAGTTGGATATTTAATGAAAGCTGATACTCCTGACTAGAATATCAGCTTTCATAAAAAACAATCTAGTCCTCATACTTAACAAAAAAACCCCAAACAAACAAAAAAACCCCAAGACAAACAAACAAACAAACAAACAAACAAACAAACAAACAAACAAACAAACCAAAACAAAAAGCTTGAAAAACATTCGGAAAACACTCACAAAAATGGAATTAAAAGAGAATCATACACGTACTGCTTTCTAATATCTCGTGGTTTTACCTTATGATTTTTGCACAGTGTGTTGGCAACTCTGTTAATTTATAATGGGAACTGAACTAAGAGATCTCCAGGGTCTGGCTTACTCTTTAAATGAGGTTTAAAATCATTGTGAAATAAGCACTAGCAGAGTGGCTCCCAAAATGTTGATCACCTATCAGATAATGGTAAAGTGTTGCATGGCTTTACACTGTCGTTTTCACGTTGCCTTCACAGCATATTCAACTAAAAGGTGGAAGGTAAACCCACCAAATGATGTGCGAATATGTGCCGGACATTAGGAAGCTCTGAGGGTCCAAAAGGTTTACCAATCGCTGTTGCAAAGGTGTAATTTTGCTGCAGTTTGCTGCAGTTTTTTGTGTTCAAGCTCCTCCCTTGGAGTCGCACCGAGGAGAGCAGTGGCTGGGCTGCGCAGCCCGTGACCCGCTGTGCGAGCATTGGCGCCTTTCTCCTGGGGACAGAGAGGGCAAAACTGTCACTCTCATTTTTTCAGCCTTCTGATGTTTTCATTCTTGTGATGGAGTTTCTCACACTGTTTTTGTAAATATGCACGTTTTTTCTAACTGTCCTTTTGTTTTTCATTCTTTCTCCTGGGAGGAGAAAGATTTGATGGACTTTGCCATTGACCAGTGTGGTTGGAGAGGTGGCAACTTCTCCTTCCAATGGTCGTTTCCAAAACTCTATATAATGTGAAAACCAAAATAAAGTTTATTCTTCCTTGCCTTCTCTCGGGTGTGACTGCGCTCTGTCTCTGCGTTTCGTGTTGCGCGACAACGCGACACAAAACCATTCCCGTGCCCGGCCCCTGCGCTGCCGTGCCCTGAGAACCCCCCTGAGCCATCTCTGTGGTAAATGAGTATTGAATAGTTGACTCTCACAATTAGAGGGTAAATACTACGTAAGAGAAGTTTTATAGATATTTCTCCTTTTCCTTTTGTTCCAGCGGGATGGCCGGGAAGCTGGGGAAGCTGGGGCATTAGGGAGGGTTGACTCGTTACTGTGGCAACACCTGACCTCCAATCAAGACGTCAAGAAGTGATCTCCACCACTGGACAGCAAAGAAGGAGTCGATGGACAGAACTTGGGGAGGGGCAAAAGGGTTAAAAAGGTGGAACATCCATTTTGAAGTCGAGCACATGGTGAGGAATACCTTGCTCCCGGTACCGTGTTTCATTGTCTTTATTCAGTGTTCTGTAGTAATTTTTGATAAGATTTTTAATAAATCTTTCTTTTAAATTTGGAAAGTGAGGTTCATTTTTCACACCTCTGAGATGAACCTCTAGGCTGGGTTGGCGCCGGGGCAGGGCAGGAGAGCGCAGTGTGGGTTTAAGCACCCAGTTATTCCTTGGCCTGCTTCCCCCGCGGGCTGCTGGCACACGCCGAGCACACCGTGCACGCTAACGCTGCTGCCGCGGTGAGCAGCACCCAAAGCACTGTCAGCACCTTTGATCTAGGATCAAGCATTGATCTTGATCTAGGATTTCTTGATCCTAGTGCTCATGAGCTGTAGCACTCGCCTTGCACCCCCATTTCTGTGGGTGGATTCCTTTGTTCATGGCTGAAGAGCTCTTCACTCTGGGTTTGAATGCAGGTGGAAACAGCTGGAGCCCTGGTGGGTGCTGCACGAAGCCCGTCTGCAGTGACGCTGTGTTAGCACATGGTAAAGGACCACCACACTCGGGCTGAGGGTTCTCCAAGCAGGCAGGACTCGAAGCAAGGCTTGGGGGAGTGCTCACATGTGGCTGAAGTCAGTATCATTCTCCAGATGCATGGGCGTATCTCCTGAAGCAAAAAAATATTCCAAGTGGCCAAACTGTGGCCATACCTGTTACTGGACCAATTAGCTCAGTTATTTCTGCTGCTCAGAGCACCCACAGGATTAGAAGGAGACTGATTAAAGGGTTCTGCCTACCGTATTTGTATTTTTGCTTCCCAGTCCCAGTCCCTGCGTAGGAGTAAAGACCTACAAAGGACTTGGGAAACCCCAGAAGCATTGGTCCAGGCGAGAGCAAACCCAAACACGTGGGCCAGCATGTGAGCAGCCACCATGTCTATATTTCCAAGTCTGGTGGGTACCACATCATTTAGAAAGTGCTGTGTCCAGGCCAGACTGCTGGAGCAAGCGACCACAGACAGTGGTGCAGAGATCAAGGACAGGAGAAGCAGCACATGTGAGCTGTGTAGTGAGGACAGGCAGAGAGACAGGCCAGGTAGCTTGGCTAACTGCAGAGTCTGACCTACACACTGTACACGGCTTTAAAGACAGTGAGTGTGAAGATGAGGCTTAAAAGAGCATTTTCAGTAGCAGTCTGCCTTTGAAAATATAGATTTACTGAAATGGAAATAGTTGTTAGGTATACTCCTGTTTTCACAAAGCTTTCCATGGAGTGAAGGAAAATTATAAATAAAACGTTCTATTTGATTTCTTGATTTGGGAGTTTTATTGGCTACCTACTTACATGAATTCCCTGGGGTTTTGCCAGTTCGATCTGTTGAGATTCCTAGAGAATACAGAGCTCTAAGTATCATAGCTTTCAGATAAATCAGTATTCTACTATATTGAATTTAAAGTGTTTAATAGACTGAATTTCCATTTGAGAGGAAACTAGCTTTTCATCTTATTTCAGGGTGACGAATTTTTCCAAATTCCTAGACTTTTCACAAAAGTGAAATAAAGCCAGTTTTGTCTTAATAGATCACCCGAATGCTGACCTGTGTGGCTTCAGCTGCACCTGCCTTCACAGCCAAGGTACCAGAAGAACCAGAAAAAGTGATTTATCTTCATTGGTACATAACTAAGACCAAGGAAGGCATCCTGGACCTTTTCCAACAAAGAAGTAGGGGGTGGACTACCCTGCAGCCAGCAGATGAACAGCACAAAGCAGAGGTGGCTGGAGAAATCCTGACGTGTCTGCACACGTATGCTACTTAGTGTCCGTGCCTCCGAAGAATCCTTGCAGGGAGAAAGTGAGGGGGAAATCTTTGTGATTTATCATTCACATTTATCTTGTACTGACAAATAATAAATAACAAGGTATGTCTGACAAAGGAGTTCAGCTTAACAGCAACCTTCTGCGGACTTGTTGGCTGGGAGGAAAAATGACTGTTATTTTAGCTATAGAATCGCTGCTACCTGACGGACAGTTAGCATGATGAATTAAATAAGAAATAACTTTTAAAAAGCACCTACTAAGGAAGACAATTTCGAGAGACATTAAACAAAAAGAAGGAATGCAGCCTGCTACCTTATAGGATGAGCGCTTATTTAAAGCTTTAATTTCTCCTCAGTTCAAAGCAGAGAACCCACAAATGCGCTTCCCAGACACACTATTGATTTCTGACCTACAAATTACTCTCCTTCAAGGAGGGCTGATGTGGAGCACAGACAGTGGGGGAAGAGGGCTGGAGTAGACAGGGTACTTCTCAGCTGCAATCTGCATAATGTTTAGTATTCAGTGAGTTAAAGCACGCAATGAAAGGGAACTGTCAGCGCAATCTAGAAGATATAAAGAAATGAAGGGGTGAAAAAAAGCCGTATGCTAATAATCCACTCAGTAATTAAGTGAAGATCGCTGCCAAGCGCCACTGCCACTTTCAAAGGGTAATTTGTACAGGAAATCATAGAGTCATTGTCAAATCATTTCAGGATAAAAGGAAAGTCATCAACTAAGATAAGATAAATGCTGGGTGTCTGGCAGCATGTGCCCTAGGAAATGCCTTTGCTTTTTTATATTGGAAAAAAATTTTGCAAAAGTGGGGCCAGAAAAACTTGACATGTTGAAATGCACATTTACTATTAATAATAGAGGTGATATATGCATAGATGCGTTATTAAATAGGTAACGGGAACAAAAAAATCATCTAGTGAGCCAGCTAAAGGGAAAATAACTTTCAACAATCTAATGCGACTTTTAACTTGAACCTTCGGTAAATTAGAGCACACTTCATCCCACCCGCAAAAGAGTCTTTTGCAATTAATACACTTTAATATTCCTTTCTTCTAAGTATGGGATAATCTGTGGGAGAGCCAGTTTCCCACAAGGAAAGATTTTTCCACAGGAAAAGATTTGCGGCTTTTCAAGTGTTAGCCTCCCACGGGTCCCTTTTCAGTGCCTAAACATGGCCATGTCACAGCTTTTGGGCCCGAGGCGGAGGCGGTGCGCGGTCGGCACGGCGGTGTCGGCGCGCCGCTGCAGCAAGAAGGAGATTTTGGGCTGCAGACCCCGCTCCTCTGCGAACTGGAGTTATTCCCCGCTTGCCTAGGTTAGGGTTTTAAAGTTTCCCTGCGTGCTCTGGGTGGCACTGAGTTTTCAGACGTGTCCTTTCCGCGGTGGTTAAGGCTGTGCCCGGCAGGGCTGTGAGGGGGTACCGGCGGCTGCGCTCGGCACAAGCGGTTCCGAGGGACCGGGGCTGCGCTCGGGACAGGGGGATGGACTCCCAGAGATTCCCCCGAGAACAGGAATTCACCCTCAACATCAGCTTGGGGGTGAATGTGAAATCTGCCAAGGATGGCATTATAGAATGAAAACAAGAAATTTAAGCACTTTAATTTTTTTTTTTTAATCTCAAACTAATAAAATGTACAGAGCATATCTCGTGGGTAATCATATTTATTTTGCATTATGTTTAATAATACATGGACTTAAGCTTTTATACCATTGTATAAGTGATTTTGACTGTATTTTCTTTCACCCCGTCTTGGAATTACATAGTAAAATTAGACTAATTTCTAATGTATATAATTAACTTCGATGTAATGATATTTGAATTTTATTAAGTGCATATTCTGGCCTGCACTTGACCTATCACAGGTGTACAATTACATAGCTGATTTTATGAATCACAAGAAGGTTTGGGTTTTTTCCCAAGAAATAGCATTTACCAGACATGGAAAAACCCCCTAATTTCATGTATTTTTCCAGATATACTAACTAATCTTAAAAAATGTGAGCAGGAGGCTCTTCAGATGTACACTCAATTTTATTTCATGCCAATTATTTTGCACCTAATTCGGCAATCCAAACACAGAACCCAGATCTGAGAAACAACACAGACTCGTCTCGGTATTTAGCACAGAAGTCTTAACACTCAAACAGCATGAGGGCTTGTTACGTTTTGGAGAGAGTTCTGATTTTTTTAAAGCAGTGATAACGTTTCAGCCATCCAGATTTTTTCATCCGTGACAGATATAGTATAGATCAAACAGTTCAGATCATAAATAATTCAAGTCTAATTTAATAAAAGTTAATGATCTACAATAGAAATTGCTTTAATTCTACTTTTAGTGTTTCACAACACTGTCTGAGAATGAAAAAAAAGCAGGCTGGAAATGGACTCAAAAACATGCAAGCTCATATGAATTTTTTAACATGTAACTGTTCTCAAAGAATAAATATCAGAGTGCTTGCAAAATGATGATTTAAAACTTTATCCAAAGAGGCTGAGAAGAGTAAAACAGTCACATGAAGAATAAAAAGAAAACAAAAAACCCCCATGTTCTTCAGATATACATTTTCTTAATTTTATTTTCCTCCTCCCAGATTGTGACACTATTACTCAATTTTTATTCATTTATATTTTATCTTGTCTTATGTGAAATTAGATTCTTGAACATTTTTATGTTTAGAAAATATCCTTTTATTGGAAGGTGAAAGTGTTTCTGAGTTATCTCACTTACACTCCATTTCAAAGGAAACCTCAATAAAAGGACCTCCAGAATATTCATTTACTATTACATGATAAGGGGTGAGCAAAAATTGGCCTGAAAATATATTATTTCATATAGTGTTATATAAACCACAAAAACAAAAGCCTCTTTACCTTTCTGTTTCAGGTCTATGCATATTTTGATCTGAGTAGAGATAGAAGAGGGTCATATCTGTACTCAGCACAGAACAGTTAATCTCTAGGTATTAAAAAAGAGATGGAAAGAGGCCTGTTGGTGTTCCTCTTTCTAACCAAAAGTGATCTAAAATATACAACAGTGCAATTAGACTGATAACTCACTATATTCAGCATTGTTTCTGAAGGAGATGATGGCTATTAATCAAACCGCTTTCTTTCTTGCTTGCTTTCTTGCTTTCTTGTTTTCTTTCTTGAAATCTCATCCTGTGTATCTAGGCATGGTGGACCTCAAAAAAAAAAAAAAAGTTTAGGCAGTTGGATGGTTGTGTTTTCCTGTACCAACAGGTGCCCATCTACCACCGCCTGGATCAGAAGCTGCTTTTGTGAGTAAGGACCAGGCATGTAAAAACGCAAACACGCTGTCAGTAGCATTTCAGGGGAAAAAAAGCCCCTGAATTAGGCTGTACAAACTCACATACCTTAGTATTTAAAAGTAGTTCCAGGTTCATTTGGAAATTTGGCTCCAATTGTATTTTACTAATAGGGAAAATTTAGCTGAAAGTTTATGAGGTGAAATGTTGCATTTCCTGCAATAACAACGATGAGTAATTTGCGATTGTATGGCGTATCCTAACAGCTGTGATATATGTTGCTTTGAATTCATTTAGCTGTAACAATATTTGTTAATTTTTCCCTTCAGATGCCTGTTGTTGATATTTTCTAAATAAAGCCAAGGAAAAGAAAACGCCAGCATTCTGAAACGTAAAGCAATCTGTAAAATTAAAAAAGCTTTCGTACCCCCCCTTCCCCAAATGCATACCATATGCCAAAGCTACTCCTTAACTCCGAGCGACTGTTGTTACTGTAGTAATCAGTCTTTGCCAGAGCAATTACCGCCAGCCATCCGTCCTGGCTGCTCTGCAGGGGCTGCATCACAGCCAGGGAGCAGCACGGCCTGGCCCTGCCGCTCACGCCACCCCACTGCTGGGGACAGAGCCGTGGGCAGGGGGTCAGCGTGGCTCCGCAGCACCTGGAGGTGTTGGCTTCACTGGAGACACGAGTGTTGGGAGTGCTCAGACTCCCCCAGGCAGCTGATGCTGGGTACTGAGGAGGAAAATACAACGCCAGTAACACTTATAAAAAAGGTACATCTGCCAAAAATCGTCAGGTGCTGGGGAGCCTGGTAGTGCTGAATACCTGCTTTCAAGTCCTGTCCTTTAGTAGACATCTTTACTTGAAAACAATTTGCTCTTGTTTCTGCCCTGAAGAACAAGCTCATGCAGTAGGAAAAAAGAGGCCCCCAAGCCTGCAGCATTGTCTCTAACCGTCCTGAGATCTTTTATTTTTCACTACCCACAGAGAGATTTTCAAACGCGTGCTCACGTTTCATTTTATTAACAAATAAGCTCTGTTGGAGGGGAAAGCCATACAGAATTAATTGGCAATTGAAAGGAGATGTACACATTGATTTGTGCATCAATGATATACTGCACTGATTGTTGCACATTATATAATGTTTACCGATTAGAGTTGTTATACAGTTATTGTCCCTTTCTTACTTTTTATTATTATTGCAAATTATCCTTTAGAGTAGAAGGAAACACATTATGTGTTATGGAGTCACAAAAGCAGCTCACAGACATTTGCAGAGAAAAGAGCACAGAGCTTATACAGAAGAGAGTAAATCTGAAACTTCAAATCTTTGAAGCTTTTCTGTGACAAGAAAACAATATACCTCAAACCCAGAAAGCAGGAATAAAGCATTCAGAAGCTATAATGTTATATTTGAATTCTCAGTAAGGGTTTTCTGCTCTGTTAATTACTTTTACAATACCTGGTGAGATGGCACCATGACTGGAGTGCTTAGGATACTGCAGTTGAAATAATAAATAATCACCTGACATTTCTTAAAAGGCTTGCTTCTTTCTGAGTGGTGTTGTCTTTTATCAGCCTGCCTCATGCCTTTATCACGTTTGTTCTCATTCAGATCAGTGAAGGCTTTCATTTCCTCAACAGTCCCCAAAGCCAGGATTTGTAGCCTGTATTCAGATTCATTTAAAATCAATGCAGTACAAAATAATTAGAGACAAAAAAGGTGTTGCAGGTTCTTTCGTTGCCTTAGATCTTTTGACCACAAAATGATGACTGTTTTTTCCAGAGCAGCATTTTAAAATAGTAATTGCATGTGTTACCTTGCATACATCCTAGCTGTACTGTTTTTTGCATAATTCTGAATATTAATACAAAGAAATACATGTTTTTTCCTCAGCAACAGAAGCATCAATAAAAAAAGCCAATTAGAAGAGATGAATTTTTATTACATGCTGATGATTAAATCTACATTAATCATAAATATCCGCAGGCCACCAACAGGGCTTGTTTAATCATTTTCAACCATTTGTGTCTCTCTCTAGATTCTATTCTGTTAGATTTTTCTACATTACTTCCATATTTGGTATTGGGATGTTAGAAAGTGCAAGTATATTTCTGGGTAATCAGGATTTCAGGCAATATGACTCAAAAAAACATTCACAAAAGAAATCTCCTTGAAGGCTTCTAAACCCATGATTTGACGGGCTATACAGTTAAGTGACATTGTTTGTGGGGCTATTGTGTCAAATAGGGCACTCACTGTATGCACAGGGGTTATTTCAAGTATTAGATGACTTTGAATTGGTATAGAGGTAACTGTATAATTGATATAGATATAAAAGATATAATGGAGAATAAAAGGTCAAGAAAGCCTCAGGTACAATGACCTGGACAATGACTCTACTATCAACGGGAGAATTTTAAATGAAATTTGTTGAGCACCAACCATAAAAAAAAAAAAAGAAGGAATATTGCATGTTGTCTCATTGCTAGAAGCAAGTAAATAATGCTACAGAAGAGTTCAGACCTAATTGGAAGTTGGAATAATTATAGATGATGATAAGCCAGCCACCAGAGAAATGCAATATTCAAGATGTGTGCTAACAAAAACATTGATTAACATAAGTCAGGACAAGAACGAAAACAGCTTAGAAATACAGCATATAATTTATGACCATGGGAAAAAATCAATATCAACAATAGATATGAAGAGAAAGAAAAAATATCTAGAATTCCGCTCTTTCAAATTTTTTTTTAAATTTCACAGTGATTTTTTAAAGAGCATTTAGTGAACAATTTTTCTTTGAAGTATGAATTACCTTGAAACTGAATGCAGCCTCCCCCTCTACCCTTCCTGAACACTCACTGAAATTTCCTAACAGTTTTTAGGGATACTGACAAGTTTTCTACATGAAATCATGGTCCAAGTTGCCTGGTGCTGATCTTTCTTTTTTTATTTTGTAAACAGACTTTTCTTTTATGAAAAAAGGGGAGGTGGGGAGAAGGTAAGTAGAAGCCATTTTAGCTATCTCTTAGATAAATTAAGCCAGCAAAGATGCTCTTCGGAGGTTTCTGATAGGAAAAAAGTAACAGTTTCTGGGCTCTTATTCTTCATCTATTTTTCATTTCCAACAGCTTGACAAAAGGCATATCTGTGTTTCACACTTCCGTGGGATTGTGTATTTCTTCCTTGCTTTGGAAGGGTTTGGAGGCTGCAGAGCCAGTGAGGATACCCTGATGGTCTGTTCTGGCCTGGGGCTGCACTCTGTCCCACAGCAGGAGCCTGCCTGGGGAGCTGCATGTCCTTGTGGGGGTGACTGGGGAGCAGCCAGGTGGCAGATACCCCATCCCATTACCTGGAGCTTCATTCCTACTGTGTTGCCCTAAAGAATGAAAAGGAGATGGGAAGGAACGACAGCTCCTTAGCCAAAAAATTATGATGTCTTTGGACAGACAAGGTAATCCTATGAATATTGTAGGATTTTACACAAGTGTATGCCTGTGTAATATGTTTGTTTCTCTGGGAACACGGGTCAGACTTCAACACAAAGAATCAGGTACATAGTGGCTTTTGAGTGAGCTGATGTGATCACACCACTAGGAATTTCTCATGTCTCCTAGATGCAAAACGAACTTCCAGTGTGCAGATTTGTAGTGGCAGAGGAGGCGTTCTCTGTTCTAATTTTAAAATGCCACCCTCATCAGTATATACTCCATCAGCAGAATATGCTAGGCTGAAATCAGTCAGCAGGAAACTGTGGGCTTATATTGCTTGAGCTGGCAGTTCAGCAAAGTTCTGTGCTCCAGACTGGTCTGAATTTCCCAAGTACCTCTGTGCACGTATATCATCACAATATTAACTGAAAACACTGCTAAAGGCAACATGGCTCATTGACCACATACCATGGCATTGCTGTCAAACAGTTATTTGTGGACCAGACTTTGAGAACCACTCACTGAACCTGTCTAAAATGAAGTGTGGAAAACACTGTAAGAAACAAAGTCAAGGAAGTAATATATTGGCAAGGAAATGGAATCTAGCCTGATCTCTTTCTGTCTCAAAATTGCAGAGATATATGATAGCTCTATCAATTGCAATGCCAGTCTAAGTCAGAATATATGGTCAAGCACAAAGAAATAATTAGGAAACTGTCACAGTAGGCAAAAAGAATGTATAAGGAATAGTAAATGAAGCTAAGCTGAGATAGATTTAAAATGTCGAGAGCCATGAGAAAAGTGAAAGATGAAAGGTAGCAGCCAGTCCAACAACATGGATATGATGTAAAGCAGAACAGCTTTTACTTAAGGTAGATCTCAGTTTCTTAACATTCTGTGAGGAAAGATTTGCAAAAGAATGGAGCAATGTGTGAAAATAAGAAACAGAAGGAGCAGAAGGAAGACAATATGGTAACACATGGTTACAGTTCCAAGACTTGAGAATATATTTCTTGTACTATATCCCTTTATGTTAAAATGCATTCTGTTTATTCTGGCTCAATGGCTCAGCTGGTATCATAGTGTAACACCCCACCACATGGTAGACCCGAGCTCAGGAGCAATCTTGGGCCAACAGAGCTTGGGACTGTCACAGAGGTGATGCTGTTATCTTCAGCATTGGATAATACTGCCCAGGGAAGGGATAGAGCTGTGCATTTCTCTGAGAACAGCAAGAAGAAAGGAAAACAATAAGCAAAATAGGAGAAAATACATCCCACAGGAATAAATAGACAAAAATATAGACCTCATGTAAGATGTGCTTTCTCAATGAAGTAAGAACATCTTCTTTTCTCATGGTTTTTTTGCAGGACTAATACAAGGTGCTCACTTCTGTGCTGCAAATATTACTCTTCAAAATAAATTTTGTTTTCTTCCCAAATATTTATTGCATTAGTATAGCTATAGGAAGTGGGCTGAGATGAGAAGCAAAATTTTGGAACTAAAATGATAGTTATAAGAAAACAAAAACTGTAAATAGAGATCTTATAGATCCCTTTCTAACCTACACATTATTAAATATCAGGACTGCATTCTCTGATGGATCTTCCCTGCCTTCCAAGTTTTAGCAGAAGTTGGAAGGAAGCATAAAAGATAAATTGACTCATTTCACACATCCTGGCATTTGTTTGCAGAAATCACACTTGGAGCATTTTCTGTTTTGTGAAGTCAAAAAGTGGGATTTATCTAACCTCAGTGATCTATTGATTTATCAGCTATTATCACTTTATCACTTATTTTAGATACTGGCTCCAAAATGAGGCCTCTCCATTCAGACAGAAAAGCCAATGAAATTCAAAAAGGTATGTGATTTCCTGGTGGTTATTCTCAAGCAAGATGGAGTCTTCTCCAGGAAAACAAAATGGAACCATTCTTAACTCCATGTATTTGATGCCACCTGCCTTCATGTCTCTCAAGTATACCAAATACTGTAGTCAGAAGGAAATCAAACTGATTTATTCTGGCTCTCCCAATATCAATGACACATTGATAATGAAGAACAAGTGGTTTCTCTCTGTAAAATTTATTCCTAAGTCTGAACTGCAGTACTTCAACCTGATGAATATTTTGCAACAAATCTCACTTGGACAGAATGGTTCTGAATTATAAATTGCTCTTTTAAAATCAGCTCAGTACCTTGCACATTGGTCAATAGCTTTTGATTTGTTCTATGAGTGGTTTGGACACAGTGTTCACACATATAAATACACATTATTCAAAAATACTTCTTATCACAGCAGTGCGATCACAGGAATAATTCTCCTGGAGAAATAATAATGCAAAACATTGCCTTTTGAAAGCAAACTGTACCTATTTCAGAAATTGCTCCTTTGTGCCCCCCCCAAACTTAAAAATACCAAGCAGGTATCTGTGAGTTATTCCTGAATACAGTCTCTGTAAAACATATTTAAATAACAAAAGCAAGTGCAGGGTCATAAGAAAAAGAAATTGAGAACAAAGTTATAATTAAGAACTATTTAAAAAGACCTATTTAAATTCTACACACAATTCAGTTTGATCTGAACAGGGAAATAGGTACCTTTGGCCTGAAAAAGATGGGTACATTTGCTTTGCCAGATCTAGGACAATGCATCTTTAGGATATTGTGCCATTTCTTTTAAGCATTACTTCAAAAATGTGGGAGGAGGGAGCATCTAAAGCAAAATTGCAAATGCAACTTTTGATTGTTATGATTTATTTTTAATTATCCTTTTCTCCTTTTGTCTTAATTGGACAGAGCCAGTCTAAACTTGTTCTGTGCAATTAAGAGCAGTTACATGCATAGAAAATTGAGACCTATTTTAAATCTCATTTGGACTGACTCATAGTTCAGCTTGCTACAGGAAAATTAGAGCAAGAAAATATATTTAAAAATCTAATGAGCTTTAGTTAAAATATTCTCCACAAGATGATGTGCTGGGAAGTTTTACACATTCACTTCAAATCATATCAGACAGCGGATCAGGGGAAAAACATTTTGCTATTACTAGGCTTCCACAGGAGACATCTAGGAGCATGTTATCGAATTCTCTTAAAAATCCATTCTGAAGTTTGAGCTATTTATTTCCAAGGCAACTAAACAAATATTTTCCAAATAACTCATACATGCAGCTCAGATGGGGGCTAATTCTGTACTTGGTAATTTCCTACCTCTTGCAAACACAATTGGCACCCAGTGTACAGAGCAATGCACTTTCCAATACTTAAGGTAACAAAAACCCTGTAAGGTGAAGGCAGTGCTAAAGCACCTGCATAATACCCATTAGTGTTAATAGGGGCTTGGGAGAACATATCCGATACCTCCATAAAAGGCCTCATGCAGCTTGGAATAAATGTGCAAAACAATAATAAATTAGTGAACCAGTATGAGAATAATTGTTTGAAATGAACCCAAATCCAAATATTGGAAATTTCTGGGGTTTCATGTTACACATGGGCCTCATTTCTTAGATCCTTTGGCTAAGATGCTTGGGCGGGGGGAAAAGTGCCTGAGAAATCCCATCTTCCCTCCTTGTTGCTTGATTACAGCTGGTGGCTCAGGACATGGAGGATGTTGTGTGCACAAAGAGCCGTCATTGTGCCTGGTTGGAATAAAATACACATTGCTCTCCTGACCACTGCATGCTCTCCCCTTCCCTGCTGCAGGTTTGCATAAACCAACATAAAACCAGACAAAACTGTTCAGAGCCATGTCTGTGCTTGAAGGCTGAACTGTATGCTTTGTGAGAAAGTCCCTTTGTTAACAGCTCCTACAGATCCTTTCCAGAGACTTAAAAAGACTTGAATACAGTTATTTTATTTTTTAGACATTACTTTTTAGTGATGAGCACCCTTGTGTCCCATATTCTGTAGTGAGAGGCAGCAGCAGGAACATATAGCAAATTAAGATTTAGCATTTGTCCATAAAAGTAGAAAATTCCAAATCCAAGACTCTTAAAAAGAAACTTGAATCTGCTTGATAAGCTGTTTGTTCATTGTAAGTACTTTCTCATTTCTAAACTCTTCTTTGCTTTATGGCCTTTTTTGCCAATGTCCCATGACAAGGTTCAGTTGATAGAACAACCTTGTTCATAAAGTGTGAATTTCCATCAAGTCAGATGAAATGTGAACTTGAACAATGGAGATTTGGCTTCTCTCCAGTCCTAAATATAGCTGTGTGAGAACTCTGTGAAACCTGCCAAGCAGTCAGCCCAACTCTTAAAGAAAATAAAGGCCTGAAATACTTAGGGTCCTTCAGTTTGCCGCATTCATTTCATGTCTTCCCACAGTTTTGAAGGTCCCTGTGAACAGTCAGACCCTGACTCTGTGCAGTTTACAGACAGCTTTTCACATTGCAGAGCTGTGGATATCTTCAGGGTGTCTTCCCTTCTTAAACAGGGGCCTCATTGTGCCCTGAGAGTTGCAATGGCACTGGAGTGAAATTTCAAGTGAGTGGTAAAATAGTAGGTAGGCAGAGCTGCTAGATCTTGGTGACGTTGAAATCCAGCCAACCCCAGTAAGGAGTGTCAGAGCCCCAGGTGGGCAGGTCCAAAACAGCTGAGGTGTCAGCAGTGTCCAGGGAGCCATCGGGCTGCAGTGACAGGGTTGAGATCCTCACCTGAGTTTGACTCACCGGGCACCTATGGCTGAATCTCTGAGAAAGGCTATCGACGCTAAAGGAGCCTCCAGGGGGTCACCAATGGTCTTGGTGGCCAAAGGACTGTCAGTGTCACTTCTGCAGATGGTACCAGGGAGAAATTGTACCTTGGCAATGGCAGAGAGCCCCAAACACAGAGCAGGGCTGTGATTTGCCCCAGTTAAGTGAAATCTGAATGTGCAGAGTCAAGAAATGGTGAGTGGTCTATGGTAGCTGTTGGTCTTGGGGGTCTGAGTTATTGCTGGTTCTCCCAGGCTGGACGCCATTTGATGTTGTTTGTTGTTGCACTGGGTTTACCAGTTATCCTGGTTATTTCCCTAGTGCATAAAGACTCTGACTCCAGGTATCAGAAGGCTTAAGACAATTTTATTATGATGGCTCCAAGTTCAGGCTGAGGCTTTTGCCTCATACAATGCAGCCTGGTACAATCTTAGTGCAATGCTTTCTTCTCAGTGCTTAGTACAAGGATGTCCTGCTGTCTGCAAGAATGCTCTCTCTTCCAGAATGCTTCTCTCCTTGATACTAAGGTGAGGAGCTGATAACTAAGATCAGCTTCCTCTTCCTCTTGGTTAGATAGAGAAAAACTCTCTCTACGTTTTTGGAACAGGGCAGAGAAACACCAGCCATGTCCCTGATACCAGGACACAGCTTAGATTGTTTACAGAAACCTGCTCGTGAGAAGATCTTTTCCCTTACGAAGAAGACCTAGTAGGTATGCTGTTAGGAAATTCATAAAACCCAAACTCATAATTACCACAGTGGTCCATGCTTGACCTCCGCTAGGGAACATGGAAGTCAATAATCAATGCTTTTTGAAGCTTTTGCCAGATACCTTTCTTCAGCTTTCAGCTTCTCTGGCTTTTCATCAAGACTGGTAGAGATTTAATAAAGAATCCCCCAGTGCTATTTTTGTTCTTCCTTTTAACCTGTTCAATGCCTTTTAGCATTGTTTTTGCTTAGGCTGTCCTCTGCCCTCCCTTTGGAGAGTTTATTGTAAGGACAGTGTGATGCAAACATGGTCTTCCTGCTAACAGAGGTAAAATACTGCCAATTGGGATTTAAATTTCAGGCCAAGACTTCAATAGAGCTCTCCTTCTAGTCTGTGAGAGAATTGAAGCACGTGCAGAAATGTACAGAAGTTGGCTCCTGCCGACAGATTAATAATGAAAGAAAAGCATCGTGACTATTGAACATTTTAAAGGCCCTTATAAAAAAAAATAGCTCATGAATAGCTTTCAAAGTGAGACAAGTTATTCAGACAGCTGGCCATGCATTTCTTGGGATCAGTGATGGATTATATAGAGGATAAGAAAATGAGAGCTGCAAGAGGTGAGGAGCTGCAGCTCCTGGAGCTGTCCTCTTGGCTCTCGCAGAGCCAGGGTGCAAGGGGAGAGGACCGTGAGTGTCCCCAGCAGCCTGCCACTGCCATCCTGCTGCCACCCCACACCAGGGTCCCTGCAGCCATTGCATATCTATGTCTCATGTCTAAGAGTGCCAAGAAAGGTAAGGAAGGAAAGGAAAATGGAGAGAACAAAGAGAAAAAGAGATACAGCTCCAGTTCTTCTCAGGCTCCAGGACCTACCAGTGTGTATGCAGAAGTATACATTCTTATGCACCACTAACAGAGGGAAAGCACATTTTGGTGTATTTGCTGTAAAGGGAACATTTCTGGTGTGAAACACAGATTCTCAATGTGAAAAAATGACATTCTTCTTTGAAACTAAGTATCTTTCTTCTCAATTATTTTTAATTCTTCATTTAGATTTTAACCTTAATTATTTGGATTAACCAGGTTACTTCAAATTTGGGAGATTATTACACAAAAAGGCTCCAGTTTGAAGTCAACTAATAGATGATAACAATTTTCACATTGCCAGGGCCATTTTACTTGTGGCTGATATTGGATGCAATCTCTGGTTAAAGGGTTAATTAAACTATTATTGTAGTAAGCTCTAAAATTTTAGGAACAGAGGAATTTAACTTAATAGACAATTCTGCCAAACTTGCATAAAATGAACAACTGCATCTTAAAATTTATCAGTATTTTTCTGATCTTATTTCCCATGAAAAGCTGTTCCAGAAGCTCTTTGGTTTTATGGGTTGAATTTTTCCTATTTGCAGTCTAAATTTATCCTTGGCCTAATACTGTCCTTTCTTTAAATAGTTCTTATTGCTGCCTGATATTTATTCCACAGTAAATAGCACTTACATATCCTTTCAGGCTGTGCTTTGATAAGATGACAAACAAAATATTTTAATTTATCTTCTTTGAGATAGGCTTTTCTTTCTCTCCACCACCCCCATAACAGTTTTCTGAAGCAGTTCCAGCCAGAACACATCAATCTTGCACATGGATGGCCACTATGGGTGTGCTGTATTTCAGATGAGGTCTTGCTGGTGCCTTGCTCAAGGGCACAAATACCTTCCTAGTGCCAGTTGGAATACGTCACATGACACATATAGGATCTCATTTGCCATTTTCCCTAACTGCAGCACCTTTCTGGCTCAGAAAGGCGGTTCATATCATTCATCCCTGTTTGTTTCAACTGATGAACTCAAGACTGTAGCAGGAAAACTAATTAGTCTGGGATTGCATAACCTTACATTGAAATTAAAAATGAACCTTTTCATCTGTTTATTTTTAACTTCTTGCTTCTTTGGGACATGACATGATTTTCTTCTTTGGACAGATTCCCCTGGTGCAGTGCTGTCTAAAAAATCATCTTCAGATGATACTGACCCAAATGTTGCTAAATTTTGGAGAGACCATTTCTAGGCATAGTCCAGTTGAGCTCTTTCTGTCAAAATTTCATATTGTCTCACTTGCTGCTGATCTGAGCAAGCACAATCAATGAGCAAGAACTCATTACATTTTCTCATCAATTTGATTAACCAGATAGTATGCAGTGCTCTGATCCATTGTTGGGACTTTTGAAGTTTTTGAAGATAATAATAAAATCCCAATACAGAGTTGAATTTTGAACATTAATCAGTATTAAAGTAAGTCAGACATCTTTAGCCAATTTGAACTTAAAACATACTAAATTTAAATACCATTTATGAAGGAGGAATCTGATTTGGGACAGTACCCTGTAAAGAATATCTTCTGATTTTAAGAAAGTACGTGGCTTACTAAGAGATGCTTTTTGAAATGGAGGTGCCTTCCCTGAATTGAGATGTGAACTGTATGTGTGGTTTCACCCAAGATCCAAAATGCCAATGCCTTTGTTCTGAAAAGTGGGATTAATTTTTTAAAAACACTAGCTACCCATTTTTAAAAGCACTGAAGAATGTTACCAAAATAGATTTAATCTCTCAATTTCTTTGAGAAATTCAGATCTGTTTAATTCTTCCTACTTTCTTAGCAAGTTCTTAAATTTTCAGTATCTTGAATTGATTTTCTGTGGCCCTTTAATTCTGAAGCTGATTGTACATGTGCTCTATAAGACAGCTATGGTGGAAATTTTGAGATATCCTGAGCACTGAAGCATCTCATATGATGAACCTGTTTGAAGTACAGACTTTCTCCCCTATAAATATGAAGCCAGCCTCAAATTCTGATTTCTTTTTTTTCTGTGCCCTCTGTTTGCAAGTGACTTCATACAATAATTCTGCTAAAGCAGGGCTTTTTTCCTTCAGGTTAAGTATATTCCCAGCACTTTAATAATGAAAGATGGAAGACATCAGTTTCGGGAACAAAGGTCATTATTTTTCCTCCAAAAATTACTCCAGAACAAACCCAAAGATATAATTATGTTGTATCAGGGGTTTTTACCTCTGCCAAACTATGTAGGCAATAGCAAAAGGTATTTCAGCCTTACTTACATATCTACCAGAGGAGATGAATATTTAACTGAGAGACAAGAAAGCTATTTTATTGCATTACTTAGGGGTAAAAAGACAAAGAATTTACTGTAAAGACAGCCAGCTGTAGCTGCAGAGGCTGACACAAAGTGAAAAATTGCACTGAAAAAAGTGTGGCAACACTTGTAAATTATGGTTAATGGTTTTAGAGAGTGTCACAAACACAAAAAGCAGAGCAGAGAGTATAAATGAGCCTATGTATAGTCACTCTGGCTACTCTAAGAGCACGTGAATTTGGTACTACACAGGGCAAAATGCTGAGGGATCAGATAATGGAGAAATCTGTTCTGTGTATTTGGGAACAATTGGTGTTTAAAAAGAAAAACCAACAGTAGCCCCATATAGGTGACTGGAAATGGCTCACAGCCCACGGTCAAAGCTGGGAAAGGTTATAGGACAGGAAGATTTACCTCAGCATTTTGCACAGGTACTTTTGCTCTTTGCTAGCCAGCCCACCAAAGAACTACACTATTCAATGTTTTTGTTTTCAGCCAGGATGACAGGAACATATTTGCAGTTTACAGCAGGTGCCCAGCTAAGTCAACAAAGTGCAAGCTATGCAGTAAAAAATAATATATAAAGAAGGTCACTTTGCCTGAGTATGCCGCTCCAGCAAGTTTCTGTGCTTTACAGGGGGAATGTCTGAATGCAGTGACTGAAGTGATACTTTGCTCACCACACCGTCAGTAAAAGTGTTGTGTTGTCTCCTGTTTAATGCATGCAGAGACTCTTCAGATGCTTGTCAGCTCTTGTCCTGACAATCATTACTACACCTGTTTCTTTGAAAGAGAAAAAAACCCAGGCTATTCATTCACAACCTCCGGGTGGTCACCTTTGTGCTTGTGACAGAAAGTCGTTCTTCCTGGCAGGCTTTTCCAGATCAGGACCCTTATATCATGTCACTTCACTGAAGGGTCTCACAACACGTGTCCACCTGGTCCTCCGGCAGTGATGGGGACCTGACTCCATGCCCCCTCCAATGGCTATGACTTCCATATCTTCCTACTGAGGATGAAGGAGGTGGTATTAAGTATGCTATAATTAACTGCAGATGGTACTGCACAAGAAAAACAGCGCTGGTTAAACTTGTGATTTAAACAAAAATGTAAATGCTAATCTCAGGTGCTCAGTGCATTAATAGTTCTTAATTGCCTATTGTCTTTGCAGCCTTACCTGGGACCTCACCCACACCCTTTGCTGTGGCCTCTGGGTCTCCTCTCCTGTATGCACTCAGGTACAGGGATCAAGGAGCTCATCCAATTAAAGACTAACTAGTGTGGGAAAAGGATTACTTCTCAGCTGAATGAATTGCCATTCTTTGCATACTGAAGACAGCATAAGGAAAGAGGCTCAGTTGTGCAGTCTTGGGAAGGATGAGAACAGCCACTTCCTTTTGCATATGACAGCCTACCATTTACCTCCTGATCTCTCCTGATGCAGAACCTGAAAGAAGGATCAGTGGCAGCTTCTAAACATGAGAGACCCATAAAGGCCTTCAGGATTTGGATTAAAGGGTTCACCCATTGTTAGCTTGCCACACAACATCAGCAGAAGTGTAAAAAAAAGCCATTCTGTGACTTTTTTTCTGTGAAAAAAGTCTAAGAGTAATTTTGCTTACCTTTTTATGAGTGTGGTTTATCATATGATGAAACTAGAACAGTGCCCACAATAGAAGGAAGCCTATAAAGGTATTTTCTTTCTTGTGGTATCAGTGCTCATTACTTCTGTATAATGTGTGTGGACATTAAACCCCAGGAAAAACAGATGTGGATAAGACTGGTTCTTAAAAAGCATCTCACTGAATCAAACTGGGACATTATAGGATTTGGAGCTACCACTAAAGATGGCCTCAGTACAACATGCAGGTTTATGGAAGAGATGGAAAATTTTTCCTTTATAGGGTATGTGCTCATCCCAGCAGAGGAAGAAAGACAGAATTTGGTATCATGCCAGACATTGCTGTTAATCCATTCTCAGATGGATTTCCTAACAAAAGTCATTTGTGGAGTCATACTCTGTGTGTGTCTGCCTTTCTAACTGCTGGCTCCACTGACTCAATTTTAGACAAATTGATAAATGGCTAGAGGTCTCAAGTACAGTAAGAACTTAAAAGTTTCATTAAAACTTTTATATATGTATATAGTTCAAATATAAAGTTGCGTAAGTAATCGGATTGAAGAAAAGGGGCATATCAGCACTGCTGCTAGGGGAAAAGTTGGATAGTGAGCCCACCTGTACATAATATCAAAGAATTTACATGGAGATGTTATAAAACTGAGGAGAAGCTTAAACTGGTTTTTGTGTCATAATAAATACCAGGTGAACACAAGCACCAGAAACCAGGTTCACAAGTTTGACATCTCCTGGGGATTCCTTCTGTAGAGTAAATTTCTGTCTACCAGGGTTCTTTAAGGCACTGAACTACTGAGAAACTGGATGGGTGAGTGTTTCTCTAGTGAGTAATTTCTAAACTTCTGCAGATGCCTCTGGGCATAAGTAACCAGTTGCCTAAACAGGGAGATTGAATGATAAACAGCTGAGACACTGCTGTGCACTTCCACCTCTCTTGAATAGCCCCAGTAAAGATGAATACCTAAGAAGGGAGTAGTCTTAGTAGTCATATGTAAAAGGCCAGACAGAGCAAAGCTAGAAAAGGACAAGATGCTGATTAACCTGAAGGTAGATAAGATGGAGAATTTCCTCTCTAAGTATAAATGTTTCTTCAGGGTAGCAAATGAGGGTCAAGTGCAAGTGGGAAAACCAGTGTCTTTGCCTCAGGAGCAATGCAACATGCGAAACAACTTATAGACTCCCATGGCTTATACAGAAATCCCGTCAGAGTTGTATTTGCTGGCCTTTCTGTGCACAGAACATACAGTATCTGTGTCCAGCCAGGACTGCACAGGACCTGTGCTGATAGAGACAGGCAGTGTTACTTCCCCTGCCACACACCCTCCACAGCCCTCAGGGCTGGCAATTCAGTCTGCAATTCTTTCCTGCAAGTGCCTTGGGCCATCTCAGACTGGCATAACCTATCACTGAAAAACTGCTTTTTCCAGAGTCTATCTGAAGTTCCTCTACTTACTAAGCTTTACAATGTGCCCTGAAGGTCAACTGATCAGACTTCCTTGGAATGGAAATGAGGAAGGGATTTCAGGATGGACCTTCAGTAAGGAGGTGATGCTGCAGCACCCAGGTATTTTAATTGCTGCTTGAGTAGCTCAGGTAGACCAAACAGCTCACAAAAGGAAGGAAAACAAAAACATTTCACTCACAACAAGCAGCTAATAGTTAAGCCAGTTTCAGACAAATTTTAATTAATGTTTTTTTTTTATTTCTCCAGACTTTAAACTGTACGTGTATCTCCTGGAAGAAAGGAGAGAAAAAGTAATACAGACTTAAGGTTTTTGTTTTTTTTTTTTCATTAATTAACCATCTGGGACTATGGAACTATGAAAAAAACTAGGAAAAATTTTGATATAAAAAATACAGGGTTTTTACCCCTGGTAAAAATGTTTCCCTTGAGGATGGAGAACTAGAGTCCATTTAAAGCTAGAGGAGTTTTTAACAGTGGGCTCTTGGATTTGTGTCTCAATACCATATTTTCTAAGGTATCCAACTATGAGGCAGGTGGTAAGGAGGTATGTTTAGGCTTCTGACCACTTTCAGTAATGTGATGCTTGGTGAACTTAATCTGACAAAAGTCTAGGCTATATCCACGTTTTCCGTGCAGTGCCAAGTCCTCTAGCACTTTGTCACCCCACTGATTTCCAGGTGTTTGTGTTTCAGTTCCACAATCACCCTAAGCAATGTTATAAATACGGTTGTGATCAAGCTGAATTAAAATTAATAGAGCCAATTTTAATTAAGAAAAAAATAATTTAATTGTCATGACCGAGAATTTCGGCCGCGATAGCCACGATCGATAGGAAAGCACCGAGTCGATGCGGGCGACCGCAGACCCAAGCCCCTCTCGCTTTGGGATCTACCGATTCGCCGCCCTGGTCCTCGAGCTGCCCGTTTAAATACAGTTTATTATGCCGCCGGCAGAAAGTCCATTCTTCTCCCGTTGGTGGTTCACCGTTGGTGACCTGTCCTTTCAAAGTCCAGTGTTGGACAAAGACATCCGGATTCGTGGAGATTGTCTTAGGAGGTGTCCTCAATCTCTGTGATATTGATGTAAATGTGATTCCTCCGGTTGCTGATAAATATGGAAGAGGGTGGAGTAGAACTTCCCGAGTTCCTGATTAAGATGAGGACATCTCGACCGATATCGGGAACCGGTGATGGGCGCTAATGTCCCCTCCGTATCGTATCTAGCCACCGGAGTTGGTGTTAATGTTCTTCAGGTGCCCAGGGTTACCTCATCTCGAGATATCCATCTGGGTGTAGCTGGACATCAGGAGAGGGGTAGCCTTATCTGTCCACCGGCTCCAGCCATTTGTCTTGCTGATGGGAGCTCTCTGCGGTCGGCTTGCCCTAGTTGCTAGGATGTTTCATCGGGTACATTTTAAAACTTAGAAGTCACACTATTACTTAAATGACATATTAATATCCACCACCACTTAATAAGATATTACTTATTAATCACCAGCCTGAATTATCTACTGTACCCATAACAGCAACATCAATGCAAATGTCTGCTAGCAGTGACAGTCCCACCATTTGTAGTGGCCCTTGGGCACCCATCTTCAAAAGGGATAAATTGCTCCTGGAGCAATCCCCTATCTCTCTGTCCTTTGAACTGTAGCGAAAATATAGATAATTGTCTTACACAGTGGTGCCACTGAGGGATCAATGGGCCAAGGCCAAAGCCAGCTGTATGAGGTTCAATGACACAAAGTGCTGGGTCCTGAACCAGGGTCACAACAACCCCAGGCAGTGCTGCAGGCTGGGGGAGGAGTGGTTGGAAAGTGGCCCAACACAAAATGACATGGCTGTGCTGGTCAACAGTGTTTGAACATGAGCCAGTGTGTGCCCAGGTGGCCAAGAAGGCCAATGGCATCCTGGCCTGTGTCAGCAATAGTGTGGCCAGCAGGACCAGGGCAGGGATTGTCCTCCTGTACTGGGCACTGGTGAGGTCACACCTCGAGTGCTGCGTCCAGTTCTGGGCATCTCAGTCCAGGAGGGACATTGAGGGGCTGGAGCATGTCCAGAGAAGGGCAATGGAGCTGGTGAAGGGTCTGGAGAACAAGTCCTGTGAGGAGCAGCTGAGGCACCTGTGGTGTTTTAGTCTGGAGAAAAGGAGTCTGAGTGGGGATGTTCTCTCTATCTACAACTGCCTGAAAGGAGGTTGTAGCCAGGAGGAGGTCAGTCCTTTCTTCCAAGTTAACAAGTGATAGGACAAGAGGAAATGGCCTCAAGTTATGCCAGGAGAGGTTTAGTTTGGATATTAGGAAAAATTTCTTCTGGAAAGGGTGGTCAGGCATTGGAGCAGGCTGCCCAGGGAAGTGGGGGAGTCACCATGCCTGAAAGGGCTCAAAAACCATGTAGATGTGGAGCTAGGGACACACCTAATGTAGTGGTAGACCTGGCAGTGTTAGGATAATGGTTGAACTTGATGGTTGTAGAGATCTTTTCCAGGCTTAATGATTTTATGAGTATACGACTCCCACATAGACACTTTCTGGAGAGGCCTGGTTAAAAAATGGGGTTGGTATCTTAGGTAGCTCTAAATAACTGTTTTCCTATCACTATTGTGGAATAATTTGTCCCTTAAAACTGGAAGCTAAATAGAAGTAACATTTGTTGAAAATGCTGAACTTGTTAAACAATTGTTTCAGCCTTTTCTTTAACATGTGCGAGGATGTTCATACTAGGGACTTTGCAACTGGGCAAGGAAATGCACTTTTAACAATACCTTTTATTGTTCCTAATGAACATTTGCTGAGGACCCTCCAACTGCACAAAGTTTTGAAAAGAAGCAGGTTTCCTCATTATCAGCAGATATTTCACAGTTTATATTCCAACAGCTGAAATGTCAGTCCAATTGCTCCTATCTCAGGGTGAAAATACCCTTTACTGCATTTCAGCTCTGGGCTGTGTCATGTTAAGTTTGACCTGGGGAGGTAACAATGACAAGCCAACTGTCTTTGTCTTTTCATTCTCCTTTGCTGGTGCCAACTGGAGAGCAGAACCACTCCCTCACTCAAATTTAAAGATAAACTACATCTTGTCTTGATGTGTGAAGAAATGCAGATTAGGACATGATGGGGGATGTTGAAGTGGGGCAGAAAGAGCTGAAGATGAGGAGTGTATTTAAAGAAACTGAGACAGAGAGTGGGCTGGGGCAGCAACGAGGAGGCTGAGAAGAAATGCAGCTAGCTGGCAAGTGGAGAACATGGAGTGGGGTAGGAGAAGAAAGCTGAGTCTAGTCATAGGAAAAAGAAGGCATATGGGGGCTGAGAGTCATTGAGGCTAAGGTTTTGAAGGGGAAAGAGCACCTGAAACTCAACTAAAGAAGGTTGCTAATTAGAATGAAAATTCAGTTGGCTGGGTGAGTGGATTATGGGGATACGAGGAGCAAGATCTGAGAGTGAGAAAGACCTGATGGGTAAAACTAGAGCTCACAGAGAGACACATTAGACTCAAATGTCTGCAGAGAGAACCTGGGAAATAAGTGTTGAAAGTGGAAGTGGAAAAAGAGCCAGGAGAGGGGAAAAGACCTAAGTGGAACCAGGGACAAACTGGAGGTTTTGGTTGGGCATAAAGGAGCAATAGGAGCATAAAGGGCACTTGGGAGTGTTTGTATAGGGTCTCTACTTTTGAGCAGACTCCTTTCTAAAGCCCCCAAAAGAAGACAAGAGTCCTGATTCTCACTGGTTTTGTCTGCCACCAGTATCAGTGAAACCCACTGGCCAAGGGGTACCCACCCAGCAGGACTGTTCCTGAGAGACCTGCTGTGACTGTATGCTAGTCCCTTAATGCAGAGCTTGGTGATATTCCCAGTCCTGGAATGCAGCAGAGCAGAGAATGATAGGCTGTACATCAGAAATGTGAGTTCTAACTTCTAATGAGCATAGTTACAAACCTCAGCAATTATACAACATATATTCAAATTGATCTAAAAAATGAAAGTCGCACAGAAGCATCTTCCTGAAGTCCCCTGGTTTATTCACTAATCATCTTATTTTTGATCCAGATGATTCAGGGAGTCTATTAAAAATAATGACCATTGCAGCTGATGTCTCCAGCACATTGTCTATCCTGAGTGCTGAATAAGGCAAGGGTTCAGCAGAAAAAAATTACAGTAAGAACATATCATGTAGGACTGTATCACATTCAAGTGCAGGCATGCTTTAAATCAAGAATTGAAAATATGCTATAAAATGAAGGAAGTCTCCCAATATTTTTCCCAAGGAAAATTCAGTCCTGGAGATTGATTTTTTCCCTTCTAAATATTTATAAAGGTCTGTGAATGACTTCTCTCTTGGTCTTTTCCACCTTGTAGATTTATATTGAACTTAAAAAAAACCAAACACAACAAAATAACAGAAAAGAGTAGCTGGGAGATTATTCTGCCTTATTTGCACATTCCCATAATAACACAAATGTGAGAATTTCAAGTTCTTCCTAGGTTAGTATTCATGTACCTTATTTTTTCAATAGAAACAATGCACATATTGCAGGATTCTGCGGTATTTTCTGACACTGGCTAGTAATTTACTCATGAGAATCATCCCACTATAGGCATTGTGATTGCTCACATAAGCGTTGCTTAGCAAAAGGAGGGCAGAGTTGGACCCTCCTGGGGTCCAGTTCTATGTAGTTATAGAATCAGTCAAACATATGATGAATATATGGGAGTGGGAATGGAGAAAGCAGAATGAGTCTGTGACTTGAAAAAAAGAGCATGTTTGATTATCTTAGGTCTCCTGTGTACCTTCCTTCCATATCTGCAGTAGAGAGAATATTTTCTGGCAGCTATCATTTATTATTTACTTTTTATGCTTTAATTATTTGTGGAAATCCTTGGCTTCTGCTTGTTCAGCCAGCTCCTCTGACAGTAAAGTTTACATGTTAAGATGTGGGAGGTGAAGCTCTGGTTCAGAGGAAGGAAGGAAGGAAGGAAGGAATATTGCTTTGACTGCTGGTGATGTAATATTGACCATCTGCAACTTTTATACATTAATCTGGTCCTATATGTTTTTCAAAACAAAAACCCATAGAGATATTGACTGCTTTCTTATCTAGCTGTTTTCATTACTTTCTGGGCTGTCTTATTTGAGTCTTCATGCTACTGGTATGACTTCTTTATGTTTAAATTTAAAGTTTGAGTTAGAGCCAAAGTATTTGACTTATCCAAACTACATTCATTCCTTTCTAAAACTTTGTATTTCTCATTCCTCCCATTCCCTTCTCATCTCCATATTTCTCGTTTTCTTCTTCCCTGCTTTGCTGCCAGACAGTTCTTTTTTTTTTTTTTCTTAGGCTACCATTTGAGTTTTCTTGGATACGTCTACTTTTTCCACCTAGCAATCCTGTCTGGGTGGAGTTCAGAGATTCTGGACAATTGTCAGGGATTTCTGGACATCTGGCAATCCATTTGAAACAGGATGGGAAATTTTATACGTGTCTCTGCCCACATGCAGATGATGCCTCCAGCACATGTAGAGGCTATTGCACAGATCCCAGGAGCACTGGCCTGCGGAGTGTGCTACACTGGTGGTCCTGGGGACAATGGTAATTTCAGCCTGTTTGAGAAGACAGTGAGTCTGCTGGGCACTGAATGTGCACTGGTGCTGCTGTGTCCCAGGGGAAGGGCTGATTTCATTATTTCATTATCACATGCAGAGCTGCCCATCCCAAACAAAGTGGGCTATTGTATAAACAACCCAATTTCTTCCATTCCCTAAATTTCTGGGTTTCTCAGTTCTCCCACCCCTTTCTTCCTGGGATGACAGAAGCTTGGGGATTCCTGCCTCCTTTTGATACTCTTGGAATGGACAAAATGAATTTGTTGTGGGAAGGCAAGAGCTCAGAGACTTCTGCCACAGCCCTTCAAACCTGGGGAGAGGCATGGTGTTGAGTGATATTTGGTCTAATTGTGTCCCCTGATTCCTCTCAGAATTGGTATGTCTCATATGATAATCTTCATTTGTAGTAACTCCTAGGCCTTGATGCCAGAAGGATTTTAGGTGATACTGAAACCAACTGAGCATTAAATACCTACAAGAAATATGGGCTCGGCTTCAGTGTTTATGATCCCCTGGTCTCCAATGGGTTTACAATTGAAGTAAGCTTTATTCACAATTCGAGCATCGGGGAAGAGGAGTAGTCCAGATGAAATTCTTTCACAGGTATCACATAGCTGGACAAAGCCTCCATAATATCATCCAAAGTGCCATATATTTGACCACACTCTTACTGTTTCTCATGCTTCCTATGTTCCAAAGCCTTTTTTCTGAGGGAGAGCCCTTTATCCTTGTGTGTTGGAAATCTCTGCTGATAGATCCCTGTCAGTGCGTCTTCCACAGCTAACCCTAAAATCAGATCTCCTTCATAAATGTGAGGAACATCAGAGGGAAACGTAAAGCATTTTCTTAGAAATTCTGGCTATAGCACTCAAGCCAAGATTCTGGGAAAGCAACCTCTGTTTTGATGTGATACAGTTGATGCCTAAAACTCAAACCAAATGACTTAAATAAATTTCACAGACACTGCCAGGAAGTGTTCTAGATACAGTAATGGTACATGGAAAATCAATATTTATTATCATTTTAACTGAAAAATTAAAAAGATTTGCCATAAAATACAAGTGCTTTGCAGCATTTTGCATGTTCAGAGCATGTCCTCTAGGGTGCTATTAATATAGTTTGTCAAGTGAATGATGCATTGTTTATGCAATTATAGAGATGTAGCCAAATCTTTTTTCCTTTCCCTCCTCTCAAATGGCAGCAGCAGGTAGCTAGAGCTGATGGATCATTTTTAGGCCTCTGTGGCACAGAAAATATATTTTCAGAAGTAATCTACTAATTGGGTATGCAGACCATCTCCCAGCTGTGTCTCAGTGCCTAAGTGCAGGGAAATCCAAGCTCTCAGGTCTGGAAAGGGTAATGCAATAAAAACCTGTTATCATGTAGTAATTGAGGTCCAAGGTTTACAGCAGCATCATCAACATGATGCATTCAAATGCAAAAGGCCAGGGTGACTCAGGTTTAGACAGGGGAATCAGAAGTTTATTAGCACTCTATGGCCTGGTGCACTTGCTTGTTCAATGCATATTGGATTTGGAAAGGTTTAAATGCTGATTTTAAATAACTTTTCACAGTTTATTTTCCTTTAGTGGACATGTTTACTGCTGTGACTTGCTGGGTTTCACCCTATGCTTGTTTTCTGTGAACATGGCAAATTCTTCCATGAACTTTTGACTGCCTGTTTCACTTGAAAGCCAAGAACTAAAACTGGAGCAGTCACAATGTAGGACCATTTACACACTTGGCACTTCACCCAAGTTTTCCATATTTTCCTTTAAAATAATAAAGGTCTGGATTCAGGCATTTAGCTGATGACCTGATAAACTGATAGGAATTCTCCTAAGGTGTCTTGCAAAAAAGATGGTCAGAAACTAATCTTGTTTTTTCATTGTAAGTGTTGTGAAAGGACTCCATTATTATTCACAGAATAATAGGACAACAAAAACTTTCCAAAGACTCAAAGACCCAAGACTTTGGTCAATAACACAAGAAAAAATCCAAAAGAATTTTGAATTGACACTGGTGTTATTGTGGGTTAATTGGGCAAAATGCCAAAACACCTGGGTTCTTCAAAAAGCATACTGATAAAACTCACAATATAGCATGTTTTCTGTGATAAAACCAGGGATATTAGCCTGATACCTTCTGGTGTTCCAAGATAAAACTGAGCAATTACACAGGAGAGATTTTTCAAACCTTTTTGAGCCAAACTACAGACAAGGCTCACTATTTTTCATGTACTGTAGTTATTTCTGCAGATTTGTAGCAAATAATACCTTTGTGACAAACAAGTAAATACCTGGCTCTAATTAGTTCTGCTAGAGATGTTGTAGAGCAGAGATACCTCTTTCTGACTTTTGCAGTCTATAGTTTAAATTCTGAAAAATTTAATTGGTCCAGAACTGATTACAGTTATTAATATTTGAATCAGCAATAGTCCATGGACTTTCCCAAGTTACTTTTGATTTGTTATTGAGTGGAGGAAGGCAATAAATCAGATTCATGTTTTATCTCTATCTGGTATTGTGTTCTGCTATGAAGGAAGGAAGTTGCTGTATTTCAGTAAGTTTTTGTTCAGTGAATACATACCACTGCCCCCCTGAAGAGAGTATTTTGACTTGTACAAAAAGTGGTGCTTGTGTCAGCTGAAAGGTGTTTAAAGGATTATACAGCATCTTCCATTTAGCTACAGGATATATGTGAATTGGAGAAATCATGATGAGAATTGCCAAAGGAGATGCCAATTTCCCTAACAGTAGCAATATCTCCATCCCTTCACATTATGCTTAATAATAATTTTAGAGTCTCTCTGCTGTTCATTGTGCACACCTAAAACTTTTTTTAAATTATGCCCACCTTAACCTTTTTTGTCTTGTATCTTGAAACCCACTTTATCCAGATGAAGATATGATCAGCAGTAATAACAAGAAAGGATCAAGATTTATAAAACCTGACAACTATGGGAGAAATGTCTACAAATGCCAAGTATATGGAGCTCTAGGTCTCTGGCTACTTACACCTTTTAATAAAATAAAGCAAGAATCTTGCAAGACTTAAAGAATAGCTTGCTTTTAATCCTTTGAAAACTTTTTACTTTTCTGTTTTTCTTTATCCACTGGGATCTAGCTATTTTCTTCAATCCTAAGTCTTTTGAAATGGTTTTTTGCTTTTCTTACACGCCCTTTAAAAGGAAGATACCACTGGGAAAACTGTATGCCTTCTGCTGAAAGTCTCATAGCAGATGATTAATATCTGTTACTTTGATAGGGAACCTGAAACTTCAAAATGCAGGAGTTCAAGCATTTTGCTGCCAGCAGTTTGCTCTGCTCTTAAACCAGTGCCCAGGACCAGCTGAAAGAACTACTTATCATCAGCATATGCTGTAGGTTGCCTACTGATTTAGTTCTGAGTAAAGAGAGGGGAGACTAAAGCACGTAGGCACACAGGGGAGAGAGCTTTAAAAGTAGTGAAACAATACCATTGCACATAGAATGTGAGGGGAAGGGGGTGTCCTCCCCTGATCCCCACTCACTTCTTTATTTTCCCTTCCTCTGTCTGGTATCTCGTGGAGAATAACAGAGAGGAAAGACAATCTTCGTTTCAAAGGGAGGACAAAATGGAGCACAGTACCTGGATTGGATGAGTTTTGTTCCTTCCCTGATTAATCTAACCAGCATGCTCACCTGGAGTCACTGCAGCCTTTTGTTTAAAGAGGAGTATGTCTGCTACATACATAGCAAAACTGTCATGGCTAGAGGCATGAAGGAGATAGCAAAAAGGAACCAGTGAATAAAAGGAAGAGAAGAAGCAGTGACCAAAGCACAAAGAGATCTTCTTCTCTGGATGTTCAGTGTGACCATTTTCATTATTAATAAGTGAATTGCCTTCCTGACAACTGCATGTTTATTTGACAAAAACACAGGTTATTTTCCAGACACTTGATACAATCTTCAGCTCATACCCACACCACCAAATAGTGCATTGTTCACATTTTGACTGATGCTTTGACATACGGGGAATCATCCCCTATTTAATGGCCAAGAAAACTTGAAATATGAGTTACAATTGTCTACATTAGGTAAAGTTGGTATATAGATAAATACAGGCCACCGTCACCTAAGATTGCTGGTAGAATCTATTTTCAGCTCCCAAACACTTAAGCCCTACAATGATACTACAGTTTAATGGGGGCAAGAGAGAATTCAATGATGTGACAGCTGAGATCAACATGAGCTAAATTCCTGATTGCCAATTTCAACTGGACAGTTGCCATATTTTTGCCAAGATTTTAGCAATGTTTAGCAGGCATACTGCTTATGCACAAGATCTATTGTTATCTCAGCCTTTGTAGCTGCTGTTTGTTACTAGAAAACAGTCAGGTATGAGGGACGCTGGTTTCTTGGAAGTGTGTTTTCTATCTTCACTTTGAACCAAGTTTCTAGAACTATAACTCTCTCTAGTTGGGAGAGTTAAATAACTATATAACCTGTGTGGCATGTGCTGATGTAGTGTGACTTTGTCATTGGTTACTTTTGTGTCATGACAGATTGTCTGTTTAAGAATTATTATTCAAGGGACAGAGAAAGAATATGAAAAAACATGTTTTGTTTAGCTAAATCTTGAACCTGTGAGCTGAGCAGAATCCTCACCCTTACATTAATTTCAGTTTGAGTTAAGTGTATTGAGGTCCTTCATAAAGGGAAGTAAATGGCAAAAAACCCCAAATAAAAAAAAATAGCCTTTAAAACTGCTAGAAATACCTTATTTATTTTCTTTTCCCTAGCAAGGCATGAAGAGCACAGTTTGCAGCTTTCCTGCTGCAGACCAGCCTCCAAGATCAGCCTGCTGATTTGCAATACTGGACTCTATCCAGCATAATGAAAACAGGGAGATTATTTCTGTCTTTTTGTTTTGTTTTATTTGGTTTTTCTGTTTGGATGCAATTACTGGTGTCTTTTATTAGACTTAATTTTATTACATGTTTCCAGCTCTGGCTCTAGACCTAATTACCACTTCTGGAAAGCTACTACTGCACATACTACACATATTCTTCACACCTCTGTGATTTCCTGTTCATTAAAAATTTATAAATATTCAAGTTTCGGTCCAATCCAGACCACAATAAAATAGTAGTTACCCAAAACCACAAAAATCTGCAGACTTTGAAACTTGTCTCAAGAAGAACCAACAGTTTTTGAAGAGTAAGAATTTTCCTACATACTCTAGCACTGATATGGAACTAACCTTGCTTTAAACTCAGAAATTAAACAGTAAAATTTGACATCAAGAAAGATGCCACCATGAAAGAACAGAGGTAAAAGGCAAAGTAGGAAGAGAAACAACAATATAGACAGGTGCCTTTGAAGAAGGAGAAAGTTCTGTTCACTAAAAATGCTGCTTCAGCTGTGCCAGAATTACTTGCTAATAGTTTGCAAACAGTTTCTATTGAAAAAGTTTGGTCATGCTGACATCTTTTGTTTTCAGCATTTCCAAAGTATTATTGAGTGTGATTGCAAGACAAGTCCATAAAAGCCTGAAGAGACTCTGAGGTGCTTTGCAGAATGGCAGTTTGCATCATATCCTCTTACCCCTGAGGAAATCCACCTCTGGGTAGCATACAAAGTTATTCCCTTTCTTATGCCCCCAAATTGTATAATTATACTTACATATTTATATGCTGTGCAGTTGTTCTACCATCTTATAATCCAGGTGTATAATTAGCCCCTGGTGCATTTGAGGTGGCCATTCACGTTCTTATCTCTTGCTTGAAACAGAGAAGTCTTTAAGACTATGCACTTTACTGGTTTCAGTACCCATCTTAAATACTGGGTAAAAGATTACAAAGGGTGATTCATCCCAGGCAGTTTTTAATCAGCTAAATCTGGAGGTGGTATTCAGCCACTGACATGGATGTCTGGCTTAGGTACATGGGCCCTGAGCTCTCACAGGGTGTCCAGTCTCCCATCATAGCCAGGGGAGATCCCTCCTGTGCAGTCAGTAGAATCTGGAGTGGTACTTCATCTCAGCTGAGGTCCTGGCTGGTTATCTGAACAGCTCTCTAGGTCTCCTTGATGATGCTGACTAGATACCATAATGGGACGTTAGACCCTTAGGGATTGATAGATGAGAGAGAATTTAACCTTAATCTCCAGTGAAGTCTATCTTTATTCTTCACCTTCATAACCTGGAGTCTGTTATGGACAAGCAAATTATTTCTCTAGTCCATTAATTAAAATATTAGCAGTGAAACTTATAGCAACACTTGCAGTCTGACACTTGTTAAAAAAAAAAAAGGGAGTTAGATATTTTGTACCTGTGTTGCTCGGCTCAGAATGGACCTGAAGGACATGTTCAAGCCATTTGTGATTATAATTTTTTTGCTAACAGAAAAATTTTCTATTTGTCTTTGTATAAAATAGTGTATTTAAAGCATCTGTCCTCACATTTTTGGTGTCAAGTCAAAGATTCTGCAAGAATATACTTTTTTGACTGGGTCTGGTCCACTAGCGTGTATATAGCCACCTTGTGTGGATGTCAAATGTGGATAGTTATGCTGGAGTGGCTAAATATACGTAGTCATTAGGCAAAAACAAACAAACAAACAAACAAACAAAACAACCAAAACACCCAAAAAACCAACAATGACCAAATACAAACCAAATAGATTTACTTGTGCAACCTGTCTATATTTTTTGGCAATAAAATATTCGTAGTACTGTAGATAAGTCTTTCATTTGTACCTCAGTGAAATTTATCTGGGAAGTGATCCTCTATTGTCCAGCACCCAGCACTCACCTCAGAGTTCATTCTCAGGAATTCTATTTACCATTCCTGTGGCAGACACACATGAAAGATCCGACACAGTCAATGATGCTTTCAGTTTATTCCACCCCAACATCAAACATCTCTGTCACAGTGACACTTGGATCATAGTTGAGTACTCATTGAAAAATAGAAAATCAGCTCAACATTGTGTTACTCCAATACAGATTACAGAGCCTTTGGTTGTTAAGTTTCTTGTAAATGCTAATCAATCCCAGCCTTTTAATTCTTCATCCTGGACGTTTTGTAGCCGTGTGCCTGTATATAACTGCTGTGCTTTGGGCTGAAGTACGAGCAGCAACCTTTTTATGGGTCTGTTGTTAAAACTCTAACATTGTGAGATTCATCAAACTAAGTAACACTGCTAATGTAAGAGTCTCTTCTTGCCCAATGAATGATTTATAACAGAAGAATAGACTTCTTTATTAAAAGGTTCTCATGCTCTAGAGGCTCTCATGCTCATACAGATAAGAGCTGCCACTGTTCTGTTAGAAGAAATATGCTTTTCACTGTGACAAAGGAAGCACGGAAAGTGCATCAGTCATTGGCCTTCCATGATTTTCTTTCTCTTCTCTTCCCTGGAGATTAGTTTGCACAAAACTATATTCATAGTTTTACCAGTAAAGTTTTTGAATTTGGTATTTATCATTAATTTGTTTTTGAAAATATTAAGGCCATGTTTTGTTATAAAACATAGTGGGGCACGTTTTTAACACTATCTGATGACTTTCTGATCTTTCAACTTCCAGTCCAAATCTTGTGTACTTCAGTACTTCCAAGCATTTTGAGGAATAAAACTCAAATATTTCTAACTGCAAATTGATTGGGTCACATGCTGAAAAATTCAAACTGAGGGCACACAGTTTTTTCCTGCAAAAAATCTGAATTTGTGTAAGAAAATTTTCCTCAGTTTGTTCTCATGAAAGGAGACCCTTAAACTGTTTGTGCAGAGAGTCTATCAGTTGCTATCAGTTGCTAACAGTCTATCAGCTGCTGAGCCCACTGATTTCCTAAGCTGCAACACAGCTAACTACAACCAGCTGCTAAATATGGTCTCAATGCAGCAAACCACTTTGGCATCTGCTCAGTTTTGGCAGGGTGAATATTCAGATTAAAGTCACTGAGACTTTCCATATACCTAAAGTTCACGTGTTAGTGTCAATGTGGATGGGGCCTTTCACACATTTTCCTTCATACCCACACGTAGGTATTGCTGACATATGTCTTAATATGCCAGTGCAGTCAGTATACATAAGCACTCAGTTCCTGCACAAACCTGAAATTAATTGGAACAGAAGAAATTCCTAGAAATCTCTTAACAAATGACATGGATGTTTGTGCAGTTTTCTAGGAAAAAAGGAAAGTTATTGGTGTGTTCATTTATTTATAATGTTTTAAGTATGTAATTGTAACAGAGTCTCATAAAATAGATTCCTTATGATGATGGATGTGTTTATCAGCAGTCTTCCAAGCTGCATAGGACATTTATAGATGAATTTGTGCTGGCCATTATAATGTAGTAAAACCTATACAGTAAATAATAACTGGAATGCCATACACTAGGTACAATTCAGAAATGCTTCCCACATGATTGCAAAGGCTGTTATGTTGCAGGAAGACCACTCTGACAGTTATCTGATGCTTCTTCTGGGAAGCCTGTAGGTCTGTGCATCTCTAAATGGAGTCTGCGTTATAGTGCTTAGGTAATAATCACCCTGATACCCCTTCTTGTTTAGTGTAGAAGTGTCACAGCATAACTGGGAGACATTCCAGGCTTAACAATGCTCTGTCCTTCTAAGCTGCTAACCATGAAAATTGTCAAGAGAGCACAGTGTGTCCTTGCAGCCACCTTTCCCACCTTGTGTCCCAGCACTGATTACAAGACTAGGATGCACATGAGGGAGGAGGAGAGCCTGTTCATCCCCAGCCTAACTCAGTTATGCTCCCTCTGCTGAGACTGCTCTGAGAGTGTTTTATTAATTTCTCATTATGTTCTATCATATCTGTCAAGTGGCTGTCACAGAAATCCATGAGACATTTTCTAGTGGAGTCTTCCCTCTCCAGGGATGAAGGCTTGAGGGCAGAGAGAAAAAGGCCTGGGAAGCAGAGGCCCTCAAAGGATTTAAAGGGGAATTAAGGAGTGAGGAGCATGGAAGTGAAAAGACTTTCCTGGGAAGAGAGCAGCAACTTGGAAAAATAGAGAGGCAGTGAATAATTTGGCTTAAGAAACAAGAGGATAATAAATATGCAGAATTGGGCTCTCATCTTTTATTTTTCTTGGATTCCTCTCCCAATCATTCAATACTGCTCAAACTTTGACATGAACAAAATATCTTCTCATAAGGTATCGTGATAGTGACAGCTAAATACAGCATAAAAGTATGTGAATGAGACAAGAAGTGCATGTTGACACATGTCTCTTACATAAAATTTATTGGAGGAACTTCTGTGGGAGATGACTGTTTTGGAAAAACCTACCCAGTGCTCATCATTAATGCTTTGGGTGCCCTGCACCGAGGTGCAGGCAGCAGGTTTTATGTATTTTACTTCTCTTCTAGACACTGTGATAAAAGTGGGAGTTCACAGAGCTCACAAATGTAATTCCAAAATGGGCACCTCTCAAGCTGCACATTTTCTCTGTGACTGACAGTACAATTGGGACGCATTTACTACACAAAGGAAAAGTGTGAGGGGTTCTCTTTCTGGCTAAGCTCACAGATTCATTATTATGTTCAGTGGTGTTTATAAGCAAGACTCAAAGTGCCAAAGTGCACAGAAACATACTTGAAGTGCTACTCCTCAGAATCTGCAGTAATCACATTCTGTGGAAGTCAGAGATTAGGGGAGTCATCTGAACAATCAGCAGTGCATCTGTCTCACATATTATATACAGTTTGAAGTATCCCTCAATTTTTTTTCTGTAAAACTAACATCAGTGTTTACCTATAAACAGATCCAGAAGTCATTTCTGACTATACTCTGCTTTGTATACAATGCTATTATATGAAGAGCTCAAGCAGCACGTCTGCCTGCCTAGATGTGTGTGTGTTCTCCTACTCCAGCTGCCAACAACCTAAATTATTCAGCAAGCCCTGATCATGCCAAGTTTTTAGTCAACAATGAAGATCCTGCCAAAGAGCTAATAATGTTTAAAAAAAAAAGGAAGCAATGTTTGTGACAATTAACAGAGCCTGCAGCCTGCAAAGAGAGTTGGACTCATTTGTAAAGGAAAATTTAAATTATATGCTTCATTATAAATGGTCCCATGCAACACATTGCTAATCAACCAGAGCAGCTTCGTTTTTTTCTCCTCCCTTCCTATCAGATAAACCAAACAGCAGCATGAGCCAAAGTTCTTGGCCAGTGCTTGCTATAGCTATAAATGTGGTGTGGTTATCTATCAGTATCATAATCAGCTCAGATCAAACTGAATAATTAGCACTAAAGTGGATGAATAGAGCCCCAGCCTCTTATCTTGTCTATTAATAATAAGTATAACTTCACAGCCAAATCAAGAGGTATGTTATTGTACCCGTGAGAGCCTGTTTGGGTAAAACCCCATGCGACCTCACCACCATAAGCAGTGCAGATGGGACAGTGTGTGCCTGTAATGATGAGCTGCCAGCTGCCAGCCCCCACTCCAACCCCACTGCTCAAAGTGGAGGCAAGAGAAGATAAACAAACCATGCACAAACATAAGACCCATTTGTAGGCACTCCTTCCTCCCCCCATCTTCCTTAATCACAACACCTCAATTAATAACAGTTGCCTTTTATATGGCAGAGCTTTGCAGAGAAGCATCTAAGAATAACTGGTGTTTTTCACCCAAGTCCAGTTTAAAATTTTAATCATGTTTTAAAGTGGAACTGGTATGACTACAAATTGCTAAAATCTTAGGAACAACATCCAGACACACCACTGCTCTTATATTTAAACCATGGTACATACTGTATAATTATTGTGCAATGTCCAATGTAATAATTATCATTATACTCTGCACTACATTATAATATCCTCATTTTAGGATATCTAAGAGTTTTAAACCATGTTTATCTAATTAGTTTAAATTCAATTTTGTTTATTTCAATGGCTATAGAAGTTAACTCAAGGTTTTCAAGTTTTGCAAGGGAATTAAGTGCTTTTACTCACTGTTTGGGAAATGCTTACTGCAGCCAATCTGCAGTTTACTATTCACATTCACTTTGGTTTTATTGAGAGACATGACTGTAAGATGCATTGCTGTAAGCAGCCTGATTATTCAGCTCACATCAATCACAGAAGCAGAGTTTTATTTATCTGAGGTAGCTGAATACTTTTTGTAATGTTTTCTCTGCATGGTTTGTATCTGAACTGGGATGAACCTAAACTAGGCAATTGCTGATGGGATTTGCTTTTGTGTGTTTCAGAGGCTCAAGCTGTGCTTTCCCTTGTGATGTTTTCCTGTGAGACTTAGGTTATGAAAAGAGATTTGGCTTGCCCCGTTACTAGAAGTGGCTGAGGCAGGCAAGTGAAGAAGGAGAGATTACATGTTTTCTCCCTGCAGAAAAACTGTTGGTGGACCTTGCAGTGCTGTCTGGTGAGGGAAGAAGGCTTTTTACCTTTTATTAGAATCAGATGAAGGCTGCCTGTTGTTGTGATCTGGAGCACAGCAAAGAGAGTAGAGAGAAGTCTGGATTCATAAGAAAGCATTAGCATTAGTGCTACTGTGTATAATGGGATTAAATGTAGCTTAGGGATTTTTTCCCCTTTTTTACTTTTTGTTTTGTTTTGTTTTCTTTTGTTTTTAGTTAGGCATTAAACACTTAGTAATGAAATTAATTTTAGATAATAATTTATGATAAAAAAATAGACAAAAAATATCCCCAAATGCCAAACTCACTATAGAGGACACAGATACCTTCATTAAACATGGTAAATGGACTGCACAGTTCCTTATAGACTCAAGCAGTTACTTGTGTAGCACCAGAGAAGAACAGCCACAGTGGTTTCAGAGAAGTAACTCCCAACAGAGACACTTCCAGGCTGCGTTAAGGCCTCTTTTAGGCAAGTACCTGTGTATTTTTGGTGTCAAATAGCAGGAAGATATAAGTCAAAATAGGAGTCCTTAACAAACTGTCCAGGTTCAGCTCCATCCTGATTTTACCTCAAATAAGTCAATTGAAAACTTCTGTTGGCTTCAGAGAATGTCTGACCAAGCCAGGGTTGTAGCTAGACTAAAATGCCAATACATAGTTTTATATCAAAATGGTTTTACACCAAGTTGCCATATCCACATTGGCTTGTGGGAAACTCTAATCACTTTGAATTGGTGAAGACAATTTCCCAAAGATGGGTTGTTAGAAGAAAGTCAGGAATACTAACCAATCAGATTTAAAATTGATTGTTTGATGTAGTTTTCATGTGTACAAAAAATGTGTGTCATTGACATCAATGGCTTATAGTAAGTTTATTTTTTTTTAATTAAGGAAAACCAGAGAGGACTGAGGTGTGAAAGCAGGACTTGTGGTGGAAGGCTGAGCCCTGAACCATGATGCTCCACTTCTCATGACTGGCAGCAGGATTAAGCTCAAATGATCCCTTTTTCAGCTTGTTGGCTTTTTGAACTGCCTTCTTTTGTGCCTTTATAACCCAAAATGAAATGCTTAGTAAAGGAAATAAAATTTGGATTTGCATGTATGCCGTCCAGCTTTGTTCTAATCTTATTAATAGTATACAGAATGAGAAAAAGTCTGTTATTTCACTTAATTCAGTCAGTCATATCTCTGAAAAGTGGAAGCTTGAATGCATCTGAAGGATGACCCGAGGTGTGTGCCAGTAAAACTCTCCACCTCTTGTCACCCCTGAGATAGCAGGCTGAGATTCACCACTTCTCCCATTTTGCTCCTTGCTGTTCAGCTTACTTCTTTCTGAACATCCATCTGGCATTATTGTGCTTGCTTAGCAAAATTCAGGACAAATAAAAAAAGGAAGATAATTTCTTCAAATTCTAAAGTAGCTGTTAAGCTACATCTGCCCATTCAATTCAACCACCAGCAAAAACTCTGTCTCTGCCAGACATGCAGCTGTACTTGCAGCCGTGATTCAAGTCTGGAAATTCATTTCCAGACTCACTAAAAATCTACTGGAGAGACATACAATGAGTAATATTTTCTGTTTTGTGTATGTATGGATTTAATATAGACAGAAACTTGGCAAAAGAACCTGCTACACATTTCCAACAGCCTATCCCTGTAGACTAAGTGTTAAAATATATATGTATACACTCACAGGCATACATTTATACACACTGAAATACATAGACTGCCATATATGTGTATATATATGTGTGTGTATATATATATATGCACATGCAATCTCTTCTAATCAGTTTGACAGTTTGTAACACAAATTCTCTCAAAACAGGAGAAGAGGAAAGTATTGGGGTTTTTTTCCTAGAGTATGTTACCTACAAGTACAGACCTGAGTTTAGTAATCATGCTTTTGTTGCACACAGACTGTAAAATATTTATGGAGACAATATGATTTGGGTCAAGGCATTAAATAAAGTAAAAGTTGCTTTATTCAATATATGATGAAAGGTATTCCATATTAAAAACCAGAGGGAAAAGTGTTCAAATGAAATAATATGCTTAAAACACATTCATCTCTTCAAAGTTCATAAATGTTTTAAGAAATGCAGAAAAATAAGTCTCAAAATCCATATTTACTGTACACAACTGAAAAAACTAATAGAATTTATTTAATCCAGAGGGGGAAGTGTCTAAAAATTTAGTATTTCATGATCAACAACAAAAAAAATTTGTCTTTGGAAATTACCATAGTATTTATTGTCAGGCAAGTTGCAATAGAGTTATAGCTCTTCTCTTGATAAATTAATAAAGCTGTTAGGTCAACATTGATCTAGACAGAAAATATTTCCTCCAAGTCTGAGAGTATTTTTGAAGCTTCAGTTCTACAATATTTCCGCATTAAAATAAGTGGAGAGTGCAAAGTGAATTTACTTGGCTGTGAGACTTCTGCTTTTTAAATAATAAATATTTCAGAAAGACCTAATCCCATAAAAACTTAAGCACAGGCTTGACTTTTATGCATATACAAGTTTAAATGTGCCCTTGAAGTAGTGAGTTTGTAAAAGAAAAGCAACTTAAATGGCCAAAGATATGAAACTGCTGACCTGCAGGCACTTAGTCCACGTGAAATATGTGTGGAATACAGTATACAGATATGTGACTGTGCAATTCTTGCCTAATTGAGACTGAAAATAAAGCATTATTTGGCTTTCATATTGAATGGATGTTAGAGGAAATCTACCCAGTGTTTAAGACATCACCAGCTCTGGGACTTCCTACCTACCATTTTTCTCTTCCATCATGTACACTTTAATATTCAGTTTTTTACTTCTCCTGCTGGCTTAGTCTGTCAGTCTGTCATCTTCTCTTCCTGAAGCTGAATTTCATTGTCCCTCAAACAACTGGCTCATAGAACACTAGATCTGCCTCCTTTCTTTATTTTTTCCATTTCCCCTTTCAAAACTTTACAATGCCACAGTGCTTAAAATAGCAGCTGTGTAATTACGACTCAGAAATGAGTTGTCAGGGCTGGAAGGTGCTTCCAAGGTCCCATGTATGTGCTGGGCCCGTGTCATGATGCTCACACTCCAGATCTGATGTCACATATGCTGTGAGCTCCCAGTGGAGTCAGGTCCCGTGGCTTGCAAAACCTGCTAAGCCATGAAGGTGCAGTAGCTCGTTGTATGTCCAAGGCAGTTAGTTGTTGTTTTATTTGTACTCTTCTAAAAATTGAAGACAAAAACCCCATGCCTTTTGTGACTTTTAAGCACTGTCAAGAGGATCTCAGCATTAATTGGAACTTAATAACTAATCACAACAATTTATGCAATCTGAATGCTATTTCTGTTCATTTATACTTTGAATTCATTTGTTCGGAGCATTTTGCACTGCTTATGCCTTCTCTCTGTTCATTCTTAACACATCTGACAAGCTGCTGCATAAGTAGAAGCAAAAATGCCACTGAACCCTCATAAAAGTCTTTGAAATAAATAGATATGTGTTACAGAAGAAAGTAATATATCAGAAAGGAATTCAGCCTCTGTCTTGTGCAAAAAGCCAGTTAAAGACATCAAACTCAATGCCCATTTGACTTTACAATACTCCCCCAGAGAGTCACTGGCACAGACAGAATTTTCTTGTGGCAGTTCTGTTATTTTCCTCTATGACAAAAATCTCTTTGGTGACTTTCAAGCCTGGATAAAGGAATGGGGCACATCTTGGTGAACCTTTACCGGATACCTGCACGTAGGCAATTTGACCTATGAAGGGACATACTGACCCTAGAGTACTATCAGCACTAAGTGATAAAGTGGGAAAAACAATATTTGGTTTAGATACCATTTAAATAATTTATGATTTTACTTTTGCTTTAGTCCAAATTCTTTCTTGGTTAATGCTGTGAAAACAGTGTGTCGATATCTTCAGAATCAGTCAGCTCCTTTTGCTTGACTCCCAGTTATTACAAAATACAGTTGTGTTGTCACATTTATTTCCATAAAAAGTTGTGCTGTCATGAGAAAGAGAGTATTTGAAAAAGTCTATAATAAAATGAACTCCTCACATTTTACTTTTAAAATATCCTAAGTTTATAAGACATATATACACTCTAGACTAAAACTATAGCACCAGGATAAATGATTTCTATAGCTATAGCTAAATCCCCACAGAAACAGACTGGCTGTAGAAGAATATTTTTGCAACAAATGGAAGAAATGGAGGAGGAAACATACTGAAAATAAGAATGCCTAGCTAAGGAGTGTCTCTGAGGTACTTTTGAGACATAAACTGCTATCTAAATACAAGATAGGCAGCAGAAATGAGTTGCTACTATGCAGAGAAGAAAGCCAGTTTCTTCTTTTCCCTTTCTTGTCATAGAATGACCCTCAGACTCAAAATCCAGTAGGGTAGCCTTCCTTTTGTATAACAGGTACAAACTGTGATGTTACTTGCTTGGATCACAGCAGATCATTCTGCTTTTAATTTCTGTGTGTCACAGATCTTAAAATTTCTGTAAACGTATCAACGATTCCCTCAGCAATGCCCTTTTTACTCAGTTTGTAAACAAAACCAAAGCCCAGACCCCTTTTCTCCATATCCCTGAAGCCTGTTGGAGGACTGACAATTTTCTTCTTCCTCAGTACCTGAAGCACCTCCAATGCAAAACACACAAAGACTTCAGACATGGTGGTGATGCTCTGAGCTGGCTACCACACATCCAATGGGGTTCAGATGGATGGGACAATTCAGCAAAACTGAGAGAGCTTTGACACATGACACATCAAAAACATTGTCATACCTTTGAATTTGTGATAGATGTAATTCATCATTATCCATTTTACTGGAAACTATGGTGGTTTGACAATTTGTGTCAAGAGCTACCCTTCACATCAGTTACTGTGAGTAACCCACACAAGACAGAAAGCAACCTGTCCCCAGAAAGGTTAACATGTAGGGGTAAACAGCCATCCATCAGTGTCCTTTATGTTCATGTCTGGGGATAACAGGGATTTCACCAACAGCATATACTTCTTTTGATCTTGGTGCCACTGATAATTGCTGTTCTTTTTGTATCCATGCTGGGTTTCATACGGATGCCAATGGTACATGTACTTCCACTACATTTATTAGTTCACCCTATGTTACCTGTTCCTGTATAAAGCTGGAACTGTCTGGCTGTCAGATTTAAAGTCTGGGATGACTAATGTCTTCCCACAGCTAACTGTTAGAAAGACAGAAGCTTTTTTAATTGGGGCTTCCTGTCAGCTAAAACAAATGTCTCCTCTTCACTCTCTGCTGGAAGGGTGTCATCCTGAGCTCACTCATCCTATGAGCAGTCCTGTCATCTTTATTGATTCAAGACCAAGTTTGATCCTCGTGGTGGCTGGGTTTCTAAGGCAGTGTATAATGCTTGACTTTCAACATACCAACATGGCACATCATGACTACTGCAGGGATTCAGATATATTTTCTTTTCTTTCTTCAAGAGCATAGAAACAGTGCTTTTTCTGGCCTTCTTAAATAATCCAGTAAAAAGTATAGTTCTTCAAATTTCATTGTCCACTTTATATTTTTTTTTCCCTTTGAAGATACAAGAAAATCTAAAATTTTCACTTTTACATCAAATCTAAAACTTCCAGCCCCTGCAGGAGATGTTAAAGTCACTAAAAACCTAAAATATAATAGTTATGAATCCATCTAAGCACATATTTCATGCCCTCTGCACGGTGATTTTGCAATGGTGACACCAAAGATACGGACTAATGCCAGACAAAGCCAATGACTTTGTTTGTCAGCTGTAGTAGGGAGCAGTCACTTTGCACTTTTGCCTCTGCAAAATCAAGTCAGAAAGGAAGGGCCATACAGCTTTGTATGATGATGCATAATCAAGGTACAGGCAAGGAGCAGCAATACCTGTGTGACTTCATTGCTATCTGCCAAATTAAAGAATTTATTTCAATTATAATTTTTAATTATATTCCTTTGTTTCTTATTTATCTATTGATTTTCCCCATGATGATAAAGTTTCAATAACACCATTAAAATATGCACAGTTAAAAATATTTTTGTTCTAAAAATAAAAACATACAAGAAATATAAAAATATAACTACATTCATGTATAGTGACAAAGCCATATGAAGTAGATGTACTTGAATTGTAATACTGCACGGTCTAACTCAAAGAGGACACACAGGCTTTATATTACAAAGGGAACTGAGCTGAAGACTTAAACCACTTATTTCAAAAGACTGAAATAGTCTGTCTCCTGAGAACCTTAGATACCTCTTTCACCTTGTGTGCTAAACCTTGTTTTATATTCTGTAGATGCCAATCTTCTCTCTATGGCTGCTTACTGATGTTCAGCCCTGCGGGTACGCTCCTTCAGGTTTTTCTTTTTACTGAGATTTGGGAACCATATTCTAAAGTTCAGAAGCATTACTGTAACCTTGGCCATATTTATGTTTGAATTAACTGTTTCAATGGTGCTTTTTCTGAGAGCAGACTCGTGTGAAGTAATTTTACCCAAGTAACGTCTTGCCAGTTACTCAAAGCAGATAATGTCCTTACTTGAATTATCAGGGTGAGGATCATGAATGCAGAAGAAACTATAAAGAATGTGTTAACTGCATCAAGTTAATAGGTAACCAAACAATATAGTAAAAAGTATCTAATTTCAATTAAATCAGTGTACAGGTACAAAGGGAAAATAGGTTTGCTCAAACACAATAATAAAGGTAATTTAAAACATCAATACTTAAAAATGCTATTGTGATCAGTTACAAAGTTGCTGTAGTGAAACCTAATGCTTAAATATCAGTGGCATAAAATGTTCTAATAGATATATTCTTTCACTACAGAGTTAATGTGAGTCCTGGCTGTTGGGGTTAGTCAAGGCCACGTGAGAGCAGTGCAAATTCAGTACCAGACAGAGGAACTGCCACATTAAAACATCTGAAGGCATGTGCCTTCCAATCTGGGGGCTCAGATGTGTTGAACAGCTTTCTGGTTCTTTCTAAGTAAGGTGGGGAGAACTTGGTCCTCTTGTCATGAAGCAGTTCTATGGGGATGGCAATGAAGGACTAATGGCACTCAGGCGGCTTAGTATATATTCTCCCTAATATTCACAGTTCAGTCACTCAAGACAGTCTCACTTGCAGCTCCAGGTGCCCCTATTGCTTGGGATGAAATCAGTGCTAAGCTGGGGTGACAAGCCTTGGTGTGCAGACATGAGGATTTGGGGCAGGATGCAAATATCTGTCTGGGTTAATTGGCATAAAGGCATACACCAGCCAGCACAGCCCACTTTCTGCTGACCTTTGTGTGCTTTCCAGCCCAATCTCATTTACACAACTCTTAAAAAGACCAGCTGATCTACAGCCAAACAAAAATAAAGCCTCTACATGAGAGCACTTGTGCTGTCTCAATACTAGACTAAACAATCTGACACCCAGTTGCAGTACGTGAGTGACAGAGTCAGGAAAATAAACCAAAGAGAATAAATAGGGTCTTTGCCTCAAGCGCTGTTAGAGGGGTAGATTATTGTTTTGCATCCAGTGCCAAAGATGTGAGTACATATCTTATTTTTTAAATAGTGCACAGCAATTCCTCTCCTTTCCCTAAAAATCTGCCTGCTGGTTAATTCCATAGATATCAACTGAAAGGCAGAGCTGCCAGCTCCATGTAACCCACCCCAAACCTAACAGCTGTACTTGTGCACATGCAGCATCGAGCCATCTGTGCAATGTAGCACAAAGCACTTACTTGACTTAGTAAAGGACAAGACAGAAAGGCTTTAGAACTGTTAAGGAACCTTTCTTCTGAGGAGTGTTTTGGCCAACTTATGCCTTGTTTCCTGGGAAGCGTGCAGAAGCGGGTGTCTTGGAAGAGCGGCGGGGAAGTCTGGCTGAGCGGAATAGCATTCCTTCTGTGGCTTGTGGTGTGTGCACACCACTGTTGGTGGAACAAATGGTAGCCATATGCTTCCTCCTGCTAGCTAGCTAGGCATATGTGACCACTGCCCTCCTTATACCAACTCCTCTGTGTTACCACTGAATAATCCAGCACCCCAGGAAGGACCGATCTTGTTGATGTGATCTTTGCCAGGACCCATACCTAAGAGCAAGGAAGACGTGGCAAAAGCATATTCCCTCTCCTTTAGTGGCTGACTTCAATCTGGCTAATTTGCCTTTGTAAGAGGAATGAGTGGGGGTTGTTCTTTTTCTTCTTCCCTGGTGTCTGTGGATTAGAATGGAGACAGAGAATTATTCAGCAATCACTAGGGTGACAGTCAGGTTTGATGGATATATTAACACTCTCATTTCATTTCATTTCATTTCATTTCATTTCATTTCGTTTCGTTTCGTTTCGTTTCGTTTCGTTTCGTTTCGTTTTGTTTTGTTTTGTTTTGTTTCGTTTCGTTTCGTTTCGTTTCGTTTTGTTTTGTTTTTTTAAGAAATAACACAGCGCAAACACCTGGCTTTCCAAAAACACGATGACTTTAATTATCCTTTTTACTGGTACATCTTTTGACTTCCATTTGGTTAGTTACCTTTTGTGATACTGGAAAATGAGAACAGCACCCAGACTGTAGTGTTGCTAATTCACTCTGGGTACTGGACGTGACAGTTCATATTCTGTGCAAAGTGTCAGTTCCAAGTACCTTGAAATGAAGTTAATAAAATTATACAAAGAATTAATTGCCCAAGAAGCTTGGGCTCAAGTTGTGCTTCCATCAAGGTTTTGAACAGTGTACTCTACAGTCTGGGAAAGAAAGTAGGATCTTGATTCAGCCAGTTTTGGATTCCTTCTCTAAAAAGAAATCACTTGTAGGAGTGAAATCTGGACTATTTTTTACAACATCTTGAGTATTTGAGACTATTTACTTCATTCAGGGTCTATTCTAATTAAAACATGCCTACAGCCCTGGGCTAACAATTCGTCCAAAGCATTTTGCATTTGAGTCTTTCAAAAACAATCAATGTTTTTGAAAATAGTGAAGTAAGCCTCATTTATAAAAATACTTGTGGGTCCACCACTGAAAACAGGTATTGAAGGAGTATTCCATTTCCAATCACGTGATGGTGCAAGTAAAGCTTGCGGGATGTGATGAAACCGCTTAGGACAACTAGCAATGTATTTTTTAGCTACAGGGAAGAAGTGAATCAATAAAGTATATTTCAAACTGCAACTGAGACATACACAGATGCTCTCTCTCAGCTGATATTTTTGTTGGTGGAGTAAAAGGTTGATAGGATTAACAGAAAAATAAGTCATAAGTCATGTTAAAAGGAATTCAAATAGATATCTGTAAGAAAATAAAATCCATGGTGGTTCTTTCTCACTGAAGCCTGAATGAACATTGTGGACTGCTAGATTTTATGTATTTTTTTCAGTAAATTAACTAAAACCCCTTAAGTAGAGTGGAATTTCAGTCACAAGGAACTCTTGATTTGCTTTTGCTTTTCAGTGGAGCCTGTCCTGCAAGGCACTTACTGCTCGGGTTGTTATTAAAGTCACAGTTCATAAACCATGAAGACAGGCATAAATGCTCCCATCACTGAAATGCATAAATCAGCTTGACTTTTCTCTGAAATCAGATGCAGTACAGATGTTGAACAGTTATTTTGATGGGAAGGAGAGTTTTAATTTCTTCAATAAATGAAATTAAGAGATCTAATGCTTGATTGGCAAGTGTGTAGGTGGATCTGATGACTAAAAGGAAGGAACCCCTCTTGAACAGAGAGGAAAAAAGTGGGAAATGATACTTCAAAATATTTTGGCATTAGAGACAGTTATGGATTACTCTCTAATATGGATTTCATATGAAAAATTATGGGGCTGATGAAATGTAGTCTTCTCATACTTTATGCAAACATAATTTTTACAATGTACAAAGATCTGGGAGTATTTTGATAAATTTTCAAACCTGTGAAGTGGGCATATTTATCCTTATTTTACATAACTCCCAGAAGACTATTGAAGGAACAGGATTATGTTGTTCTTCATGCAGTACAAACTAATAAGAAAACAACATGTTTCAGAGCAGGTATGGTCTAGGTGCATCTAAATGAATACATAAACAGGATGGAGCAAAAAAAAAATAGGAGGAATAAGGGAATTTGGAGGTTTGGCTGGAACTATATTATATTGTGTTGGAAAGCAAAGCAGCAGTTAGTGTTAATGGGAGTTCTGAAAGTGGCTGGAGTGGAACATGCAGATGGATTCAGCTGGACATGAGACTGAAGCAATGATACAACAAACATTAATGTCTCCCATGTTCAGGTGCAACTGAAGCTGAGATTTCACTGGTATATATTCACTTCCAGTTCAAATTAAACTCTTATCACATTACCTTTTGAACCCTCAAAAAGAGTACAGCTACTTTATCATCAGAGCCTTAAGACCACCCTTTTACTCAAGGGTATCTGGAAAAAAGCAGGTATTTTCCTGCTGGAGATTTGTCCCCTGTCATCTTGTCCAGTTTTGTCTCGATGTGACTAAACAGACTAAACTTCTGTATTGTAATCCATAAAACACACCAGACAATTAGTACACAGTTATTTTATTTGGAATTATACACATTTTCTCTCCTAGAATAGAGTTTGTGCTTCTTATAATCAGACAAATATTTGGCTTAAAAGGAAAACAGCAGTGGTCTGCTCCTTTAACAGGAGAGAAAGAAAGGCTGAAAATTAATTTTGAACCAGTCTCACATGAAATGTCTAGTTGTGCTCAGAAGCAGGTGTTTTGATATAGGTCGATTCAATCTACAGTGAAACAGTTTGGTTTTTCTAAGTAGAAAATCTGAAATGTTTTGGTAGAACGGAATTTTTTTAGGAAACAGTCCTATGAATATTTAATTTTATGCTGGAAAGGCGCTCATACAAAAAAATTAACAGAGAGCTCTGCCACAATTCTTGATAGATTTAGTAGCATTTGTATTATATTTTGTTAAGTAAATACACAGACCTTTGTAGATCTTGTCTTTTTATAACCTTTACAGCTAAATTTTAACAGTGAAAGTTAGAAACTGAAGATCAAGTATCTGTTCAGTACACTAAATTTCATATACATTAGATGTGGGAGTTATCATGTTCCAAGAATTTTCTCTCTTCTCCTGTCTCAGCTTTTGATAATCTTCTGAAATGATCTGGGGCTCTATCCTTCCCTCTATCCTGCCATTCCTAGGAGGAATGAGAGCTAATACAAATGGATTGATCCTTAGAGCTAAGTTAGAAGATTAAGAAAACAGGTAACAGACTTAGCCAACCCTGCTCTTTGCCTCAAGCAGCCACTTTACAGACCATTGCAAACTCACTCATAACCTATAAAATGCAGATATCCATCACTTTTACTAGGTAGTGTCTGTACCAATAGCTGGGATAAAATGAGATTACACGTTGCTTGCTGATTTCTCACTATATGTCCACAGCCATAAGAGCAGTTAGAGGAGCTCTGTGGGGTAAAACATTCACACACATACAGACCCACGAGACCTTATTAAACTTAATAGTTCAGAAATGCTATGAGCAGTTATATGAAAAATTAGAGCCTGGCATCATGCACAGATGAACAGATATTTCTCAGTTCTTTCAACTTCTCTCTGTGATCTGCATGGGAGAGGGAAGGTTGCTTGAATCTCCCTGAAATTATGAAAGAAAAAGAGAAAAGATGAACTAATTTAATATCTACCCCAAGGGAAAGTTTTGGCCCTGGTGGGTTTAAAGAAGATTCCTATAAAACCTTTTCCTTACACTTCTTCATTCATTTACTTGACACGCTCTTTTCCTTGAGGGATTCAGATGCATTCACTTCTGCCACTCCTGGTGCACACACTTAATTGTACAGATTACAGAAATGACATCTCCTGTAAACTGATTTTATTCATCCATGACGATAACAAACCTGTAAAAAAGCTTGAGCTTGGTCAATACCACATGAGCTAAGAAGTGATGATCTTGACCAGAGTGTTGATTTTCACAATTAGCTGTGCTGAGCACTGCATTCCCAACTGGTGGATGCCCTATTGCATTTATCAGAGCCTGCAGTGGTTTGAGCTGGAGAAAAGGAGGTTCAGGGAAAACTGTATCACCCTCTACAACTACCTGAAAAGAGGATGTAGCAAGATGGGGGTCTGCCTCTTCTCCCAGGCAACAAGAAAGATGACAGCTGCTCAAGGGGAGATTCAGGTTGGACATAAGGAGTAACTTCTTCATGGAATAGGCTGTGAAACATTGGAATGGATTGTCCGGAGAGGTAGTGGAGTCACCATCCCTGGAGGGGTTCAAGAAATGACTGGATGTGGCTCTTAGTGCCGTGGTTTAGTTGACAAAGTGGAGATGAGCCAAAGGTCAGACTCAACGACCTCAGAGGTCTTTTCCAAACAAATTGATTCTGTGATTTTGTGATTCTGAGCTCAGTGTTTGCTCTGGGAACCACAGCTGGTAGGAACGTTGCCTTCTCAGTGCTGAGATGAGTAGGTGTGTTATCTTCCCTTCAAAGCAAAGTATGTCAGTTCAACTACAAACAGTTATGCAGTAGTGTAAGAAGAATGATGACACCCAAAAGTATCCAGTTCATAGTACTTTGGGAAATGGATGAGGACTTTGATACATCCAAAGTCTGAGGGAAACCTTAGACCTTTCATTTTGTGTAAGGAAGAATGCACTTAATATTTTATGATATTTAAATCCTAGGATCTATTTTCCTAAGAACAGTTTTATGTTGTAATAATTTTAATTTTACAGACTCACTGGAAAAGTGATTTTGCATTTTATGGCTTCTATTTTTCTTCTCAATCATACGTTTTACAGATTAAAATAAGAACAGGAGACTGGTATTTGTTCAGGCAGGGAATATTACAAGATCCTTCTTTACACAAATAGATTAGTGACAAATCTTAAAAGCTCAGTCAACTCTACTAGCAATTTTAATTCTTCTCCTAAGAGCTTATAATAAATACTTCTGAAAAATGAACTCTAATGTACTTCATCTGACTATTCCAGAGTTTGGAGATCTTAGTGTCACATACTAAAGAGGGTCCATAAAACTACATTTACGAAACAAGTAAAGTATGTGAGTTCTTTGAAAGATAAAGGCACTGCAGTTTTGACATATGGAAAGTGAGATTCCTAGGAGTGCTGTTTGGAGTGACAATCCTATTAGCAAGCCCATAACTTTATAACAAGTAAGTTATATGATATGAAAAGTCACACTTCACTAAATCAGACAGTTTGCACTTGTTTGCTTTAATCAGTTTGTGAGGAGCTTGCAATCTCTGCATTAACTGTGTAAATTAGGAAATGCTACAGCAATGCTTGAACAGAAAGGTTTCAGGATTTTCCAAGGTGCATCTATTACCTCAGTTAAGAGTAAGCCTGTGTCCTTGCATTGTGCTCCAACAGATCTTCCTATTAAATGTGCTACTTTGCTGATAAAGTGGGATTTTTATTTTAGAAAATAAATTTTAACAGAAGATACCGTGTAGATTTACTAATGACTTAACTATCCAAAACCACATGCTGGATAAATTCCAATTTGGGTAATATATTTACTGCTTAGTTAAAGTTAACCTATCTTTATAATTAGATACACTGGGATACTCCAGTGGAATAACTTGAGGTCAGTTGGAATTATATTAATTTATACCAATGAGGATCTGGCTCAATACTTTTCTTCACTTCTTGCCCTAGGATCTCACTGGGGAGGCTATTAATAGAGTGGCAACATCACAAGGGAAAGGAAATGGGGAAAGGGGAAATTGGATAAGTCTTTAAAAATAAATTTAATCCAATCAAGGCTACAGACAGTGTCAGAAATGAAATTCTAGTCATGCAGTTACTCACCACGGGACAAAGTTCTTAATTTTTCACAGTAGCACTTTCTGTATTCAGCTTTTCCCTATGTTTCTGGCAGTTGGTGTATTATGCTTACAGTGCATCATTCAGGTAAATTCTTTCCCATTATTTTTATGTACCCTTTTGTCCTTCCATCTGGATTGATCTGCATCCCTTCTTAGAGCCTGGGCCAGGGGACCAGGAAGCTCATTTAGTCCTGTGCTTGTGTGGCAGCAAGTGAGCACAGTATGAGACAGGGCACGACAAGAAAAGCCACAGCAATGTTCATCACTGCTCCACCCTGCTCCGCTGGGCTTATTTCACCTCCTGCTTGTTTCACCACCATCACAGCCTTCCAGTCCCTACTGCTGGAGCAGGAGAGAAGAGACAGTGAGGCACTGGGGGCTTTCCCCCTTTTCAGGGTTGTCTCACTCTGCTGTGTCTTCGAACACACCCACGTATGCATGTACACAGAAACTCAAATTACACCTGAATTATCTGAATTTTTTGAAAGGCCAGTTGGAAACAATGGAACATGATTTAAGTTATTGGTTGCTTGCTTGAAGTAGGTCTCAGACCTGCTACCACGTTGGCTTCCTCCAAGTCTGTAATGGCTCATGGAGAAGGAGAGTGGGCACTCCCAGCTTGATTTTCAGCTGCTCAAAAGTGCAGGCAAACCTTGTTCAAAATCATGCCTTTATGTCTCATGCACATAAATGTAAAATGTTTGTTGTTTCTGTCAGTCAAAGTCCAAGTAATACCATTAATTCTAATGATAATAGTTTAATAAATGCATCTTTCTGTGTAAATATCAATATAATACTTAAATTAGTTAATTTAAGTGTATTTATTATGATTTATTTTCAGTGAAAAAACAATAGACAGAGAGAAGACATTGTATGGCTTTCATTTGCATTTATTTTATATTTGCAGTATTTGACATCAAATATAAATCTGTGCATATGTACTGGTAAATACTGTCATTACTTTCTAAAAGGGGGAATCTTTACAGGAGTGTACTTAAACACAGAGTTATTGTATCACATCTTCAATCAAAGCTGTGGACACTAATACTGCTTTTAGGACGACTTCTTTGTTTGTGCTATATATAATTTTTATGCATTGTGATCTGGCAATGGACATGATGTTAATGACAATATACTTTCCATTAGGCAAGCAGTACGGCTGGATCCAGCCTGATTTATAAAACAACAACACAACAACACTAGTTAGGGCATTGTATTCTACTTGCCAGATGGTTAACTCCCATGGGTTAATGAGTATACCCAAATTCTAGATGATTTAAGATGTCCTGCGGATATTTCCTTGGGTACGAGGATAGCTGGCTGTTAATTTACATGTGTACTGTATTTTTCCCTCTCTCTATTGGTCTCATGAGGATTTTGAATTTCTTTTTCTCCATAAAATGCTAATAAGCCATATTTAACACCTTCCCCTTTTGCTGCTCTGACCATCAAAACATTGTTTTCAGATTTCAACCACTTCATCTATTAGACCAAATTAGATCCTCACAAAGAACCAGGAATTGGAAATTTGTACATACGTTCAGATACACTCTCTCACTCTCAAACACATCCATACATGTGTGTATATATACATACATGTATATATATATACATAATACACACACACACAGACACACACACACACACACTCTCACCTTCTGCATACTATTTTCATAAGTGCATTTTGCTGGAATTTCTCATTACTTCAACACAAGAAAATAGTTGAGCATATTAACAAATTTTAGCCAACTCTAAAAGTCTAAACTATTGATTAGTCTGGAATAAATCTGCACTTTGTTTTATACCAAAGAAAAAGTCTATGTTTGTGTGCCACAGAGGGTTGTTAACATTCTTGACAGCTGAAATTCCTGAAAAGAATTTCTCTATGGTGGTGTTACCTCTGACTCTGCCTAACTGGCACACATTCACCTTGAGAGAGAGGAGTTTTAGAAACAACATGAAAGGCATTCATCTAGAGGGAAAAGACACGATTTAAAGACAGTTGTTTTGTTCTTGCACATGGGGAAAAAAAAAGTTGAGTGGAAATTGCAGGGCGGTATGTCAAAATTTAAATGTTGGCTGAAATAGAGATAGGGCAAGCTGTTTTATCAACATAACTGGCCATCAGCCTTGTTCTGGTTTCTAGCCTCTCTGTATTCTCAGGTCACCTTAAATCCCTCATGTACATTCAAAAAATGCAGAGGATTAGGTACTAGGAAAGCTGAGGAGGGACTGCTGGCAAATGAAAAGAGAGAGCAGGGAATGAGGAACAGCTCTTTTGTACAGAAATATAGGTGCTGATGTAGTGAAATAACTCACAGTTGTGTTCCTTCTGGCATCAGTTGCTGGCATCATCTTGTGGAAGATACTCTAAGATTTTGTGGAAGATTCTCTAATGGAAAGTTCTTTTCTGATTCTCTTTTACCTGTGTAAGGGACATACGTTCCTTTTTACCTATATGGAGGTTGAATCTTCATTTTAAAAAAACCCTATTAAACTCTTAAGACAAACAATATCCTGAGGCAACAAGTTGCACAAGGTCAGCATATATATTGCATAAATAATTTCTTTTTCGTTTAGATAAAATGCTTTTTCTCTACAACTTCTTTGGCTCTTTCCTCATTTTTCTTACAATAGTATTTTAATTTACTTTTTACTTTTCAATTCACTCCTCAAATCATCTTATTTGTCATTTTTAATCCTCCCATTTTCTATATGTAGCTCAGAACCCTTTTTGTACATCTCCTCAGACCTGAGTGTTTGTGCAGTGCAAAGCATTGCATGTTATTGCTGTTTCTACCATTCACAGCAGCAACAACAAACCTGATCTTTACGGAAGACTCTCCACCATCTTAGAGATACCCACCGACTTCTGCATTTTTTCTATCACCTCTTCCACTTAGAATGGCAAAAGTTCAAACTGAGATTTAATATGAGGGAAAGCCATCATAACTGCAAAGAAAAGACCCTATTTTGTGGCATTCTACATGCATATTCTCCTCAGTTTTTTTCTACTGTCACTGTACTAAACCAGAAAGTTTTCCTTGAACTATTAAACTTTTTTTTCCCCTCTGAGTCACCACAGTTAATTTCAAAACCAGCATTGTGAACGAGGTAGATGATTTCTTCCCATCAGCATCACTTGATGAGAATTCTGTTTCCCTGTAAGTAAAACTGAGGTACCTGGAAATACCATCCAAGTATTTCAACAGCACATAAACCAAAAGTACAGGGCCATTAGAAAATGAGAATTGCAGCTGACCTTCACCAGCATATTAAATACCATTTCATATAGAGATATCTCCAAGCAAGTTTGGATTCACTGCTGCAGTGAGTGGTTGAGGTTCAGAAAATCTGTCATCATACCTTAGTGCTCCTAAGACTTGGTTTTCAAGCTGGGATAATGTGATAGGGACGCAGTGTGTGCCCTGCCCTGCCCTGCCCTGCCCTGCCCTGCCCTGCCCAAGGGAGGAAGGGACTGCCATCCTCTCCACCTCCTGAAGCATATCAGTAATCTGACTCAAAAACAAGGAGTGTTGAAGACAGAGAAAGTGGGGGCACTTCTGCCCTGTTGCCTGTGACAGTTTGTGAGCAGAATGCTGGCATGCACGAGGTACCGAGCCACCCAGGCGCACTGCGTGCCTGCATCCACATCAGCCCGGGTCAAGAAGCTACTAGACACCTTTCATTTGGCTCCTACCCCAATTCATAGAAACCTGCTTCCCTGACTGTGAAAGCCTTATTTCCAGACCTGGGTAAAATGATCAGAATCCATAATTTGAAGATTTACTTGGACCCCTGCAGCTAATTTGTACCATGAAGATATTCTATAGAAAGCCCTTCTGAGGCTGGAGATGAGCCTCAGAGACTTGCACAGACCTCTAGAAGAGGGCTGAGCCAGATAAACACTGTTCACTCTGCAGGTTTGTGCCCTTCACTTTTACCAGTTTCCTTGACTCATTGTTTGCTTCATTAGGAGCACTGCCCTCTGTCTTCAAAGCACATGTTAAAATGGCAGCTCATGCTCCATGTACCTGTTTGGGGACCTAAAAGCCTGGATGCTGCAAACTGGTCGATGTCATGGACTGAGGCCACAGTCACCGTGATCAACCACACAGCTATGGGACAACATCAAAGCAGAAATACACAGCTATATTGTCAGCAAAATGCCTGAGGGCTCACAGTGACAAACCACCAGCACTACAGCGACTTTGTTTACAACCTTTCTGCCTCAGCTTTTTACATATCTACAAATGCTGCCAGGTCTCATCCCAGGGAAGTAACTCTGTTGTTGTTGTGATGGAAGGTAACTGTGGCTGCTGTATTACATCTTCTCTGGGAACAAATAGGCTGAATGTTGTTGGTTCCTGATAAGGAACATCCTGGCTGGTTTCTTACCGACAGGACAGCTGGCAACAGGAAGATGGGGAAGCTCAGGGCTCCTTAATTCACAGATCCCTGGTAACCAGACAAGACATGAAAGCGTAGATTTTATATGTAGCCTATTTTCTGTTCATTGAGTAAGTTTTCAAGCTTAATCTCTTAACACCAAAAGCATAAAAAAATCCTGACAAGAATCTCATTACAAAAGCACCTAATTCTATTCTCGTGTACGAAATCTAATGATAATACAGTTAAGAAACCTATAGTATAGAGGGCAAAGAAACAAGCAGCAAACAAGAAAAGTATAGACTAAGTGAGCCAATACATGGGAAGAGTTACGGGCTGAATGCCCATCTATGGAAATCTAATCAGCATGGGCTGAATACGGCTCTGCCACCCAAACAGAGCATTATAGGATGCCAGCTGCATCTGCTTCCCCTCCTAGTTATTACTATTTTTGAGCATAAACCAAGCTCTTAGGGAGTAACTTGTAATTGCATACCCAAATAAGCAATGCTGTGTGAGGTGTTGTAAACCTTTAAACTGCCATTAGCTAATCAAAATCATTGTTCAGTGACCATTATATTTTATTAAATGACCACTGAATCAGAATGTTCTTACTGATTTTCAATTACAATGTAGAATAATTTCCAAGACTCAAGAGCACCCATTAGCAGCACTGGGACCATTGCAACCTCTGTTACCAGGAGGAAATTCAGTGCTTAAGAAGCGAAGTTAATTTCTTCTTGTAGATGATTATTTCTAGCCAGGCATATTTCAGAAAAGGTTTCCCAGCAGTAACTAATTTAGTCACATACAAGGGTGTGACCCTCCTCTTCTACTTTTGAAAGTCCCATCTCTTCTGTTAGAGAAGGGGTAAAGGGGAGCAGCACAAAACACGCACATGGAAGGACAGAACTTCTTCCTCCGGTGAATGGACCATGCCAGAGGCATGGAGGATTACACCTCCCACCTTGAAGTGGATGCTTCCCTGGCACAGGAGCACCTCAAGAAATAAGATACTTTTAGAAAGGTTGAGGCATGACATATTAAATCTGCTATGTAATGTGAAAATGCCTTTCAACTTCTATAATTAAAAATGGAACAGCAACAAACACTTGTGAAATCTTCCTGCAGTGATAGAGGAGAGGTATTTTGTGATTTACATAACTATGGGGAGCATCTTTACAAAAGAGTAAAACATGTTCCATGTGTATGTGTGCTCCTGCAGAGAAATCTCTTTTCACTTAGTGTTCTGCTGGAGGTAAAATAATGAATAGCCAGGTAGCAATGAGTTAATTCTCCCAAAGGAAACAGAAGCACGTAGTTAAATACTACATCACAAATTACCATTTTTATGTCACCACCTCACCATGACTTTAGCACTAACCTATCTCTATCTTCATACTCTCATTAGGATATAATGCATATTCATGGTCCTGATTATATAGCCACTTTCTTGACTTGTTTTAATTGTGCATAAAGACATTGTGACAGGAGACCTGACCTTTTCAAGATCATTTTCTCTCCATTACTTTTCACAAAGCTATTAACTTGTCGCCTTCCATAAGATTGCAATAATTTATTTCCCATTAATAAAAAATTCCTGGTGCCATGCAAATTAAAATTTATTCAGCAAATAGAATTCTTAGGATTATTTTCTAATGGCTTTATATACTCCAGTTTAGGAAGAAAAATAATATTAATGGATACAGGCTGAGTGGATAATTGCATACATTGGAGAAAAATGAATATACAACTGGTACTGTGGCTTACTGCACACCAATTACCCAGAAGAGTTCCTTTACTTCCTTTTTCAATAAATATATTAAATAATTTATTTGGGATATCATTATAATCTTGAAATTATTCCCATTATATAAAGGGCTTGGCAACCTGATGCACAAACAACAAATGTCGGTGTTAGAAAAACCACACTAAGTAAAAGTGCTTGTAAGTGTAAATGAAATTAAAGGGAGGAGTAACTTTGACAAAGTTGCAACAGAACTGCAATAGAATTAGAGAAGGGTTTCATGGTGAAGTGGTAGACAGAGTTTGTGTTTCTCAACATTTTTCCAATTGGAATAAACCATGCTGAAATTGCATAACACGCTAATGACACAAAGTCTTAGGTTTTCTGAGAACTTCTCCATCTTGTGCACTTGATAAAAATCTTAATATAATAGGAAAACCAAAACATCATAATTCAGCATTATTTATTTCCTTTTTATTACAGCTGAAAGTATGATGTGCCCATAAACTTATTTACATAAGTTCCTGTTGGGGAAAATAGCTCACGTACATTTCAAGCTATGTATTAGTGATGTACAGTAACTAATGCACAAACAGATATTTCAGTGTTCAGGAGCTGGCACAAAAACTGCAAACCATGTAATAGCAGCCAGTTCAAGTGCCTGATCGTCTACATGGGAGTGATGACGATAAAACTCAGTGACATTTTGTTGGATCATGTCAAGGCTGTAGAAAAAGGAAGCCGTTAAAGTTTCTACTACAAAGTCATGAGAAGTGAGCTGAAAGAGGAACCCTTGGTTACCTGCTCCCTCTGCCAAACAACTCAGAGTAGCTCCCACTCCACCTCAGTGCAAACACTTGCTTAGAAATCTTTTGAAAACTGCTATATGTGCTATGCATTGAGTAGTTTGGCTAAATGTAGGACAGCAAGGTGTTTAATTCATTAGCAAGTCGGATTCTAATAGGGAAATATGGAGAGTTGCATGGAAAGTCATGCAAGGAGAAAGAAGGAATGGTTGGGGAGGGAAAGTAGGCTGGAATACAAACCACTGCAAGAACAAGCCCTGGAAGAAAGAGCTCTAAATGCCCTTCTAAATGCCTGCAAGTTCATGGTAAGGATTAAGTGATTAAATTATGCAGTGTTCCCAGTCCTTTAAATATGCAAAACTAGTTGCCATGTGGACCCCACCTTAAGTGCTGCTTTAAAAGAATCAAATTGCAAACCATTACAAAAATCCAATTTAATTTTGTAGTTTATCTCAATGCAAGGGAAAAAAAAATCAGAAAATTTGCTGGTTTTTTCTGTTTGCTTATACTTGTTCAAATCTCACAATTCTCTTTTCCTGTTTTAATGTAACTAAATGAGTTTGTTAGCCCAAACCCATGGTTTATCCCAGAGCATAGGTGTTCTGACACACTTTAAATTCACAGTCAGAATTAATTTAGACATTTTATACTCCTGCAAATCTCCTAAGGAAGTGTTCATAATATAACATGAATGGCAAACATTCAGTAAAAGTATTCAAATCTATTGCAGCTTTATTAAACCTATTCCTTTCCTCACACAAATTACTTTCACAAGTCCACAGTGGTCATTACTGATCCCTGAAATACTTACCAACAGTAGTCACAGTGATGTGCATAAGCATTGCAGAAAATTAATTACAGCTTTTCTTTCATAGGATTGATGCCTCTTTCCTATTAGTAGGGTATCAGTACCTTTTACTTTAGAAGGTGAGAAAGAATGGTTTTAATGTGCAAACTAGTGAAAGTTGAATAATAGGACAAGGTAATTTCTAGTGAAAAAGTTATTGTAACCTTCTCTGTTAATAGGTCTTTGCTAATAAGGACCAGCTTTGTACTGATGCTGAAGGTGTCTAGAAAGATTTGGCATTTCCTTGTGCAATTGCCTGCATGTAGCTGCAAGACCTATCATGAAACAGTTATATTAGGGATTTCGGTGGTAGTTGGAATAATTTAATTGGCAATTTAGGCTATGTTTGTATTTGAAAAATTACAGATTTAGGACTCTAGGAGAAAGTGCTGGCCACAAAATGATGTTTTCCTTCATGAAAAAAGATGAGTGAATATGAACATTTTTGTTTACTTTCACAAAACACTGTAAGGGATTCTCAAAAAGCCTTAAATCAAATATTGAAATATTTATTTCAGTGGAAAAAAACCCCAAACCAACAAAAACCCTAAAATCAAACCTCAGTCTGTTTACACAGAGGATTCTTTCCATTTCACTTTCATAGGAAAAAAATGCAATTTTATCAAAAGCATTTGTTAGAGGGCTTTATATCATACACCACTGCCCACTGACCCATGCTGTCCTCTGCTAACATTTAAAGCAGCAAAACACGCTGGACCACGTTTGTATTTGGGGCAACTTTGCAGAAATGTTGAAATAAACAGAGATTCACTGGGGGATTAACTGGGTCTGGTTTGCCTGCCACAAACCCGAGAGCTCAATTTTCCAGCAGTCAACAGTATTCTACATTTATTACAAGAATACAGCTCTTACTAAATCATTGCATCACTTGTGTTTCCCCACACTGATGCTCACTTACCATTAAACTGAGCTGTGCAGCATTGCAAAGATCTTCATCTTGGCCTAATTCAATGGTCTAAGCAAATGTGACAAATACCTATTTCACAAGGCAATATGATGTAAAGGTGGGGCTTTGCTCCCCTTTACTTTGCAGATGGGGATATTCTGCATGCCTCCCACACATCTCCATCCAAATGCACAATATGGATGTTTTACCTTTCACAACAGGAACCTTCTGTTCACAGATATGTCAACATTCCTAAGAATATTTCTGAATTTTGCAGGATGGGACCTTACCCGAATACCAGATAGTTTGTCCTGTGACAATGATATAATACAGAGAGGAAACTCAGCTCTCCCCAAAGCCCTAATATTCTATATGGTTATCAAATCTAAGAACTTAGGAATCATCACTGCTTATTAACATGAGTATGAGTTTCAGCTTTTACTTTGGCCGAGGCAAGATTTATTCGAGTCTTGATTTTTCAGCAAATAATTTATATGCATATTTTACACCTAACTATGTAGCAAAATATGGCATCTTACATACGAAGCTGATGTTATTGTCTCATTTGGTATGAAGCAGAAGCTTATATGTGTTAATGATAATGTGCCACATTTTTTAAGTTGCCTCTGTTCAATTTTTGCAAAAAATACAAACATACACTTTTTAAAAAAATACATGGCACAACTAGGAGGATACACATAGCTGTAGAACTGATGCAGACAACATCTTTTATAATGTTCTGATGCACCATATCAAAGATGTGTCCTTAAAGGCAAGCATACTATCAAGTGAGAAAGTAGACTTACATTGCAATTATTTTCCTATTAGCTGCTGCCCATTGCTCCTGACAGGTATAAATTAGATCTCGCCAGGTTGCCTACAGATTAATGAGTTCCAAAACTGGCATTTAATTGTTTGGGAGTACAAGGCAGAAAAGGAAGGTATCTGCAAAAAAATCTTTATCCACCTGTGATTAGAAGATATTCTCCTTTCTTTCTGCTTTTCCTTTCTCCCCTGGCATCGCTTGGGTGATAACTGACACTTCTATCAGAGGATTCCTTTCGACACAGCAGAAACTTGCAGCTGAGGCAAGGCCAGAATTAATAATCTGCGTGAGCAAACACACAGCTGCTGTTTGTGGAGAGAGATTCTATTAACGAACAGTGAATTCTCATAATTAGCTGAGCGGTTTCTGCAGCTGCCTGCCTGACCCCAGACTACACAAATTGTGGGTGGTGTTCAGCCTCTAAATCAATCTTACCTAATTACTATAAGCATGTTCCTCCAGTCCTAATGACTGGGGGGGGTAGGGGGAGTGGGGAGTGGGTATGGGGAGGAATAGACATTTCCTTACCCATTCAAAATGTTCCTCTTATTAGATTCTCCTTTGTGCCTAAATTCGTATTTTTTCTATTAGCATTTCTAAGGGTATACAGGTGTGGTTACAAATCAGAAGCACAGAAGTATAATTCATGTCCTACAACCATGTGCCAGTGTGTGTCTGCTTTGCAAACAGTAGCAAAATGTGTGCTTGTTGGAAGCATCTGCCTTGCTTCAATTCACAAAACATAATTTAAAACACACATGTCTGTCTGGATTCAAAGCCTTTTCTCTGCCCTACTTCCCCTCCCCCCCAAATTAATGTGACAAAAAATGGAAAATCATGAGTGGTTGTGCCTTCGTCTGGTCTGAAGCACAGTTACTACTGTCTTGTCACGTGGCGCCCAAGAAGACAAGCGCATTTGTCACTCGGGGGAAAAAAAGGGATGACTTTCCCTGACAGCCCGTTGCTCAGTGAGGGGCTTCATCTTCCCAAGCCAGGATGGAGCAGGGAGCCAAAGGGCTCACCTGCACGGTGGTGGGCAAACCTGAGGCACCTCCACCTGTGGCAGCACATCAGGAACGCAGCTGCTGCTGCCAGGTCCCTGCACGGCATCGTTCTGCAGGAGGAGAGGCTGGAAGAGTCACTCCTCAGCAGCTTCTATTTCTGGTTGGGGAAACGTTAGTATTCCCAACTAAATTAGATATGTACGTTATGACTGCCTAAAAAATCAGTCTCCAGAACAAAATCCCTTACTCATCCCCATCCTTTGTCTGATTATTTATCCTTTGTCACTCGTTTGACATCGCGGGGCTTGCAACATCCCTCCCTGATGGTAAAACATACTGCTGATGTCTGCAGCTCTTCACTTCTTGGGAGTCCCAGGTCTTCAGCTTCTCCTTTGATGTCCTGTTAAGGATTTGACTTATTATCTGTTTCTTCCATCAGAATTGGCAGCACCCAGAAAGATCTGAGCTCCGGGCTCCTTTTTTATTTTAGCTCAAAATTGGATCCAGGGTAAGTCATTAAGGGCCTGAGGATGAGATAGCTGAATCGGATTCAGTGTTGACCTAGGCAGTAATTGGATATGGTTAATGTGAAATCAGACATTTGCTGTAATTTTGAGATTAATTAATTTAGGAATGAATGCACAGACAGCAACTTTGAGTGAAGCTTTAAGAAACACTGGTAATATTAATGCTCAGGAGTTTCATGTAGAGGTCCAAATACTACAGAATTACCAGCTTTCTTAGAAGAATTTTTGAGAGGGCAACATCTTCCAAGTTATTTTATACATATTTAAGATGACATCTTTGCTATGATTATAAATCTCACAGGTTAGTTTGTTAATGACCAGATTTTCACCTGCTGGTCAGTGACAACCTTGCTGTCAAGGGTAAAACTCAAACAATATTATACCAATTCAGAATTCAGATTCATGAAAACCAGCAGGGAGGGGTAAGAGTAAGGGCCAGCTTGTAGGGCAACCAAATTATATAGAGATACAAGAAAAATACATTTTTCACAGCACTACCTCTTGTGATTATTAAATATTTGTCAGTCAACAAAATCTCAAATGAATTCATTACTCATATTGTTTATAAATTGCTTTATAAAATATTTTTTCCTTATAAACTCTTAGAAAATCTGAGAACATCCAATTTAATTTGAGATTTAGGTTTAAATTTTCACTTTCACAATTATTTTTGTTTTTTGATTGATTGATTGATTCCTCTTGGAACTGGCAGCCCGAATTTAAAATATTTTAATGTTAAGATCCAGAACATTACTGGAAATTAATTTGTCTGAAGCAATTAGAAACTGTGGTGTATGATTTCATCTTCCCCAGTTCATGGCATGGCTAGTAAAGCTTCTGAATATTTATACAAAGTGGAAGCTGTAGGGTCACAACAACATCAAATCTATTTCACAGAAAGACTTGTATTTCTGAGAATATTTTCTAAGAAAGGAATGATTAAAATAATTTCCTGTGACACATAATGTAAAGAATTAAAATATATTATACTCTCAACACATCTTCTCCAGATAAAGGGAATAAACTGAATTTTATATGTAGAATCTTTCTTGGAATCAATGTGAAAAAATCACTTTTTGCCCAGTCAAATGCAACGCTTCAGGTTCTTCATATTCATAATAGGAAATTTCATGTCATGTGACTTAATGTTTAGTTCTTTAGTGCCACTTGTACCAGAAATCCAAAATCAAATATCTCTGGGCCCTGAGTTAGCAGATGAACAACATAAAGACCAGTCTGTATCCTGCACGGCAACATCCCAGCTGGATTTGGCCCTTAGGTCATCTTACTTGCATACAACAAGCCCCACTGACAATAATGCTCTTAGTCTTTCAAGCACAGCCTCATATACAAAATTTGGTTGTAAAAGTGTATAGAGATGTTAGGAGACAGCTTCAGTAGGGAAACAATAAATGGAGACATAATGCCTGTATGTTTTCTGCTGCATGTTAGTAATACACAATAGAAGTTATTTCTGTCTGTTTAACATATAAGCATCTTACAATATTAACAATAAGGCACTCCCTGAAATATGTTCTGAAGACACACATCTGTTGCAACCTATTGCATATAAAGAATGCAGTCTCCACAATACATCTTTTAAAAAAAGAACACATTGATCCAAATAAGCATGCAAGAACCCAGATTCTAACAAGGAAAAGAACAATCTTTTTCTGTTAAATTTGTGTAATAAATATATTGCATTTCCTATGTCAGTCAAGAGAAAGTCACAGTGTGTTTTGATACTGTCTTATAATGGAAAACTAGGAACAAAACAGTCTTTCAGAACTCCCCCAACAATTTGTTTTCATAGGCAAGGTACTGCAGGGCACTCTCATGACAAAGCCCAGCCAGTAAATAAGGATTTGTGGCAGCAATAAGCAACTTGTTCTGTATCTGTGGTCAATAGACATGTTGAATGTACAAAATAGAGTAGGTATGGATACAGATTAAAAAAAAAAGTGACAACAAAAATAATCTGGCTAGGTAGATGGCATTAACTAAAGCACCTGAAAATTATTCATCTCTTCCTACATTTGCCAAGGGGGAAGCTTTTATGCTCTTCACATAAAGTCTGGTCCTCAAATTGTTGGCTATCTTTTCATCTAAGGCCCACATGCTCATAAATATCAAAAGGTCTTGTTTTCTCTTAAGTTTTTAAAACTTTACGCTCTTCAGAAGGAAACCCAGACAACAAAACAAACGCTGTCTCCCTTCTGAAGAGAGTTGTCCTTCAGCCAGGGTCCAGAGGGAAGTGATAGCTGTGCTCAAGGGCAGAGTGACACGACACATGCATGAAACACACCTCCATCCCCAGAAATAACAATTACAGCTCACCAAACAAATCAGCTCAAATTTTATAAAGCCATGGATGCTGCAATCTTTGTCATATTTTCTTTAAAAAATAGGAAAGATTTTCCAACTTTTTTTTTTTCTTTGATCAAAGCTAGCAAAAAAAATCCAATGCAATCAGTAGACCTTAAGAAAATCACCTGGGGAGACAGACCAGTGCTCCTCTCCTAAGGATGTGCAGTCTGAAAATCTGGGAAAACAAAAACAACAAACTAGCATAATTTTTAGACAATGGAATAGTGCACTGGCTACATGTTATGCTTTATGTTATTCTCATCCTGTAGGCAGACCAGAAGTGGTGGTCAGAGCCCTAGGAGTTCCTTAGCAGGCAGACGGGCTCAGGTAGCAGCAGCTGCTCATTTTTCTGAACTGAACCTTACTGCTGAACCAGAAGTGCACTATTGTGTGAAATGAACTTTGTTTTCTCAAAGGATGCCTTTCAATCAGAATGTTTGAAAACCAAAGCTGAATTGTCTCATGGTAATATCTACTTTGAGAATATATATACTTCATGCAAATTGTTTTAAACAGAATGTTATGAACAATATGCTCATGGGGCTAGAAATACTAAAACCATTAGATTTTTCTATTGGGGGATATTTGCAACATTTTGCTTATCAATTTACCTTACTTGTTATATAGTCATATTTTGTCTAATGTGTAACTGAAACAACACACAAATTCCACTCTCACTTTTTCTAAATGTCTCATTATAAGTCTTTACTATTTAAAGTGTGCAATTATAGAAGTTTTAAACAAAAATAATTTATTAATTAATACTCAACTGTACATACATGCTGTACTTTATCCATCCAGCTGTGGCTGGATAACAAAGTTGCTACTGCCACCTGAACAAATAGCATTGAGAAAATTTGTAATTTTAATTCCTCATAGAGGATCAATCATGTCTCAGAGCACCTCAGAGAGGCAAGGAATTCTCTGATGTTTTAATCACACTTTCCTCTATCTTTGCCATAGAAACTCAGGAAATTGCAGGTCCAACCCCAAATTCTGAAGTTCTGAATCAGCCTTGGTGTTTTCTGCCATTCTTTGCTGCTTCATGATGCCACTGGTATGTTCCCTTTCTGCAGGCAGCTCACCCCCTTCAAAATGTGTTTATGAATGAGTCTCCCAACAGTCAAACATAAAGAGAGCATATTTCAAAGCAGATATAGCTGCACACAACTATGTTCTTGTCCCTGCTCTTAAGAGAAATTGAAATACATTCAATTCAAATTGCATGTGTAGAAGGACCATCTTTAGGTACGTTTGAACTCTTAATAACCTGCCCCTAAACCTCCAGTATAGCAAAGTCTCAACACATACTTGACTCAAAAAGGCAAAAGGAGTTATTTTTCTATAGGATTAATATTTGAGCGCTTTGTTGGTCTGGGGCCTCAGTCCTGTAAAAGGCTGCATGTGTGGCACACAGAGGATAAGACACAGACACAGTAGGTGAGACACATGGTTGTGCCAGTGCACAGACCCAGAAATGCACAGTGCCAAAGCAAGGTGTGGCTGGAAGAGACCTCAGAACTTGTTCTGTCACTCACTCAGTCCCAAGGCAGGAGCAGCTCTACCTAGAGCATCCTTGGCAGGTGTTTTACATAACGTACCCCAAAAAACTGCATCACAGTCTTCTCAGACTCCTCTGCTAGTTCTAGCACTAGAAAATTCTTCCTAATGTCTAATCTGAATCTTCAGTGTCATTATGCCAACTCTTGTCCTGTCTCTGTCCCATATGTGAGTACCACAATTCCCCTAAAACTGCCCCCAGCTGAAATAATACAAATCCCTTTAGCCTTTCCTCCCAAGTAATTTTTTTTCTAAGGTTTTATAATTTTATTCTAACTCCTACACCAAGATGCCTAAAATCAGTCACACTGCTCTAGCAAGGGGAATGGACAGACCACTTCAGCTGCCTCCCCACTCATATACTCTTATTTGCAAAACTCAATAAGATATGTTTGCTTTTTTTGCAGTAGTTGAACATTGTGGACTCACACCGTTTGTAAGCCAGTGCCATCCCCAGAGCATTTCCTGCAGAACTACTGCACATCAGGTGTTCCTGACAAAGCCACACCAACACTTTCCTGTACTTCTGTTTTTTCAATAGCCTGCAAAACAAATCATTTTGTAAGATGAATCTGGCATTCTGTAAGACCTGAAGTTGAGATGATGGTTTGCATATAAAAACAGGCACCAGCTACCCCCATTTGCTGCTATTTTGACAATATCCCTGTTTCAAAAGCTACAAGCAGAGTTTGCATTTTTTCTTCTAGATTTTTAAGTATCCTAGTGTGAAGCCCATCAGACTCAGCTGATCTGAAAGCGTCTAATGAGTAGTCTCATCAACTCCAATGAGATGCATGTGCAAAGTTAAGCCTGTACTCAAGTGCTTTCCTGGATCAGGGCCAGAAAGCTCAGCATTTTACAGGCCAAAGCTGCTTTAGGTTTTCATGACTGGCAATGGAAACACAGGACTTCCCAAAAAGGATGTGCCCACACCTTGCATGACTCAGGCACAGTGTAAGAGCACAAAGGTTATAGAGCAGTGCATTGTATTTCCCTAAGAGAAAATGTGAAGTTGTTTTCAGATCAAAAGCAATGCCCAGACTTACTATGATTAGAACAAAAAAGAAGCCTCTACATGACCTATTAGCCCATAATTACTATTGATATAGCAGCCTTTTCATGCACCTCCAGTGTGCAAGGACACCGTTAAAAAATGAAAGAAAACAAACTAGCAAAACAGCACTTTTGTGCAATAATTTGGGCAATAAGCAAGTAAAAGAATTGTGGTTTTGAAAGGACTGCTCTTTGTGGGAAGTCCTTGGATTTCTGGACCACTTAATTCAAGACCCATACTTGCTGCAAAGGTAACAGAATCCAAGTGTAAATTTTAATAATTGCAGCAGTGATTACTTTTGGTTCTTGGCAGTTCATTACTGACTGCACAATTCCAGAGGCTCTCGTTAAATGGTCCATGGAATGAATCAGGCATGGAATTAACCTATTTTGAGTTCCCTGAAGCTTATGTCCCATGAAGGAGCATTCACATACCTCTCCTGGGGCCAATCCCAAAAGCCCTTCCTCATACGAGTAATCCTTACCCACACCAGACTGCTCTTGACTCCAGTGCCAGCATTAGTGCTAGCAGAGGCTGTGCTTGTGAGTAATCATTTGCAGGACTGGGTGCATGGTTTTCATGTTCCATTTGACAAAAGCAAATTACTTGCGGGCACAGTCCCAAGTCTACATGAAAAATTACACTTACTTGTTTAAAGAGAAACAGCATTTCTGTTACATTCTTCCTTCCTTTCTAATTGCAAGCACATTTGTGCTCTGTCCTAACGGAGGCAAATGCTGGCGAGATTGGGAGCAGTGGTTGTGAATCATTATTAACTGCACAGCACTGTTCAGATGCCAGCTGTGATGATCCGTGGTCTGTCTGCTAGAATTCCCCAGGGAAAAAACATCTGGGAAAGGGTAAAGCTAAGAAGAGGGCTAATAACTATCAAGAATCCCTTTCTCTTTTTTAAAGCTTCCCTTTTCAGATGTTTTGCTCAAACAAAAAAAATCAAAAAGAAAATCCCTCCCCTCCCCCCCACCCCCCACCATTGTTTCTTTTAGTCTAAAGCCTGCAAAGATGCGGAGTCCTGCAGTGTTTTATCTCTCTTCCTTTCTGGCCAAAGTCAGTGACAGACTCAGGAGGTGTTAGTGTGCTGTCACCTGGTGCTGTCCCAGTGCTGCCCACACCTTATAGGCTGCTCATGGCCTTGCTCACAGGCAGTGGGTGCTGGAAACTGCACAATGGGCACAGGCACGCTGTCTTCAGTACAAAGAGCTTCAGAGCTGAGCCAGTGTAACCAAAATCAAAAGAGATCTTAACAGGCACTGTCTGAACAGGCTCCTCTACATTGCTGTGAATAATCTGCATGCGTCTTCTCAACACTTTTATTTCACGACCTTTGGAAGCCAACCTTAAAACTGTGACAGGAGTATTGTACAGTAATATTATCTCTATGAAGAACAAAGCCAGTGCTTTAAAGATAAGCTGGTTGGTTATTTTTTCCTTCTATACCTGTTTTGGTCAACACCTGATAAAGACCTGACAAAATTCTCAGATTTTTTTTATATGAATAATATAACAAAACCCTCCTCTATTTCTGTCAGATGAGTGGATTAGCTAGAGTCAATGAAAGTTTTGAGTAATTTAAAGAAACCTGTAAAGTCTATTCAGACAGTGGAGTTTTTCTTTTTCTTTTTCTTTTTCTTTTTCTTTTTCTTTTTCTTTTCCTTTTTCTTTTCCTTTTCCTTTTTCTTTATTTTTTTTTCTTTTTCTTTTTCTTTCTTATTTTTCTTTTTCTTTTTTTCCTTTTTTCCTTTCCCTTTCCTTTTGTATTTTCTTTTCTTCCGATGGTATATGGACAGGTGTGGAGTTAAAATAGAAACCAGCTGGTGTTATCCTAAACTGCTTCTCTAATCCTTCAACAGTAACTGGTCTGGGACAGCAATGTCTCCAGTTTATCTTAGTGGAAACACCATGCTGAGCCAGATACTATAAATTTTTTTTTCTGGAAAATTATGACTCAGATGAGACTGCAAAATTCATTTTCATAATTTAAATTTAGATCTCCAAAAAAGAAAAGATCAGGGTCTAATCTTTCAAGGCCTCTCTCCCATTCTTAGTCCTTAGCCCTGAGTGTAGAAAATCATTACTCAAAACTTGCAGACCTGGTTATTTCACTTGGGTATCTGAGGTGACATAAGGATTTTGAAGAACATGACAACAAAGGTGCTAAATTGGTGAAACCCTTGCATAGGCAATACCAAGGTGAAGCCTTTGCCCCACTTTTGGGATATGCAATTTAATTGCCTGCTGACACTGAAGACGTGGCATTGACAGACTGCTGGTAAGCCCAGCAGAGAAGCTGCCACTTATCTTTTTGTATTAAAACTTATCAGAGATTTTTTTTGGAGCACTTAATTTTTGTAAAGCTTTTAAAACACTTCAGGCATTTGAGGACTCGCAGCATGTAAAGCATAGAAAAAAAAACTGTCACGAAAGCAGAATACCAGGAATAGTGCAAGGGTCTCGCTGCATAGAATTACATATGTCTTCCCAAATGCATGAAACCAGAGCATAGGGACCTCCTGGTGACTGCTCCAGATTCAGCAAAGGTACTTTTTAACCCCTTCAGAAGCTTGCAAGGTTCAGCCTGGCATTTGCTGGTTTTTTCCTCCCTCAGACTCTAGACTGAAGGGCTGTCCCGGGCTCCATTGTTTTTATTAGCTGGAATTTATGCATGTGTTCCTCCTCTCATGGACATGTAGATAGTGTTCATGTCGTAAATAACTAGAAAGCAGGCGCAAAATCAATATGTAGAAAGCTGAGGCTTAAAATGTGGTATAACATTTTAATGATCCCAAGCAGGGCAATAAAGAGCTCTGGCACTGAACCGGGGACAAGGCAACCAGAAACTTGGCTCCTCCAAAAGAGCAAGGTGCTCAAAACAACCGACACTGAAGCAGAAGACAATCAAAACCAGACTGAGATTCACTGAGATGAAGCAATAGATCTGTCAAGCCCAGTCATGCACACAGCCAGCCCCCTAAACAACCTCTGGGTATCATTTTTGTTGGAGTGCAGCCACCAGCTGCTCTGAGCCAACAGCGACCCCACTGCGAGGCTCCGCTGCTGACCTCCAATGCTTTAATTCCTCTGCATGCATATTTTAACATTATTACAAAAGGTTTCATTTACAATTCACAGGCTGAGCAACAATGAGTACATTTCATGGAGGTCAGCCTCAACCATTCCTGCTAGTGATGGAATTATAGTTTAAACAGCTGGAGCATGGTCCCAGGAGGGACACTGGGATATGGTTCCTTTACAGCAGAATAAATCCATCAGGCATATTTCATGTGTCCGATAACGTTAATAGATATCAGGGCCTTTTAATATTTAATGAACTCACTTCGAGGTTGTTTACTAGAGAAGGAGCAACCAGAAAGGCGATCACAGTCTTTTGATCTCTAATGACAACAACAAAACCCAAATCTCAGCCAATGGGGTCAGCCTTCCTCTCTCCCCATGCCCTCCTGCTGCCCCTGTGAGCCCTATCAGAAGAAGCTCCCTCATTCACAACCTGTTTCAGCTCCACAATGTGCAAGGGTGCTTTTAGTTTTGTGGTTCAAAAGTTAATAATTTCCATGCTTCCCACAATTTAATAGAGATGTCAGAAACTGTCAAATAACTTTCAGTTTAGTGATGGAGAAAACGGGAAAGGAAAGACAACTTGCAGAGGCATAAAGCAAATAGTGTAGTGCTAGGAGGAGCCAGAATGAGCCTGGGTGTGCTAATGAATGTTATGTCCATTAGCACAGAGATATCACTGAATGTGAGCTTTGGCAGTGACTCTCTTTACTAATGGCCTTTGGTCTTAATATCATATGTTTCCTTTTTAATTTTGCTATAATACCCAGTTTATTAGAGATTAGAGGATTTCAGCTGAATAGCAGCTTGATTTTCTTTCTTCCCTCCATTTCACATCTTTATTTTTAACATATTTTATCCAATTTGGTTAGACTGGGGACTAGAAGGAACTGTTTATTAAGGAGATGTGCAGTGACACCTACCTCTTATTCAGAGGTTTCAGATACATCTTCCATGGCAGAGAATTTTTGTGAGCATTTAGGATTAATTTTCTTTTTATCACAGCAAGTGTGAATTTAGAGACTTTGGCAGGTGAAAGATGTGCAACCTGCTTCTCAGCAGGATAGCCCCAACCAGTGTGAAGAGAAGCATAAGTGACATGGGTTGTGTTCCTGCAGAATAAGAAATAGAAACTGGAGCTCATCTATCCTGGAACCACTGGGGTGTGGTGAGCATGCGAGTTTTCACATGCAGATTCATGGCCTATACTCACTGAAATGTACAAACCTATGATGTGAGATGTCCCAGGGACATCACTGGCCTTGGCCAAATATGAAGAATTTAGACCTGGTGTGTTAAGGAAAGATGTGGAAAGAGCAACTACCTCCACATGAGATATCATCAAGAACCATGTCTCCTTGTGATCACCAGTGTGCAGTGGACCTGAATTCAAACTGACAGGGCATTAGTAGGATAAGTGGAAGCAGAAAGCCTGTTGTATGGGCAGAAACAAGTTGCTTCCCCTTTCTTATAACCTAAAAAACAAAACCTCAGGAGAACAGGACTGCTTTCTGCACTCTTGGTGAGAGGTGAGAGGACAGTCAGGATGTAGAAAAAGTTTTCAGCTGGAAGATGCTGTTGAATGCCGAATAGAGAATCCATGAATTAATAGATTTGGAAATTAAGAGAAGATTAGAGGTTAAAAGTATGTAAAGGAGTAAGGAGCTGGAATAAGAAGTAGTAAGAGTGAAATCATAGCTTGCTTTCAGATTGACATTGATACATTTGTATCACTTACACAAGTAATTGTATCATTGTCTGTAGTAAAACTTTGGATCTCTCAATCTCACTCTTGTGAACAAATGTAGATTTGGGAGCTGTGTCTGTGTTCCGTTCATCTTGCTCCCCTTCACTCAAAATCTTTTTTAATAACTACTTCTGAGTTACAAACGAGTTAGCCCAGGGTGGCAGACTTCATTCATAATTTTTTACTTCATTTGTCAGCATTCATCAGAACAGGCTGCAGCTCTGGGTGAAAAACTTTTAGCAGATAACCCAGGGTTACCAGTTTAGAAGAATGAGTTGCTGTGAAAATTGGTGAACTATGCAGAGAAACACATTGCATGTGAAATCCATTAGGATTGTTCACTTGCAGGTTTTGCTTTTTTTTCCCCCCTCCCTGTTACTGTTTAGTTTTCAGATTTGCTGTTCCTTAAAAAAGTGGAGAAGTAAGCAGATGGTGGATTTCCTGAGAGCCAGGGATGCTCTACTGATGAAGTGCTGTCATTCTTAGTGAGAAAATCACCAACAGCCTTCACCTTTTAAAAGAAATCATTTTCAGGTAGAAGCACATTTAAAATAATTTCAATCAAAGCACTAAACCAGAAGCAGATGTTCAGCTATGACTTAGGAATATTTAACTACTTTGGCAATGAATACACACAGATTGTTTTTAACAGACACTGGGTACCTCTCCACACTTATCCCCTTTTCCTTTTTCCTGTTAATGACAAATGGTTAAATAAAAGGCTTAGCTTCAGTTTCATTAAATGAAAAATATAAGGAACAGGTAAAAATACCTGCTTGGTAGAAGAAATTATTTAGATTTCCAAAAGGATCTAATGTCAGATGCTGATATCTGAGATGTGCCTGCAAAGGATCTTCCATTGAAACATCTTATTGTACAGAAAATTAATGGCAAGAAAAAAAATCAAGTTGTTAGTTTTTCTTTCTCCTCCTTTTTTTTTTCTCAAAGCTTTCTAATTCGTATGCTTTAGAAATACAAAAAAACAAAAAAATAAACAAAAAAAACCCCACCCCACAACAAAAACAACAAACGCCCAACAAAACCCGCCCCCCCAAAAAAAAACTTGAAGGACAAAGTACCAGAGACCTCTCTTTGGAAACAGAATCTGCTCTGGAACACAAATTGAAAGCAATAAAAGCTGAAACTAATTTCCAGATGGAATAAATTGGTTCCAGGGTTTCTTGAGATTTTGGCCAACATATTGCACAGCTGAAGCTGAACTCGCTAATTTTACCAAGGGAAAATGTCTCAACAGGGACACAGCTCCCTTGAGACTCTGTCTGCTGCTTGTGCAGTTCTGTTTAGACTCAGCTGTGTGTTTCCCTCTGTCTCCAAAGGCAGGGCACACATCTCACCCAGACTGTCACTGGCACCCTCTTGGGGTTTCTGCCCAGCAAGTCTTGACTTCCCTGCCTCACTTCAGACTCACCTAAACAGTCCCTGAACCCTGTCAGCCTCCAAAGCTGGGCAGCCAGGCAAGTTTTATCTGATTGGAGCAGGGTAGGTCTGGTTTATTTATTGTTTAATTAAGTGTAATATCCTTGACAAGGTGCCTTATTGACATTGCAGCAAATTAAAGACCTTATTATGCGACAAACACTGTCATCACTCAAGCAAAACTTAGTTCAGAGGGGAATTTTGCTGGAGAAAGGGCCACAGTGTTTGAACTTACTGTTTATCTGAATATATCCATGGCAGCATATGGAAAAGTATTCTGGGGTTAAAATATGAGATTTGTCTCCACATGTTGCCCCTTTACCGAGATTGCAAATGCTGACTGTCCTTATGATACAGACACCTCTCCAGAAGAGAAATCCCTTTTTTTCCCTCAAGGCCAGGTGTTCAGACATGGTGGTGCATGGCTACATCTGTGCTTGAACCTGTGATATGTAAGATATGGAATATTCTGGTTATCCAGTCAATGCAGAGTACTTATTTTTAAAAGAAAAAACCCTCATTAAAGTACAGCAATATTTCCATGCCATGGAATTACAGATCTTTCTCCTTTCCAAGAAAAGAGGGGGGAAAGGCCTTCTTAAAGCTTTTAAAAACAATAAAAACTGTTTGTTTAATAAGTGCTCTTTTGCAAGCTTGCCAGCAGCACAAACCATATTATCCAGAACAGTCATCTGTTTAGGGTTTCCAATGTGAAATAAAACCTCAACCAAGCACAAATGTGAGAATAGGCTGAAAACACTGCACTCACTGGCAGCTTATTCTCCAGCACACAGGGCTGCAGCCCAAGGATAGTTTACTGTATAACCTGGAAGGCCTCTATCAACCATCACTAGCATGCAGCTCCTGCCTACATGAATGAGCCATGATTTGTTTTACATGGTATATTGAAAATGAAGGGGAAATGTACTTGTTTCTAGGCAAACCACCATGTTATTTACAATCTCTATACCCCAGATTTTGAGGTTTAGGCTAATGCAAGGTGGTTCTAGGGAATATGTGTGCTAGGTAGTGAGGGAGTACAGGTTCCCTAATTCCCCATGGGCCTGTAGAATCACAAGGTTCCCTAATTCCCCATAGGCCTGTAGAACCACAAGTGGGTTTACAAAGGCTTGGCCTATGCTGAAGAAAGGTTAGAGAGTGACAGGTTGTGTCTTGGGAACTTTGCATGTTCTATAGCTCTAGGTAATTTATAGAGCAATCTATCTCTGTGGATAACATTCTTCTGGCTCAGAGTAGGTGGTTCTCATGCCACTCTAGAGTATGGCCAGTTAGAGCTGAGACTTTCTGCAAGTGAGCATCTCCTGCTATTCCTAGCTTTGCATATTTTTGACATTCAACTAAAAATTGCCTTTTAAATATCTTTATCATATCCCAGTGGAGATTATTTTAATTCATCCCCTGCACAGCAATGAAAACCAGAGGTGAAATTCTTTTTATCTTGATGAACTAGCTCCCCCCCCCCACCACTGTAGCCACATCACCATGGCAGAGCAGCCTTCCCAGAGCACAGAAGGGCTCTCACTCCACAGTGCTGGCGTGCCTACTCATGCATTATTTCTTGCTGGGGTAGAAGGAGGTTTTCTGTCTCCTGAGACCCTCTTGCCTCTGCTGGCTCTACCTGCAGGCTCCATCACAGAGCAGTTCCTGGGGAGAGGCATACCAGTCAGCTGGGGAGAAACACTATATGCTCTCTTTCTCCTCCTCACGTGCCAAGAGATACTGAATAGGAAGGATTCTGCCTGTGACAGCGTCTGACAGCCCTGATCAATAGCTATTGTTTAAAAAATATACTAATGAAATTACAGCTCTCTTGTAACAATGCTGTCTCCTCAAACAAGAACCTACAGAATAAGATCCCATCTCCAGCCCCCTTTCCCCTTGTAAAACAAAGCAAGAAGAGGGTTTTGAATGCTTTGTATTCTTAGAGGACCAAATATCACACCACTCTGGAATGAGCCATAAAAGCTGTGGGGTTTGTTCACCCACAAAAACCATTATTTTCCAAACAGAATGGCACATGTTAGGGCAATATACATGTCACTAGGAAGCAAGAAGTTTGTTTACCTTGCTGAATATAGAATTGTTCCCAGTCTAATGGGTTTGTGTTAAAATGTTACCCACAATATATTTTTTTTTCATTTTCTCCCATCAACCACATTACAGACTGATTTTTTTTTTGCACTGGTGAGTGCAAAGGTGATACAATGATCTACAATTTTCCCTCAAACATGCCATCCATATTTTATTAACCAAGTAAATTATTTAAACACGTTCACTAACACACATGCTTCCTCTTATACACATGCCACACATTCCTGCCAGTGCAGCCTACCTAGATGTAATGAGATGCTCTTCTCAGGATCTTTTTGCCCAATCAGACTGTAATTAAGCCTATGAAGATGCAGGTAAATGTGCAAGATGCCTGTTTAATTAAAAACGAAAATGAGGGTTTAAGTATCAATTTGTGTTCTATTCAATTACCTGAAAGATTCGTAAAGCAACTTTACCTTTCAGTACCTTTTAATTAAAAAAAAAAAAAAAAGAAAAAAGAAAAAAAGAAAGGCAGCACAAAACTGAAAGTAAGCCACCCTAAATGCACACTTCCATATGGTATGGTTACTTCTACATGCAGGAGAAACAGAAAATCCCATGAAAAACAAAAGTTTGCATCAAATCATGTAGGGAAGAAACCTAACCAAAACAAAACACGTTGCTGTCAGAACACAGCAGACTGAGTCAATGTATAGCTTGCATATGGAAACAATGACATGATTGTTTACTCACTGGTTTAATGATATTCACTTTCTCTTAATGGCAATGTTGAAAATGTGAATGCCAGATGTTAAGCCTACAGCGCAGAAGCGATGAACACTGTAAAGTCTATAGAAAGGAATTTATCCTGACATCAAAATATAGTGTAACTCTTCAGTTTATTAATGCTGCGAGTGTTGTTTTTTTTTTTAATTTATAAAAAGAAATAGTTTCATGTTTGCCATTTAAATTTCCATATTTTATAACACTTCAGCAACAAATTTACATATTTCCTGGAATCTGCAGATATAAAAGCGGTAAAACACTCCAGGCATTATTAGATAGTAGATTATAACCCATTACTATTGTTTCAATTAGCAATGTAAAAGTGACCTGCAGTGTTCAGATGACCCACTAATGGATTTAAATGCTTTCAAATATTAATGCAGGTTTTCTAAAGATGAATCCCAAACCCATTATTCCTGGAATAACCGTGAGCTGAAAAGCTGGCAATGATTGTGCATTATGTGGAAAGGCTCATGGTTAATTAAATGAATACCTAGCATTACACTGTTCACTTTAGTGCTACAAAATTATTTCTCATTGATTTTTACATTCTGAGCCTGTGATTCAATTTACTTCTGCAATTTGTGTTGTTGTGTCAATAAAACAGAACTGCTTGAAGATGGAAGCATTAGAGAGGGATACATACATTAAGGCCCAATGAAAACCATAGTTTTCCTATTTTTTCACCCTGCTGAAATATCACTTGTAGGCATCACTTTGTTATGTATTATTAATACAATTTTTGTTTGTTTTCATCTGCTCTTTCTTCATTTTTATATTCAGGAGCTGGAATGTTAGTGATTACTTAAGGGTGAGTAGCTAATTTTTTCAGTAACAAGTTCTCCTACTATCAAGAACAAAAGCACCATCAACACAAGTCTGTTATTTCGTGTTAAATGGACTAGAAGGATTCAGTTCATCAAAGCAATCATGCTGGAGATCCAGGGAGTTTTAGCTTGGCAAATTCATGAAGCTGAATTTTTAAGTTGTCAAAATTGGTAATTCTAAGAATTGAAACCAGAATCAGAATCATTCCTGCATGGGTTTTGGGAAATGCTCATTCTCTTTGGTGTACAAAACTGCTGGGAAGAAGGGGTACAAAGCCTTTCCATGGAGATGCCCACTGAAGAAAACTGATGCTAGTAAGATCTCTTGTGGGTTGTAACACTTCACTGCTGGTTTTCTGGATACTTTTATTGTCTAAAGAGGGGCTTGTGTGCTACTTCTGCACATTTTCTATGTCTGAGTTGATAAGTTTCTCAAGGATTTTTGGTTTTGACCACCTGTGAGTGTTTGTAGAACACATGTATTTTATAGCACCTGAAAATATTTTAAATTAATCCCCTTTATGCTTGTCTTATGCTATGTATAAGGTGAATGCAGTAACATTTTCCTTACCTTTCTCTTGGGACTTTAAGTAAATTTGTTCTCCAGAGTCAGAAAAAATTGATAATGAGCACTGCATGTCAAATTCTAAGCCCTCTGCAGCCCTAGTCAGATAGGGATCAGACTCCACAATGAGTTTGGCTAATAGCAAGATCTTCACATAAATGCACTTATAGATCTACTTCTGTTGCATTGTACCTAAATGAGTCATCATTCATTCATGGTCATTATTATTATTATTATCATCAAGTTTTTTGAGTGGGTGTGCGAATCTCAATTTTCTTACATTAGGAAAAATGAAGAGTAATTCCATTAGAGCCAGTGCAACTGTAATGATGTAAATCCAGTGTAGGTGAGAAGATAATCAGGCCCACACCATTCATTGTGTGACACAGTCCTGTAATCACTTACTTGCATGAGTAATGCTGTCTTCAGGAAGTTCACCGAGTTCAATTGGATTATTTGCATGAGTAAGTATCCCCTCATGTGTGTGCACCCTATTTTCATATGTTTAATGCTTCCAAAAGGGAAGCTAACTATCAACCAGCATTGTGAAGAAACATTAGGTATAAACTGCCATAATAAATGTGTAAAAATTGGATTGAATCAGAAATATTAAAAAAATACGCCAAAAATATCAAAGAGAACAAACTTGGTTTTGCTTCAGGGCACTGCTTTTCAGAAACCAGAAGGTGTGGCAGAAAATCCTATTCGAAGTTAGGGTCATTATAATCTCAGATAATTAAATGGCTAGGGAGCTGTTTTGTGTTCACCAACTAGGACAATGCATTCCGAACTAAATGTGTAGCCTCACTTAGAGCATTAGCCATTACTTGAACCTTGACCATGAGCACTCAGTGTGACAGTAACCAGTTTTGCATCCAGAGCCAGCTAAATGAGGATGCATGTTTGTGATATGGATTAGACAATTTTTGTGATGGCTGAAAAAACCAGGAGGTTTGTAACTGGCTTAACTGGAAAAAGATCTGGCTTTCATTACTAAAGGTAAGCAGTCCTGAACATAATGAAAGATTTCCTGCAAAATGGGATCATTCTGCCAGGATTCTTACAAAGGAAGAATTTCATGCTATGCCATGATCTCTAGGTAAATACTACTTATGTACTTTGTATTTTTAGTTGATGAAAATGTCATTTATTCATTAAAATTTAAAAAAAAATCTCCTAGCCACTCTATTAGTGTAATGAACTCATTCTCATTTTATCGCTCTCTGGAATGCCATTTTCTTTTCCTTCCACTTAACAGAAAAAAGGTAAATACGATTATTTTCCCCTTGATATGTGGTCCATTATGCTATAAAATACAGTGAACAAGCCCCAACAGTTTGGCTTGTAGACAGTTGCTTCCTGAACCTGAAGTGAGGAAAGGCAGCTGTGCTGTAGTAGCACATGCCTCAGCTGTAAGGAGGTGGTGGTGGATGGAAGATGCTGTTTCAGGAACTTCCATGGCCCAGAGACTCCCATCCCTTCACAGACAGGATCAAAAAGACAAAAGTCCCACTAATATTAATATCTGTTTTCCCTAACTGAGAAGTACAGGGCTTGGATTCAGCAAACTGGGATTGAGAGGCCTGGCCACAACTGATAAAAGTACCAAAAACCATATCAGAGGGAGAAATTCAGGCATCTGGACACTGTCAAGATGAAACTTAGGAAGTCTATGAGCAAGCCATCACAGTTTCCCAACTCCCAAGCTGGTAGGGCACCTACTGTTATGCAGTTAAATGCTCTTACAGTCACGGCTATTATTATTATTATTATTATTAT
>VXAX01001629.1:133115-248549 GCA_013399835.1 Leptocoma aspasia
TTATTATTATTTTGAATCAAGGAAATTTTCATTCCTTTCTATTGAGTGGTTTATCTTCAACAAATAGGACCTCAAACCTAGGTCACCTGCTCCTCAAGCTGGCTTACTGAGCATCAGGCTGTCCCTCTGCAGTCCTCCTTTAGCCAACATTTGCATAGGGCTGTGCCTCAGTCTGCCTCGAAAGAGTGACCAAGACATGGTTTTCCTGGAGGGGATTTTAGGTCTTTAATGTGGGTCTTAATTAGATATGTAAAAAAGGACTGAAATGAAGCATCTGACTCAAAAAGGTAAGCAGTGTTTTAGATGTCTCTGTCTCTCTGAAACATTTTCTCTTGTCTGAGATATTCCATCCCTGCTGTCTACTTCTCATGGATCTAAAGCTCCAGCTGGAAGCTGCTGTGTGGGGACCTTAGGCCAATACCTGTGTGCCTGGTTCTGGACTTTACTGGTTACCACAAGTCAGTAGAGATGATGCACACCTCCAGCCTGGATAGGAAATAGGGAGGGAAGAGGATTTTTTTCTCCTCTGGCTGTGCACACAGAGGAGATGTCTTCCAACCTGCTTTCTTTGGTGTGGCTGTTAGCAGAGGGAGATGTGAACACCAAAATCCTATGCAGGTTCATTCACTCCTGCTTTCTAGATGCTGTAGTCCCTGTTCAGACTTTGTGCAACTTCATCTCACTCAAGTCTCCTACACTGAATTTCACAAGTTGGAAAGGTTGATCTAACTATAAGTATTTAATACTGACCATCTTTCTTGGATTTTTTTCTTTTTTTTTTTTTTTTGTGGGAGGAGGGTGTTGGATGTTTGTTTGTTTAGCAGTATATATTCCTTCTGGTATTCCTTCACAAATTCCTCATTGCCCAATGAGTATTTCCTACTCATTATTTTAAAAAGAGAATTTTACCAAGGCGAGACGATAGAATTTGGTCCCCTTTAGATATGCATGTTCTGTGATTACAAGCATTCAAGATTAAATTACATGAACAGAAAAACAAATATCCTGTGTAAAAGCTATTCTGTAAAAGCTATATAGTCCAATTAGAAAGACAGAAGCAAAAATAATTATGGCAGTAAAGAATTAGAACATAATAAAGAATGTAGATTTTAGAAATTTATCGTAGTGTACCAACACCATGTATGGATTATACAGCCATGAGAAAGTAATTTGGAGAAATATTTACTTACCAATACATTAAGTGTAACTGTTTAAGAGTATCCTTTAGAATTCTATATTTTTAATAAAAAATAAAAAGAAGTCTATTGTTTGGACAGAGGGCATAGGGAATTTTACAGATTAGGAAACTCAGATAGCAGTTACATGTCCAAGATTTATTACTAAGTTGGAAAAATGTAACAGATTTCGGAAGAAATTCTGGAAAACAAAGGAAAGGTACAGGATGAAAGCTTTTTTTATACTAAGATAAAAAAAAATCTGAAACGGCATTTTATGCAAAGCTTGAAGCGAATTCAGATCCTTTGTTATGGTTCATGTATTTTCAGCTTCCCACATTTAATCATAACAGGCTCCTTGTGGTTTAATTATGATCAGAGTTCTGAAGATGATTCAACCACTTGCACTGAGAATTTGACTTGCATTGATCAGAAAAAAAAAAAACCTCCAAGTCTTAATTAACCATTTAACTGAAAAACATTCCTTTCCTGAGACACTGTTTTATGCTGTGATAAACTAAACATGTGTAAACTCTGGATCATAACCTGGGAAATACATATAATAGCTGCTTAAAGGCTGTAAATAAGATTGCAATTAAATATGTTGGTATGAATTTAACCCCTTTGTACACAAGCTTTTACACGGGTTTCATTTGAGACTGAACCAGATTTGGGGAAGAAGTAGTGAATACATGCTGTACACATTTAGTAGACCTCAGATGTGGATATTTGCTATAGGGCAGTAGTCCCTGTGAAAATAAGCGTGGGTTTTTCAGAAAGGCTCATGGTGCACTGAGTTCTGTGAGTCCAGAGAGAGGTAGTTGCTGAATTCTTGTGAAAATTCCATTCCTCGTTCATGAAATGTATTGACTACAGCATCAGTGGGAATGCAAACCCTCTAGGTATTCCAATTTGCCCTCAGTATTTCAGCCTAAAATGAAGGAAGTCTTTTAGCCGGGACAAATTTCACAGTTACAAGAATAGATCTAAGACTGCTCACACTTCCAGCTCAATGACCAGTTTTAGTGACTTGACAGAAACAAGTGCATCTAAATTTTGCCCTTGACAGAAGAAGAAAAAGGTTTTTTTCCCCACTTACATAATATAATAAAGAAAGAGTCAAGATGACTGAAACAATTTCTAAGATCATCACTCGCATTGAAAAACATTATTGAATAGACTACTTGAAAAGTCAGGGTATATATATATATGCATATATAAATCTCAACCAACAAAAAGTGCATAAAACTCTTCCATTTGACAATTAAATTCTAGTTCACTTGATAATTTCAGCTTCAAATCAGACTAGATTAGGAGATAATAAAAACATACCTGCTTACTCACATTAGGAAATTCAGTAAATAAAAGCAAGTGATTTACATAAACATTGGATGAGCTCACACATGCATTGACCCAAACTTCATATTAAATAGAACTGCATAACTGAAAAATCTGTTCTCATTTGTATACTATTAGAATGAAGCTTTTAAAAAAATTGCTGCTTACTCTAGTCCCTAAACCTTAACAATACTGGACAAGAATTCCTGTGTACACTAAGATCTGTTCTTTGTTAACCTTTAATTTCTTCAATTTTCAGTCTTGTTAGAGATTGTCCAACAGAACTAATCCAGAGCATTTTGTACTCAGAGGTAGCTGCTGGACATCATCACAAATTCCCACCTCTTTGTAACTCACAAGGTGTCAAGTTGTAACGACTTAATCAAGGACAGATCTTGAAATCCTAAAAAATCATGCATGCCTTTGAAAGAGGGCTTAGAAATATGCATTTAAGAAGAAATTGCTAAATTTGACACAATTCCAGAAAATTTTTTAACTTAAAAATGAAATAAAAGTCAGCTGAAAATTTGCATTGAAATTAGTGTGCAGCAACCTTGTTTGAGATAAGATTAAACTTCTGCAATGCTGAAATTTGTTGTTGATAAGGAAGCTTAAATGTATTACACTGTGCTGTATTTTGCCTCCCTTTCACTCAGAAAGTGTATTCATTATAATAAATTCACACTTTACTATGTAAAATTCATTCGTATAGCCAGAAGCTTATAAAAAGAATATAGACTAAAGAGCAAGTTGCATAATGAGATCTAATCTATGTAAAATAAGTCCCAGAAGAAATGTCCTTTGCTTTGATCATATCCCTTGAAACAAGATCCCCTGCTGGAAACCACAATAAAATGAGAGCTTGGGAAACTCGCCTGGCAAGCAAGTTTTTTAAAAACAAAAGCTCACCAAGCCCACCGACCTCATGATCCCAGACAAAATGTAATTAAGGCTAATAAAATCTTTCAGACTCCCTGAGGCTTAACGGGAGAATAAAGATTTTTGGGGTTCGCAGTAGGAATCCTGGGCTCTCCTCTCTGCCTCTGTGCAGCCAAAAACCTCAGCTTGCTGCCATATGCAGGAAAAGACCCAAAGTCCATCTGGAGGCAGCTGGCCGTGGGGAGATCCCTCTTCAGCACACACACGTGCACAGACACAGACACACACACACACCCCTTCATCAGAGCCCTTCTGGGTTCCAGAGTATTTTAGTGCTGGCTGATGCCTCTGATGCACAGGGACAATTTCCGTGTTTTCTTTGCCACCAGCACGGTGGGTGAATCACCACCGCTGGGAGATTATAACGTTAAATTAATTTTTTTAAGTGCTTTGCTCTTGCAGGATGAAAGGTGTTATGCAAATATAAAATGTCCTTATCATGAACTAAGAACTTAGAAGGACACGGTGTAGAGGCCATCAGTGTAAACTCCCAGCAAACAGCATCCTGTGTCTGAAGGGGAAATGCAAAGAAAACCAGTCATTTCTTCAGCAACTGTATTTCCTTTATATTGTACTTCAGTCCTTAATACTAAGAATCATTTTAGTCATGAAACAAGATATATAAATAATTTCTTATCAGGGAAACACTAGCATCTTAAAAAGGAAATTAAATCATTAATGTAGAAATGTATTATTTTCTTCCTGATGTGGCAGGCAGCCTGAGAGTGTTATTATAGAAACACACTACTTGAGCACCCTCAGTGCACCCTCCAAGGTAATCACAGATGCTGGGTGTGCAGCAAGAAAAGGGGATGAAGATGGGGGGCCTCTACATCAGAAGTAAAGGTGTTGGAAATAAAGGACTCGCTTTCCTGCACATGGAGAAGAGTGTAATCAATTTATTTTGTTTTCTGTAGGAATGGTGAGCTGAATTACTTTCCAGTCACCTGTCTGCTGTGCCTTGCACTCAGGACAGATCTGAGGGAAGTGATTTGTCCTGCTGTCTTGGTTAGGCTCAACTGGTAAAATTTCCTGCCATTTTCTCACCACGGTGTCCCAGCATGCTTGGATAAATCCTATTCAAAAGCTGAGCATAGCAGCAATTTCATTCTCTCTCCTTCTGACCATCAGGAGCTCTGTGTGGGGTGAAGGTGTTTTCCAGCAGTGAGTTAGCCATTGCCCAAGCTCGCAGTGAAGCTTCTTGGTGTGCCAGGTGCAGGTGCTGCCTAAAATGTGCCACTTCCCCAAGCCTCAAGGACATAAGGGATGACAACCAGCTTCTGGGGCCAGCTGGAGTCAGGGAACGCAAAAGCTGGGGAAGGCACCTTGGCTTGGGCCATAAAATTTTCATAATTATTTTATGAATAAAATTTCATAATGCTTGCCCCTTGCTTTGGTCCATTGTGGGGCAGCTGCTCTCTGCTCAGCAGCTGACCACCCACAGAAACAGCTTGTGGTGTTGGAAGGTGACTGGCAGCACCTCCTGTGTCCTGCTGGGATCAGCACCAGAGTACATGGTGCTGGGGCAAGGGAAACCCACTGGTCCCACCACTCCCCACCCTTCCCCAGAATTACTTCCCACCATCCCAAAGGGACCAGCATTGTATTACCAACCTTTCAACAAGCCAGCCTGCCCTCATCCTTTCCCTGTCCTTTCCCTATGCCCTTGGAGCAGAGGAGCAGGGTAGCCACAAAGGAACAGAGAAAAGGTCTTTGCTGCCTCTCTGCCACCAGTACACATGGGCAACATGTTCTGTCCATTTGTGCTGAGATGATGAAAAGTAATAATTGTTTCAGTATTTCTCTAATAGCTCTTTTCCCCATTTGGCTTCATTTCATACATACACTAACCAGTTTACAAATATTACTATCAAGGTTGAGTTATGAAAAATTTATCTAATGTATGACTTGCTTTAAAGACTGTTAGAAGAATCACTTCTGCATAATAAAACCTCAGGAACACACAAGCGATCTTAAGAAATACAGTATTACTGTTGTGTGGTTTCCCATTGCCTTTGTAGTTTCTGAGACACTATAACATTATTTAATTAGCTAAAATTTCCTCTCTCTTGAGGATGGAAACTCAATGAAATGTCAACAATGCTGTCAGTCTGCTTTGGGCTAAACTCATTACACAAAGACTCACGATAAAAATAGTCCAAGACAGATTATTTTGTTGCAAAACATAGGCCCACACAACTTATGCCTCAGAAAACAGATGTGGAATTCACTCAAGTGCTGCATTTTGAGGGTTAATGGGACTGCTAAGTTCCACCAAGCAATTACAGATGTTTTCACTGTTCTATATTTGACCAGTAAAAAGAAAAAGACTAAATCCTGTCAATGATTTCTCAGAGACTGATGAGGGATATTTTTACATTGGTCAAAAGCTGATATGAAATCTATATCTTTGCTTTAAAAATTCACCTTTTTCCATCACTGAGAGAATGAGCAGAGATTGCATTTAAAGAAAAACCTGATGAGGAGCAAAGAAAAAAATTGTTTCATTTAATCTGAATTATAATTGATATTTCAGAATACATGTGCTCATTACTAAGCATAATAAAATTTGGCATTTTCTATTGTCAGAGGATTTATAAAGGCTAAATTTCTTGATTTATTTAAATAGATGGATAGGAAAGAGCAAACTACAAAAACAAGTGCTATATACTGAAGGCATGTGAATTACCTCCTTCCCAAGGATAATGCAAATTAGAAGTATGTAAAGCTTTGTCTGCACCTGGGATCTTTAATGAGGATAAAGAAAAATCAGACGGAGATTCTCCTGGGAAAAGAGAGGATCGTTATTTGAATAACCTGCAGTGAATTCTAATCAATGCAACGTGACTTTGAAAATGAATATGGTTTTTCAACCCGCTGTACATGAGCCATAATATTAATCATAACTTCATGGTACAGTAAAGCCCATGACAAATGGTTATTCAGTGGACTAACAAAAAGACCATTCATAGTAGGAGGAAGGTAAGGGCATATATAGAGAAATTTATTTTTGTTTTGTTTGCAAAACAATCTGTCTAAATATACACATATACCTATGCATATGTGTGAACATACACATGTGTGTGCACACACTTGTACCCATGTGTGTGCCTCCAGTTTAGCACATAAGCATTAAATAGGTTCGTTTTCCTTCAGGAGTAACATGAACAAGCATTGTCTGATCTTGTTATCCTTCAAAGAGTATTATTTAGTATTACAGTAGTTAACAGAAAGCTTGAGATAATTTTTTTGAAACAGGGTTTTCTGGATGTTTTAGTCATATATCTTCCAGTGTTTGAAGCCTCTACTGTGCCTCTAAAAGGCTGGAGGTAATTTGTGTCTTCTTTCCACTACTAAGCTTTGTTCACTCTCCTGTATGTGGAGGAAGGGTTTAACATAAAGCATGGTTCACTGGCTGCAACGTAGAAACACCATGCTCATTTATTTACCTAGAGCACAGAACAGAATTTTTATGATTTTTTTTTCCATCTCAAGAATTAAAATCAATAAACTTTTTGACATTTTCACTATTAACATGTTTCTATCAGCAAAACAAGCTGTGTCAAAAATCAGACTTCCAAAGAAACTCCTCTGAAGGAAATAAGAGGCATTCTGCAAAGTTTTTTAAAGGGTGAGTGCATATTTTAGCCAGAGGGTTATTTCTGTGGGATACAGTGAAGTAAATATATCTTGTTTTGTTGATGTGATGTGGTGAGGATGTTCATATATAAGCAGTAAAATGTGACAAGCCATGCCATAAAATGCTATGCACCAACACGTGTGATGAGATGCTTTTTCTTCCCCACTGTATCTATTTCCCACTTGCAAGTGGCATTTGTCCCCTTTGCCTGTGGGTGGATGCTCACTCAAGTTCTGGCCAGCAGGGAACTCCAGTGGGGTGACCCAGCCAGCACCATGGAGGGGTTGGGGTTGTGTGGGGATGGTGACCGTGTCTGTGCAACACGTGTGTAACCACATTAATAGATTCACATATATACTAAAGTACAACTGCTGCCTGCAGCAGCCCTCAGGCAAAAGCTCAGGAAGAGCATAAGGGCCTTGAAGGTTAAGCTCAAGATCTGTTAGTCTGGGGTAAGAAGCAGACTATAGAGCTAAAGTCCTTCAACTTGCAACACCTTACCACCCAACCTTGGACACTCAGACTGATAGCACATGCCTATCATGTATCAGTGATCTGGGGGAAGAGAGGCTGTCTTTCCTATACCTAAAAAAAAAAAAAAAGGCCAGATCTATGAAAGAGGATGTCATTGTGGCTACCTAGCTGAGCATGTGCTCAGAGTGCAAAAAATGAACAAAATCCCTGGATGGAAATACTATGAGACACATAGAAAATGCAGCATCCTAAAATCTATCTTTGCAGTACTGTTTCTTTTGCAAAATCATGTTTTAAAAAGCCCCAAAACAAACAAGGAGCCACAAGGTAATTTGGATCTGTTGAAGGAAAGTGGTGGTTGCAGAGCAGCTCAAGCTGGCTAGCTTCCCAAAGCAAAGGGTAAGGAGTGATTTGATCAGAGTGTGTAAATATCTTTTTGGACAGGAGATTACTTGAAGAACAAGGGTGTTTAACTTAAGAATCATCTAGAAAATAGTTGAATTTTTACTACTTCAAATTTTGAAAAGAAGACTGCATGGCTTTGGAGAGAAGATGCCAGAGCTCCTTTGAACACCATGGGTGTGACGTAAGAAACGTTTGGTGAAATTTTATATTCTGTGTAAATGAAGTAGTCAAAACTATGCACAGGTTCTTTTAGGACTGTTTGTGCCTTTGCCCATTAATACTGGCCAGCTTGATGCATATACTGTTTTAAGAGATATCATGGTGTCCCTATAGATTTGATCTTTCCAGAAGATTTGTGATGAAGGATGACGAAACATGGGAGTAAGTAATGCAGTGGTTGCAGAGAGGTACCATCACCAGAATCTCCCAGTACTTCTCTTGCCATTATCCTTGGTCTTACCTGGTTTGAACCTGATGCTAGGCTGTTACAGCTTGCTGCAGCATCTGGGAAGACACAGTTTTGGTGTTGCTGTGTTTTATTTTACAAGGTTCCTGATTTAGTTGCATTTTGTGCTGTGAACTTGAACTGTTGGTTTTCTGATCCTTATTTTTTCTTATGTAAGGCTGTCTATAAGAAGACAATAGCTGAAGTGGTGGAATAAGCTGCTCCCACACTGCTCTTGAAGACACTTGAAGCAGCAAAAAGTCAGACTGTCTTCCTACTATGGACATAGTCCTAAGCCTCTCCTAAGATAGCCAGATCTGAAACCTGAAATCGCTGGGACTAAACATTCACTGTTGGGGCTCAAAATGACTGCCCCATTTTCATATTCCCTGTCTTAAGAAGAAAAGTTTGGATATCATAACAGTGCTAACTATAATAAGTGTACTAATTAATGCCATTGAAAAGATTCTAAGATGATTAGAACTATGATGCTCACAAACTTGGAAATATCTAAGCCTGAATAACTGAAAGGTTGATCTAATATTTTTTTGGTTTTAACTATGCCATATCTTTGGATGCTTATGGTACACATAAAAACAACTGATCTTTGGTTATATGTGTCTTCAGATATATAACTATATAACAAAAAATGTCTTGTTTCTTACTGTTAGTTTTACCTAAACCATTAGGGAAAGCTTCACTGGGAATTAGACTTGGATTGTTGAAAACTACTTGATATTTAGAAGAAAGGATAGTAAGAGTTGTGCATATCTATCAATCTATGTATCTTAATTTGTTCTAGTGGATTTATCTTCAATAAACTAAAGAGTTTCCTGCAAGAAGTTTATTTGCAAAGCAGTTTTAAATGTATCAGTTTAGGAGTGATCCCAGGAAGTGCTTCTTAATAAATCTGCTCATGTCAATCTTAAAAGCAAGAATCAGCACTGAATGAAAATTCATTCAACAAAGAATAAAAATTTGAGCCCAGTGAAGTCATAGATAGTGTAGACACTGAATTTAGTGGAGTCAGCGTCACCCATGAGTTTGGGTTGCATTTTCACACTATTTGAATGTCATAGGAGATGCTGAAGTTACACAAAGAGAAGAAGGAGTACAACCACTCCCACATAACAGAGGGGGCAGAGAGGAAAGAAAGTTCATCTCCATCCACCAGAGAAGAGACATACTTTAAACTTCTTTTGCTCCTATTTCATAGTGATTTAAAACGTATGAATATTTTTTCAAATTCCTTGAACAGGTATAGTTATAGATTCACAGAATAACAGAATCATAGGATTGTTGAATTTGTAAGGGACCTCTGGAGGTCAGCTGGTCCAGTCCTTAAGGATGATCACCAAGAACTAGTTGCCCAAACCCATGTATTTAGCCCTCTACTGGATTCACCGGTATTCAGCTTAGTTAGCAACTACCCTTGATTCAGAGGGAAAAAAAATCCTGAAAAGCTTTAGAATGCAGGGATCATCTAATGCCTTTTCTCCAATCTGCTCTACATTCTAACTTGGTTGTTTCTTTGAAGTCATTTCAGATGCTCTTCTTTCTTTCACCATTGCAACAGATCTGCAGCTTCTGCTTCTGGCAGTCAGGTCTGGTACCAGAAAACCAGAAATCAGTACAGAGGTAATAGTAGTCAAAGTCCTGCTTAGCACTGCTCAAGCTTCAGCCCTGGAACTGTTCTCTGGTATTGTTTTTAACTTTGTCCATTTTAAGATGCCATCGTGTGTGTGTGTGCTCCAAAAAACTTGCATAAAAGTGGGAGAAAACTGTGATACCTATTTTTTTGCTTCTCCACCATGAAACACTGTTAGTTTAGGCACAGAAGCAAAAATATAAATGATCATGGGGATAGGATGTTACATGGAAGTAGGCTGATAATCTACATCCTGGTAAAATGAAAATACCAAGGGTGTCCCCAGTTTCTCCTTCTATTAAAAGAAATGGCTTTTTGTAAACATTGTTCAGATAGCTTGATAATTGCAGCATGAAATGGAAAACAAACTGCCATTGATAAGAGATATGATCCTGTTCCTGTTAACGACAGAAAACTGGCAGGATCAGACCCAAAAGAAAGAGCAATACAAAGATTGTATGTCTGATTTCAGTCACATAGAAGGATTATTGATTTATCCAAGGGTTACTGAAATGAAGATCTGGCTCATGGTTCAGGTGAGGATGGGAGGAAAGTGATTACTGCTTTATTACAGGCCTTCCCTGTAGATATGGGGTGTGGAAATAATCAGGGCTGATCTTACAGGGAGTGCAGCAGATGCACAGCATCTGGTCTCTGGTCTCCAAGGCTACATCCATACTAGTAAACTAAACAGGCTTAGGACATGTTTAAGCACTGCTCCATGAGATCTATACTGTTTAACCCTTCCCCCTGTCTCTGGAGTTTGGCTCTTGCCAAACAGCACTATGCAGGTGCACAGGTCAGCAACTGCTCCCCAAACACAGCAGGGACAAATCCCCTTTGTTCTAGGGGAGAAGAGGGTGGGACAGGAGCAGCGTGAGCTGAGCTGAGCAGTACAGGGCTTGAGGTCAGAGGATGTGCCATCATTCATTCCATTTATTTCAGAAAGAGCCTCCTGACAACTACTTTCTGACCATGCTTAAGGCATCTCTTCCCTTTCTCATTTTCTCTTGAAACAAAACATGTAGCCAAAGTATTTTTCCCAAAGAACGAAACACATACTTAAACAATTTCCCACTCTCCTTCTAATTATATAAATGAAGACCAATTTTCACCCCAGAGCTCTGATCTCTATATATATAAGAAAACTCTTGTCTACAGCTAAAGTCCTGTAGCCTGAAGGCAAATTCATTCAAGTCTGGCCTTTAGACAAATTTCCCTGCATCCAGTGTCTAACATGGACTTGGCCACCATTTGTTCCCTGATACACAGTGCTGAGACAATATGAGTTTTCCTCTGAAATGTGTATCAAATTCATGCTCTGACTTCAATGAGGCAGACCTCACCACTGGCCTCCTGAAATCCAAATTTATAACTCTGCGGTGGGTGGGCTTAGCTTTTTATTATTATATCATAGAATTTGGTCTTGTTATATTTCACTGTAGCCACCAAACATCTCCCATGTTGAATAGATGAGTAAAAGGGAAGTCCCCTGTGGGTTTCTTATATTCTTTTGGCTCTTCTTCTTGGGGTTAATTTAATCAAAATTTTAAAAGGGATAATTAGATTTTTACAACTTTTTTTACAGAGGCAAGAATTTAAACCTATTTCCACTTTGAAGAAATTTGGAAGGTACCCAAGACTTCCTTTCAAAGTAACATCATCAAATAATTTTCTTGTGTATCTGAGATTTAACATTTCAGATTCTGTCCCCTGCACCTTTTATTGTTCCTATTTACAGTGCACCTGAAACACATTGTGTAATTGGCAGAGAGCCCAGATTTTCCATTTAAGAACAGTTTGATGATTTCACTTTTTCTTTCTCTCTCTCTTTTTTTTTGAAAACAGCAGGTGCTCTACATTGTAAACAATGCCAGTCACCATAATATTATTAGCTTTTGCATTTTTATTACATTTTTGCCTCCCTACATATTTTAAACTTCATTGCAAGGCATTTTTGGCACCAACTCAGAAAGCTTCTTATTTCATAAGGAAGATGGATACTAGTGAACATAGTGCTTTGTTGTCATTTATAATTAGAAAGTGTAAGATTTACTTAATCATTAAACCACCCAATATTTGCAGGTTTGTTTCTCATTTTCTGTGTGATACATCCACATCTGTCCCAGGCAGCCATTAATTCCCTTTTCTGAGATACGGATTTTTCAAACATTTAACCCTTTTCTTTGTATGACATCAAAGTAATCTTTTATAACATTGCTTTTCTCCTCTCTGTCACCTTGCCTAAGATCCTGTAAACTGCATTTCAGATTTTTCACAGTTTGATGGGTCAATAGCCAGAACTGACATAGCCCAGTGGTTCTGCAATTACTCTTGTTGTGTACTGAGAGTTTATATTCCATTGGTTATTAAAAATGTGTGCAAACAAATGGAGTTGAAGAAAAACAAATCAGAAATTCATTTTAAAGAAATCTTGAAAAAAAATCAGCACAAGGAGCAGACGAATACTCCAGAAATGCAAATAATGCAAGGCAAGAATTGTCTTTGTGTACCGGGTTTTTTTTAATGTGTGTTTTTACATGATTTCTAGATAGAGGACATATCACTTGAAAACAGATTTACGCAAATTTCATATGCAATAAATATTTATTGTTAGAAATATTTGTGGTTTCAACAAGGTCTTCATTAGCAAACAAAGGAAAAAAAATCAAGCTATTTTCATGTTTATACAGCAAGGATGTCTTTTGCTAAACTGCATTTTGAGCTACATTTTTTTTTTCCAGATCAATTCAATAAGAGAAAGCCCAACAGAGAACAGATGCAATATAAGAGCAATAAAGGGAAGTAAAAAAAATTAAAAATCCTTTGTTCTCCCTGCAGTACATCCGTAAATCTATTAGTGTTATTTTCCTTTCTTCTCTTTTTTGCATCCCAAGCCAGATCTCAAGTTCTCTGAAGCAATCCTTAATCAAGCTCCCCAAAGGCCTACGACTGCATGCAGCAATTTCTCCCCTGCTCTCAGCACAGATGTTTCGAGCACATTCCATTACACCTACATGCCATTACAGCTAATGGCTTATTCTGATGAAGAAAGCTGCTTTCTGCTCAGTGCAGCAAAGGGGAAAATAGCCTCCTGTACAGTTCGTACACTGCAACAATGAAATGTGGGGGCAGGTGGTACAACAGAACTCTCTAATGTTAATTACATACTGTATTACCCCCAAATTTGGCTGGTCATTAATTATGCTAATTTACCTTCCTGAAAATTAGCACCACTCATGTGAACATTTGAGCAGTTTTTAGCAAAATGAACTATGGAATAGTGGTTTGTAAACTTAAACCTTTTGAACCACCCGAACACAGGATCACAGTGGCTGCCAGACGTGGCGTGGAGGGGAGACACAGCTGGTGGCAAGGGACCCTCCAGCCACAGTGGCCCTGCTACAACTCTGCTCTATGACCTGGAATGCATTGTGCCTACCTGCTCCCTGCCTCAGTTTCTCTCTGTGGAAAATTATACCTGCGTCTCACACAGGCTGAATCTCCTCATGTTTGAGGAGCAGCATTTGATTCATCAGCACCTAAAGGACGATGATCTTTTCTGCTGCAGAACACTGAGCATCAGATTCCTGGGAAAGCTGGAGATGTCAGATAAATGATCAGGATGTTTTGCTCAGGCAAAGAATATTTATCCATTTTTAATTTAAAAAAGCCCTCAAACCAGTCAAAACCTTCCTTTGGAATAAAGAGGGAAAACGAAACAGCTAAAGATGTCTGTGATTCTATAGCGAAGGTAGATAAACTCCACGACCTGCTAGAGAGGACGCTGTTTGCAATTACAAAGCTTAAAGAGACAAAATTTCTTCTGACTACTTAAAACTGTCCAGGAAACATTGTAATGATTTTTATATATATTTAGATTACATTAGGTCTCTACAAAGAGTGATATAGTAGCTTCAAGTGTGCCTATAGCTATAGATTGATTTTTTTTAACTGTTCATAAAAAATTAATCTCTGTCTTCTTCCAACAAAACCTAAGATTTTATCATATTGATTATGGGCCTAACAAAGTAAGGTATCAGATTTAGATTCAATTTGTTTTCCTATGAATTAAATACATTAAATCACTTTTTACTCAGGTTGAAATTGATTGAGTTTCAGAGTTAAACAAAATATCTTCTCTACATTGTGAACTGTCTCCATTTCTTCCTCAAGGCTGCTGTTTTCTTCTATCCATCTCCAAGAAGCCATCATCATATTAACATAGATGACAATCTGGCAAGGAGGTGCTGATCAAAGATAAATTTCACACTCGCACTTCGCATTTTCTAATTACACCATCTGTGTCAGACTCTTTCGTGGCAGTTCTGCCCAATCTGTCAAATGCTGCATGCCTATGGGAATGCAGAGGAGCTGAGAAAATCGCCTCCATTTCCCCCACCAGCCGATCCATCACCCCAATCGGAGCTGGGTGGATATATTAGTCTAATTGGTACTGGAATGAAGGTTCCAGACTGCATATGAGATGAGGTGTTTGGGGGATGCAAGACATGAGATTTACAATTTGAATCATATTACAAGGCTTGCCCCAGCTTGTTTCATAGCAAGCTGAGAGCAAGCCATGCATGCAATATCAGCATGTGGAGGTGGAGAAAAAAAAAGGAAGAAAGAAATTAGGAATATTTAAAAACAAATAATGAATGAAAAGGTGTCTCCTTTCATTACTTTTGGCTTCTTCCAGACAGACTAAATGCAAATGATTACCAATAAGTTCACATGAAATGAATTTATCCTTGTATTAGAATGTAAGAACAATAAACATAAAGCATTATATTCCCTGAACTACCAGAGATGGCTAGGCATATTCTAATCAAGTCCTGATATATTAAATCCAGCAGCTCTATCAAAATAGGGATGGTCCTTTTACACTAAAATTGTATTACTTCCTATCCATGAGGTATGAGATTAAGTCACAGAAGGTGAAAAGTTGCAGCTCTTCTAGGAAGGCTGACATTTAAAATTATTTACTTTATGGGTCAACTTTTTTTCTGAGAAATTAATCTCAACTTTGAACCTGTGTGTAAAATATTGCAGACTGCTATTGCTGGGTGCAATCAAATCTGGTGTAGTAACTCTGATTCCCTGTGCAATCACATTTGAAAGTGAAAATGAGCTGCACTTCTGGGTGCATGAATAGTGGTGTGCTTGTTTACACTGGGGTCTGCAAACCCCCAAAAAGGGCAAGTGTAAAAAACGCTGTGACAAAAGAAAATCTGGTGGTGCATTAATGCAGGCTACATGCAGAAATTGTGACCCATATCTAGGATACAAGTTCTTTCATGACGTCTTAGTGCATTTGTACACACACTATTGATTAAAAACTTCACACTTCTTTTTTGTCTAGACAAAACACACACCATGGAGACATACTCAAGTTCATCTCACACATCTGTGATGAAGTCTGGGTTTGAACTCAGGTTCCCATCCTTTTTGGGTGTTGCCTTCAGCATAACACGGCTCCAACTACAGGTTATTTAATGCTTTTGTATTTAAAAGGAGAGGGAGCAAAAAAATTATGCACCAATTAAAGACCTCTGTTTTCAGATATGAATTTCTGTAAGATGCAAGAAGCAAGATGCAAACACATTATCAAGCACATTTTTTGTGCTCCTACCTTTGGTTTATTTAGTACAGTGCCAAAGGCATCACTGATGTAAGAATGTTGTTGGTCGGCAGCTTCCGCAAAGCAATGCTACCGGAGTGCGATACTTTTAACACCCTTTTCTGCATTCAGAGTGGGCTGAGGAAAGAGCTGTTCAAATATTCATAAAGGACAGAAGACAAATATTTGGCAACTCCCAACATTTCAGTGCTAAATCATTTAGTAAACACAGGCTAACAGCATTAACACAAGATCAGACAAAACTGCCCAGCACCACTCAGGGCTAGGTCAGCTGAAAGTAACCTTAATGCTGTAAATCAAGATTTTACTGCTACATATTTGACTGAACTTGTGTCTTTACTTGAACTTTTGAATTTTTCCCTTTCAAAGAAATGTATAAGACAGCCTCAAGGTGGAATATGCCAGAATGACTCCACTTCAGAGGCACAATCAATGAACAGCAATTATCTCAGACATATTTGAGCTTTTTATAGACAAAGACCTTTGTCTGGGTGGGTGCTGTGTAACATAATGTGTCTGCACAGGCTACTTCTCTTTCCCCTGTGCATTTTAATTACACTAGCAATTTTTCCCCCCCAAATAGCTATGAACAGAATTTCAATTACACTTACTCATGAGTGTGCAATGCTCATCTCTGCTTCTGTGAGCCTTACATATGGGCTTTGAAGAGGAGACTAGGAGCCGCTGAGGGGCAGGCTGGTGTCTGTGCTGGGGATGGCACAGGGACCCACTGACGCTCTTCAGTTAGAGAAGGGTCCACATCCCCCACAAACACACTTTGCAAGGGGTTCACAGCCAGTAAAAGCTACCTCATGGTTTGTTACACACCCCAAGGTGTCTTCCATGTGGGTCTCTGTGGGGTCTCATGTGGGTCTCTCAGGCTGCAGAGCAGGATCTTCACTGGGTGCCCACCATGGCACATGAGTGCTGGTGGGACGATGCTTAATGTGCTGAGGAGCAGCCATTCTTTGCCAGCTCGAAAAGCTTCTTGTTCCTATTATGTGGAAAGGACTGTATAGTAATAGTAAAAAACCTAAGTGGATACCCAAAAGTATCATGGTCAGAATTCAGCATCTGTTGCGCTGCATTACACTATCCTTATTCCTCCATGTGTTCTCCAGAGCTCTCTGCACAACCCTAGACTTATAGAATCCCTAAGGGTAGAAAAGACTTTCTAGATCATTGAGTCAAACCTTTCGCTGAACACCACCATGTCAACTAAACCATAGCACGAAGTGCCTCATCCAGGTATTTCTTGAACTCTTACAAACATGATGACTCCACCACTTCCCTTAGTGCAGGCTTCCCCGGGCAGCTTAACAACCCTTTCAGTAAAGAAGACCCTCCTGATGTTCAGCCTGAACCTTCCCTGGCACAGCTTGAGGCCTCTTCCTCTTGCCTTGTTGCTGGTAGCCTGGGAGAAGAGGCTAACCCCCATCTGGCTACAGCCTGCTGTCAGGCAGTTGTAGAGAGCAATAGGGTCCTCCCTGAGCCTCCTTTTCTCTAGGCCAAACAACCCCAATTCCCTCAGCCGCTCTTCATAAGACTTAGTCTCCAGGCCCTTCACCAGCTCTGTTGCTCTTCTCTGGACAAGCTACAGCACCTCAGTGTCCTTTTTGTAGTGAAGAGCCTTTAACTGGACACGGCACTTGAGGCACAGCCTCACTAGTGCTGCTGAGAACAGGAGGACAATCACTGCCCTGGTCCTGCTGGCCACACTGCTGCTGATACAGGCCAGGATGCCATTGGCCTTCTTGGCCACCTGTGCACACGCTGGCTTATGTTCATCCAGTGTTGATCAGTCCTTTTCTCTGGGCCACTTTCTAGCTGCTTTGCCCCAGGCGTGTAGTGCTGCCTGGGGTGGTTGCGACTCAAGGGCAGGACTTGGCCTTGTTGAACTTTATACTGTTGCCCTTAGCCCATCAATCCAGACTCTCCAGATCCCTCTGCAGAGCCTTCCTACCAGTAGGTCAACAGTCCCAGCCAACTCAGTGTCGCCAGCAAACTCACTGAGGGTGCACTGAATCCCCTCCCCTAGACCATCCATAAAGATATCAAACAAACTGGCCTCAATACTGAGCCTTGGGGAACACCACTGTGACTGGCTGCCAACAGGATGTAGCACCCCTTATAACCACCCCCTGGGGCTGGCCATTCAGCCAGTTTTTAACCCAGAGTGCACTGTTCAAGCCTTGGGATGTCAACTTCTCCTAATATCACCCTGTCTTTCCTCAGGGCTGAACCTATGTCGCAGGCTGTCACCCATCCCTGGCACTGAGCGCACATACCTGTGGTCAGGCAGAAAAGGTATGGCCTGAGCTCACTCTGCAGCCCTCCCTCTCTGCAGGGTCCTGCTCAGGTCTTCCTTCTTCTCCTGTCACCAAGTTCCAGGAAATATGTGGGGGTTTCTTCCCTTTGAGACAGACATTGCTATCTTGGGTTACACTCGGCCAATGGTTCAAAAATTATTGATGATGGGCAGGCAGACAAAGTCAGTGCCGTTGTGAAACGATGAGGAAAAAGCACCTACATAGAGAAAATCAGATAAAAAACCCTGTTGCTTGAGAACTGCATGACAGTATTGACAAGGTGAAAGTACACCAGAGAAACTGGTAAGAATGTAACCATCATAAACAGCACCAGTTAAACCCCGCAGGGTGAAGCTGCGCCAGTGCGCATAAGTAAAGAGCAACTGTTTGCGGAGTGGGAGAAACTGTAATTGCCTTTTGTATGAAAGGTATCTGTGCAGCCAAGGACATATTGACGTGCCTGGAAAATCCCCCTTTTTCCTGCAAGGAAGCCCAGGCACAAACTGTCTGCAGTAGGAACGCCAATGAACCTTCAGGCAAGTCTTTCAAAATTAAACAAACACAAAAGAAGAGATTTGCTTGGATGCTCTTTTTTTTTCTTTTTTTTTNCCTGTACCTGTTTTTTTTAAACAAAATCTGGAGGAAAGGCCCTGGTGTCATCAGAGTGCTGATACCCCATCACTGACATCCTTCCCCAAAGCCATGTGATGGTGGTATATGGGAGGTATCCTGATTTCCTGAAAATACATGATGTTCTTCTCCAGAGAATGGAAAACAGATTTATTCCTTCTGTGAACTTGGAACAATCTGCTCAGACAAGTGACAGAAAAAGCCATTTCTACCGTTTTCTCTTGCTACCCAGGCTGGAGGCTCAATCATTCATGTGTTTTCTAAAGGAGCACTGGCAATCCTTATCCCTTCCAACTGCCTGAGCCCGGGGAGTCCATGGTTTTGCACCGGTGTCATTAAGGACTGTCTCTGGAGACAATGGGCAATGAGGCAACTGAGCTCTAAGAGGACTTTGCTGTTGGTGATGATGACAGGTAAGAGAGAACAAGGACTTGCAATTAGATAAATCACTCTATATTTGTAAACCAAACACACTTGATATGAAAATCACTGGCACAAGAGACTTGGCTGTTCTGTGCAGCTCTTGCAGGCTCCTTTCAAAGCAGAGCTGTGCTTTTCAGACAGGTTTTTAGAGCTCATACAGCTTCAGTCAGTAAGTGTATGCATCATTGTGGCTGAATAAATAAATATCCACTAAAGGAACCTGGTTCAGAAGAGTAAAATAATTAAGAAACATGGAAAACATTACTGCCCATATTCAATTAACAGCTGAAGTATTGTTAGAAAGATGGATCAATCTGGAATGATCTGACTAAAAGCAAAAGTTTAGATAACTTGTCTGATAATGGCATGAGCATATCCCATAAATGCCCAGCAATTCCATATCATTAAGCCTTCACGGACAAGCCTGATTGATGGCAATGTACCTGCAGGAAACAGCTCAGATGGAAAAACTCCAATGTGTGCCAGCAAAGTAATTACCTGGGATGGTGACTATGCTCTGTGGTCAGATAGGAACAGGACAGATAATGCAGTGCTCTGAGCACTGCCCTGGTTCCCTCTGCTGAGAGGCAGCTCCATGCACCAGCTCCTGAGGCACAGGGGGCTCTTTGCTCACTCCTCTTCTTTACTTATTCTACTGAATCTTCAAGGTCACTGTGTCTGTCTCATTTCCGTATATTTTCACTTCCTTTATGTGGCAAGGAAGTACTGTGCCCATCTTTATGCTTTGTGTAGCGCAATATGAACTGTTCCAAATATAAGCAAATTTCAAATTGACCAGAAATTTGAAACTAAAGGGGTGCCATCTCCCATTTGTAGAAGCATGTGAGTTAACAGTTAACAATCACGAGCAATGAATCTTACTTTTTTTCATCTCTGTCTCCTGTTACCAGGACTAAAAATAAGTATGTCACAATCATGTAACCCAATCCAAGTAATCAAGCACTCCTATTTCAGTAATGCTCTTTATGTATAAATATTTCAAGAATAAAGATTATTTTTGAGCTCTCGAGTGCTGAAATGTAATATTTACACGTACAAAAGTAATACTTGGGACAAGAATTCATCAAGTGAGTCATCCTTCTCAGCTTCCTAATGAATGGGGGCAGTAGTTTTTTTGCCCTCATGATAAGAATGCAGCTTATGGGGAGGAGGGTAAGGGTACAGAAATGTAAAAACCAACAAATCTATGTCTTAGTAGTGTCCTGTTCCAAAGCACACAGGCTGAGCAGCCCTCACCAACAATCAGCTCAGGTCAGCTTAACTTCCAATAAAGTACATAAAAACAGGAGAACAAAGTACAAAGACTAGGACTTACACTGAACTTTTAAGAAATTAGTTTTTTTTTTCTTTAAATCCCACCTCTGTCTCTTAACTTACCAGAGTACTTCTGGATATGCAAGATTAGGTCTGAATTACAGCCCAAGTCTGACAACGGGTTTGGAAAGCCAGCAAGGCTCATCTAGAGGTTTCCAGTACCACTGAGATTTTTTAGGCTAAAGAAAGAAGCCACCTCTGTTATGGTCCTTTGGCAGAGGTTACTCCTGTTCCAGAGGCTTATAAATTTGGCTTAAGTTAGTCTGAGCTTCAAGGCATAAGAAAGTATTTTCCTATCAGGTGCCTTATATATGCAGAATTTAAAATTAAAGGAGAGGACCTTGATCTAAACCATTTTACTTGTTTTTAATTTGATTACCTCTTAGTCTTTTCAAACACAATGTTTACATTTAAATTGTTGACAGAAGTCCCCTCCTGCTGGTTTTACTGGAAGTGGGATCTGTCCCAAGGAAGACATCAATACACTTGTACTTTATGGGCTACCTATCTGTCCCTTAAACAAACTGTGACAGAAAGCAAAAGCTGACCACATTCAAGATGTTGTTTTTGTGTCTTGGACCCATACCTAAAAAATTAGCACACAGATTGAATAAGCAAATTAAGAACCAATAATTTTAATTGCTATTATTTACAGCATATGGAATATACTGATGTGAATATTTCACTTCAGAAGATTATGTTTCAGGGGGAATCAGTCATATATTTCTTAGCTATGTTCTTAGTTATGGCAAAAATAAAAATTAGCAAAAAAAAAAATCTCCTAAGCTTGCTTAAGCAAATTCAGACAACTGTGACAATTCTGTCCTGAGCCATCTGATATTCTACATTTACAGGTCACAAGTGAGAATCAAGGACTGCCACACAAGGCCAACAAGAAAAGATAAGGCTCCATCTTGGACCTTGCTGGTCCATGCAGTTCCTGCATGTGGTGACTTAACCAGAAATCTGGAACTTCAGAAATCAATTAATGAAGAGAAAGAGAGATATTTACCTTTTGCTTCAAACACAGAGACAACATTGAAAGAGCCAGATGTCATGTGAAGATTTAGTTGTGAATGTGAAAGAGATAGTGAGTGGGGCATCATATTTTGCATCAGATTTACAAAATTCAAGGTGAGTTCAATGCTCCAAGATAATTCAACAAATACAACATGCAGTAAAGAAGTACAGATTATGTTCTGCCTCCTTTAAAAGCCACAGCAAAATGCCCACTGGGTTTATGGGGCAGGACTGACTCAACGTGGCATCCATCATATTCACAGATACCTCATGTAAGACTCTTCATACAGGTACTGAGTCGATTTCTGCAATACTGTAGGTGATGCTGCTTTAGGAGAAGTCCAGTCATTGTCTGAGTAAACATACAAAGTCTGGCCCACAACAGGCATGGTGCTTTCCACTGAGGTGTAGCAGGTTATCTTGAGTATTAATACTAGTATCTACTTAGTCACTCTAGGAAAAGTAAGCAATTGAAACACAAAGAGTGTTTTTGCAAGTGAATTTTAAGGGAAAACACGTCGGGGAAAATTTTCATGTGTTTCAATGTTTTCATCTGTCAGTGTTTGTCATCTTACTTCACCTTTCATTTCAGTGGCAGAATAGAGTGTGTAAAAGAAAAGGCAGAATGTACTGTTCTGAAAGGTACAGTATAAAAATGAGTTTACAGTGTTTTATTTTTCCTTTTAGCACCATCTATATTTCTCAGATTCCCCTTGATTGGCTTGCCATTTGGTAAAGAAATTATGCTACTCTTATTTATTGTTTCATCAAGGGTAAAAAATTAAATAATTCCAACTGCAGAAGCCATAAATTATTAGTCTCCAGAAAAAGATTGAAGTTCAGTGCAGACCTCTATACAGTCTACAGTCTTTTGGGTGTTTTTACACTTAAAAGCATGACCACTGCTCAGAAACTGCTGTCTGGAAACGTGGAAAGGTGATGGTATCTTTTTTCCATGACTGAAGGGAAATTATACAGCTACATTTGATAGTTTTCTGGTAAGATTTTTGGTGCTGACATTTGGCTCTTCATTCCTGTGAGTTTACATATTCCATGTTAAAGATCCTTAATCCTTCAAGCCAATCAAGATAATATTAAATTAAAATAATAAGTTTTTTTATAATGGAAAAGAACATCCAAGGAAGCATTTAATTTGTAGTATTTGAAGGAGAGGAGCCATCTTTTTAATGCCTTGACACTGATAAAGTGGGGACAAACAAATTCCATGGAACAGTTCACATGCTTAAAAGTTTTTGGGATGGGCCTCTAGAACATGACTGGATTTCACTAAAATAATCAGAAATCATAATATCATAAAATATTTCAGTAGTGATGTCAAGACAATGACCATTACACTGAAAGTTTTTTCCATGTTGTTCTCATTATTTTTCCTTGTGACAGATTTTTAAGGCTATTTATTGTTCACACATGGTTTGTGAGTTATTAATATTGTGCATATATATGTATATGATTCCTGTGTTATTGCCCAACATAACTAGGATTTCATTGGAAAGACAGACTTGGAATTTTAAATATTGAATTCCAGATGTCATCTCAGTAGACTTTTTCTACACAAAGATGCATTATGCATTTATAGTTTACTACCTGGAGAGAAAAGAATTAATATAGGGGTTGCACATGTCCAGTTTCTATGTCAAACTCAGCTGAGGAAATCAGTTCATACCACAGCTGGTCCAAAATCTATCACACTTTTACATTTTTGGCAGGATATCACCTTAGGCACTGTAAATGGTGTATGTGTGCTATATAATTATATTGTCCATGGATTTAAGCACCTGTGTTGCGTATTTCATTACATTTTCTTGGCCTGCTTATTAGGACTACATCTTACGTTTTGAATAATACAATTCAAATTCTACCAAATATGAAACACTGACTTTCAAGCAGAGCTAAATGAAGCTTAAGTAATTGAACACGAACCAATGAAAGACAGAAGAATTACTTCATTCATAGGCAAGATCACAAGGTTCCTCTTGCTGCTCTTCCACCTGCATTTTCTTTCTGTTTTTCTTTCTGCAGAAAAATTTGAACCAGAGAGATGTAATTTTAATCCCTTTATTTGCTGACAATACAACAGAAAACTCATTCCTCTTTTTGGAAATAAAGTGTTAATGGGGCGTTTGTGGGAAATCACAATGAGCTTGGAATCTTTTGTGGAATCAAATCAGAGTTCATACAACAAATATCATGCGTATTTTGTTGTTTCTAAACATCAATTGGCCGTATAAAAAGTGTAATAGAAAAATTAAAAATTTGTGATTACAATGACACAGAGCGTGTGCCAACAGCTCTGTGGATGGCTTTTTATCTCATTCCCTTAGTGAAAACAGTTAACTAGGCACTGGTGAGATATTCTGTAACTGTGCAACAAAAAGCTGGCACAACTGCCAAGTGTGGCATGCCAGATGTGTGAATACATTCTGGAGAGCAGTATCAGCAGCTCCAACAGAAAGCCATAGCCATTAATCTAGAGACCTCTGGGAGTTCAGGATCGTGCTGTAAAACCTAGACCCTGCCAAGACTGCATCAGATAAAGCCATCAATGCATTGTAAAAAAGACACAAAACCTATTTCATGGGCTGCACTGATCAAGCAATTACAATCATTGACTACATTAAGCAAAGAAACAGCGGGGTGCCCTATAAAATTGACTGCCAACTTGAATAATCAATAGACTCCATGTAGAGTAAATTAAATAACTGAAAAACTATTTGGAAAAGCTGAAGTTAAAAAGCCAATCTGTAATCCCTCATCCATGGAAAAACAATCTTGCATCCAAAAGATTCTTTTGCTTGCTTTCATTGTTGTCACTGGGAAATACAGCAACAGCAAACTGAGAAATTCTTTAACTCTCTCATTCACCGGTTAATAATTGTTCATTTAACCCAGGCATTCATAATCAATGTATGCATTAGTATCACACCTCCCAACCTGCCAGGCTTCAAACACAGTCCTAAATTGCAGGGCTAATACTCAGAACAAGGGAACCCAGAGAAATTGTATGTACTCTGGGAGGTTTAAAATGATACACTTTCCCTATTACAAGGCATACTCAATTTGGGCTGAATTTCCTGATTATTTCCAATGTAAACCATTTATAGCAATAACCATAATTTTGTAATTGATAGTAGAATAGGTTGGAAATATTACAAGAGAGATTTTTTTTTCAACAAAAGATGCTGATTCATCAGAAACAAAGGTCGTGGAAACAGAACACGCTGACTCAACAGCTTTTTTAGTCCAGGAGGGTGGTTAACAGAGTGCTTCCCCTCCCTCCTCACTGCAGACATGTGCAGGTGGAAATTATGTACTTCTCCAGCAAAGCTGCCCATCGAGTCAATGGCTGGAGCCTGTGCTGGCTTTGCAGCACTTCTCCAGGAGAGAAATCTGAACCCAAGTGCTGAGCAAGGACCACTACCCTGGATTTCCTCCCTTCCAGACCTCAAATGCTTTTCTGAGAAATATTAACAGCTTTTGAGTTTTGAATGTAAAGAAGCCTAACAGATTCTGGTTTGCTTTATTTTTCCAAAATTTTTCAAAATTCGGAGAAATTTTCAGGTTTGCCTAAATGGCTGCACAGGAGCAGCCTGCAGTGGTGCTGTGGAGCAGCTCCTGTAGATCTGCAGCCCCCTGCAAATCGCTGGAGCTGGGTAGGATCTGTCTTTTGCTGCCTTGCACTGCCAATGGAGCTAATCCAGGCAATGCTTTGGACAAGGACCACTGACTGCAGGATCATGGGTGTTTCTCTTGAGGCCGATATTTCCAGTGTAGCGTTGGGACAGCCAGGGACATATTGCAAAACCCAAGGTACCGTGCCCTAACAGGTACCACTCACATTGTTAGGAATTCCAGGACACATATGCCTGCAGGAAGAGGAGCCAGCTATTGGCACCTGAAGACTACCAGTATCTAAGGGTGCTCATTACTTTGTGCCTCATTACTGAGTGGAACACCAACCTGAGCAAAAGCAGAGTGTCGGACTTTAACTGCTGTCTGAACTGGCCCAAGGACAATTTCACATGTCCACAGGTTTGACTGTATTACCTGAATTAGGTTCAACACTTAGCAATAAATATATTGCAGACAGGACATACCCCAAAAGAACAGTTCAATGGTATTAGACCATTCCATATGTCAAGGAGGATGGACACTTGTAAAACCTCAGTTGATGGCATATATTCTGCTTTTATATCTAAGAGAAAAGGAGTACTTTTTAATTATTGTAGCAAAACAAAAAAATGTCCCTTTAAAAAATTGTGCCTTTTCATGCCTATGCAAATTTTCGCAGTTTTCATTCCCTTGTTTTGAAAGAAAAGTCCCTTTCTGCAGTGAAAATATATTCTTTCTTGGGGAAAAAAAAAAAAGCCTTCTGTTTTCATTCTACCAAACTAGGAAATATCAGAGGCAAAGCTGCAACATATTTTGCTTTTCAGAGAATCTGAAGAAATGTGATTTAGCAGTTTTTCCAGTGGTGCAAATATTTTTTACTCACCTCAAACTAACATGTTTTTTCTGTATGTGGATAAATTAACACGTAAGCAAGGGTGTTGGGCTCTTTACCTATGTTAATAGAATGAGCTGGGTTCTTCACTGGCAAGTGTTTTCTTATTTTTTTAGCTGAAACATAATGTAGAATTTAGGATTCTTTCAGTCTGGTCTGCAGATTAAAGAAGAACAGAAGAAAAATTGAAATTAACTCTTCACTGTACACAGTTTGTTCACTGTGTTGAAAAAGTACTTCTAGAATTTATTCAGTATATAATCAGAATAAATCTTGGAGCTGTCATCATTACTGAGAAAAAGGTTTATAAATTAAAGCACCTGGGAAATCTATAGGGCATTAATTTATTATTTGTGGGAGTTTTGTACAAGCATTTTTCTTTCTTGGTACACAATAAATAAGTTGACAATAAACAGACTGGGATAACATTATGCTCTTTTTCACCTGCTTAAAAAAGCTGGAGACAAACCCCCTGAAAATGTGCATTATAAGTGAACTCACAGCAACTACATATCAAACAAAATGAAATATGATGAGCTAAAAGTGATCATCTGTCACAATAACATTTTCCAACTTGTCTGCTCATTAGATGGTAATGCTGCCCATAAAAGCGAAGGAGGGGGGGAAGCATTGCAGAGAACCTGATAAAACATCCTACTGAAACCTATTGTATTTACTACTTATTAGATTCTGAACTCAAATAGATCTTGATTGTTGAGAGCTTGGGTATTTAAAAGCCTTAAGATCATCAATTACATTACTCATAATTTCCACATCTGCCTGTTCCTCAGCAATTCAGAGGGGGAGAGAGATAGCTGTTATAAGAGTCTTTCTGCAACTTGATTACTATGAGCCTGTTACAATGTGCATTTGAAATGCCTTTAAGGATTTGAACTGAACTGTAATTTGCAGATTTCTGGAACTCCTACATGGATCACTTTTTGGTGATAGTGAAAATCAAATAAGTGGAGATGGTCCAAATTACCTGGAAGAAAAACAGGTTCTTATCCACTCAAAGGAACTCCTACAAGCCTGCCAAAAGTGCAATAAATGCACTCTTCTTTCCTGTGTTGTCTGGAAAGTGAATATGTATTTCAAATTAAACAGAAACCCTGATTAGCATGGTTATTATGAAACTAAACAGCAAGAAGACTATGCTTGCAGAAGCCATTTACAGGCTACAGGGAATGTTACTTCCCTGTTGTGTCGCTCTTATTAAAATGAATACTTTTTTTAACAAAACCTTTGCTTTTTTCAAAGCACTGACATTCTGATCTTACTTCCCATTAAAGTCAATGGAGAATTGCCCATTATCTCTTGTGGGAGCTGGATCACACTAATGGAGTGTACTTTTCTCATTCACAATCATCCAAGTCCATGCTGAGTGAAGACAGTACAAGGTGTTCTTACTCTGAGATCAACCTGACTCTAGGAACAGAAATATGCTCTTCAGTAACTGTAACAGCTGCTCCTTCGTGTGCTGTAGAAGGAGGCAGGCATGTGCAAAATGGATCAATTAAATAAAGCACTGCCATGGAAATAACGTGGGGCACTCTTAGAGATTGCACAGAAATAAATACATAAAAGGCATTTTCAGAGATTATTCTTGCAAAGGACAAGTGTAGAATATGCAGCTTCCTTAGCTGCTAGAGTTTCAACATAACTTGCTTCTCACAGAGAGAAAAATGTTCTCACTGCTGCTTCACAGAAGGTGTCTTTAGGGAAGTCCATAAAACTCTAGTTAATATAACTTTTTTGGAATTTAATTGTTTGTAGAACCTGGTTGTTACTAACTCCTAATGTGATCTTTCAGAAAGAGAGGAGTCTTGTTTTAAGGTTTCCCTCCCTGTACTTATCCTTCATTAAACAGACTCCTGAGGATTTACATGCAAAAAGCTCAGTGTTGGAATTAAGGCTCCAAACATCCAGAGATGGGCAACTTGGAATCAGAAATGGGTTTGCCAAAGAAGAAAGGATGAAAGAAAGCTAAGGAGAAAGAAGGGCAAAAGAAAGCATGGGAGTAATAAAGGAAGCTATAAAGTCACAAAGACAGAGTATAAAGATGATGGAAGGGGCCATAGCAGGAGAAAGATGACAAGGAAATGCACACACTGCTAAAGTAATAGAAGATATGGCCAGGAAGAACAGCAGTTCTTAAGAAACATTTTCACCATCCTTTGATAAATGCAAGCAAGAATGTTGGAGCAAAAAGAATGATAACTATCAGACTCTATTTTGAATTACTGTTCAAAAATCTACTTTGCAAAACCCTGAAAACAAGTATGTTGGTGACATGAAGACTTGGGACTGCTTCATCCAAGGCACTTGCAGGAATATACAATAGGGAAATGTCACTCCTGTCTAGGTAGTAGGGCAGAGTCTGCTTTCACCTCGTTGCAGCAGGCGCACATATGATTTACACTGGTGGATGTGAAAGGTGAGGCAGGCTTTCCTCCTGGAGAAATGTGACAGCTCAAACAGAATGCAGCACTGCTCATCATGTCCTGCATCAGAGAAAGGCTTTGTGGTGCAATACATTCTTTGAAAGACTTCCTTGGGGACCCGCAGAACTCTTACCCCAGAACATGTTTTGGTTATACTAATTTGGGGTTTAATTATATTCCCTTATCATTATACAAGAAGACTGAGCCCTCCAATTTCATACAGTACAAAAAGGCAGCATTTTGTATCTTTCAAGGGCATAATTGATGTTGCTTCTTTGGGTCATCTGTGTGTGTGTGATGTTCTACCTCTCAATGATTTCCCATTGATCTGTGCACATCAATGGATTAAAGAGTTAGTATTAACACCAGTACAACAACATAGATTTTCTCAGGCTAGTGGTGATACTGGTGAATGTTTTCTACTGGATACACCACTACTACAGCACTTTTGTGGACTTTTCCAAGCACTATTTATAAATTACTGTGTTTATATTCTGCTTCTTTCTGTGTGCAGCTCTTGCTACAGATTTAGATATCGACTTTCTGGGAAGATTAAAAGCATGGAAATGTGTTTCCCTTCCAACTATAGAAATTTTGGGAAGATGGAAATTAACACCACTGAACTGTACACTGAAGCTAAGTAATACTTTCTCATAAAATTCAACTTTAAAAAAAAACCACTATCAAATGCATTTACTAAGTAAATATGAAATGAGTATATTGCCAAAAATACTTTGAATTAGAGGTGAAGATGTTCTATGCATAAATGGGGCTACATTACAAAATGTAGGATGTCTTAAAGTGCTGAAAATGGTTATAATTAATACTTTTATCTTAAAAACCGAAACAAACAGATACTCAGAATGGGACTTATGTTTCTTCATCTCACTCCCCTAAACATTAAGACACAAATTTAGGTTAATTGTCTGGGGTGTCTTTGTACTTTATAGACAAAAAGGATCCACCAGAACCTGGATCATCTTATGCTCAAAACGCATCTCAGATCACTGAAATGAATCAGCCTTCAGAGGTTCTTATTCCTTCCAACAACCATAGCAAATTCCCTGGACCACGGAATCCAATGTTCCAATGCCTGCAGTTAGGCGCAGTCCTTGCTGCACAGAAGGGAATTGTATTCCTCAGTCTAGAGGAAAAAAAAACACCTTGAAAAAAGCTGAATAATTCCTATATATAGCTAAGACACTATAGTTCAGTCTACTCAACATGGGATTAAGGACCAATAATAAATATGGCCTATAATGTACAGATCCACGCAGAATGAGGCATTTCAATACCCCATGACTATTTAGAATACTAAATATACCCCATCTAAAATATTTGTAGGAAAACATTTTGAAGAAAACAGGTTTAGACTTTAAGGTTTTTCTTCCCACTCTAAGAGAAAACACCACATTAAAATTTTCTTTTAATTTTTGGGTGTTTATATAATTGTGTTAGAACTTAGACTTTATCTAGTGTGATTTTTGTTGTGAGTTTAAAATGTATGGTGAGTTGTTTTCCTGAACTTTTTCATAAACTCAGATCTTCTCAGATTCTTTATTATTTACACAAACTTTTTAACAGCTCTTTCTATTTTTGCATATTTTGTGTCATTTTTTGTTGTGATTTCTTAACAATGAGGACAAAACCTTCTGTCACTCCATTTACATACTACAAATCCTTTTGTACTGCAAAGTATATGTACATACATGCAGACCATAGGATTTCCTTAAATTAACTCTGATTGGAAAGAAAATATATTTGTTGAACAAATTTCTTGCAGATCCATAAATTCCCTATGTCTCTTGCAACAGCACTGCAAGAAAAATTTTCTGAAAAAGTGATTGATACAGGTCTCAACAATAAAATAAAATCAGGTTTACACAAGGAAATGTAAAAGCCTTCAATCAGACACGTGTAACTGCACGCTGAAAATACACTCCTAGAAAATTCAAAATATAACACCAGATATAAATATCCATTGCAGACAAACCTTTGCTAATGTAATGGAAATAGGAAAATTAATTCATCAATTAAAAATAAAATTAAAACCAAACAATATTCACACAACCTAGAAGGCAATAGCTAGTAGAAAAGTGTGTGATACAGTGCACAAAGAAATGTCCAAATGGATATTAAGGAAAGGTGGAAAGCTGCTTTTTGGAGCCAAGCTGCTGGATAGATGGATGTCAGCATGGGCTGTTATGGAATCAGTAGATTTTGTCATATTTTCAATCTGTCTGATAAATCTGGTCTAAATTGTTTCAATGATTAACAGAGAGAGTTAGTTAGGGATCCTGGGGGTTAGTTGGCAGGGTAGATTTTGGATTAATTCACATTCATGTCCAGGTAAATGCCTGAAGATGGATTAACACAATACTGATAATGGGCAGTGACATAGACATAACCTAGAAGAAAGAAACAAATAACATCAAAATAAAACCCCCTTTTTTTTCATTCAGTCTCTTCAGCCTCCTTTTCAACTAGCTGCACAATAGAGTCATTATCACACTCCATGTGTGATCAAAGGGTGTTTTTTAAGCCTATCATTTTTTGTTAACCTTTTTTGGAATCCATGGCTTGTGTAAAGACATCAGCTTCTTGCCCTCCAGATCTCTTGAGTTACAGTCTGAGATATGCTGAGAAAACTCCCTTGGACCAAAGCACAGCAAATGCCATGCCCAGCCTCTCAGCACCCAGAACTCAGGAATGTGCTGTATTGTTATATGCTCAAAGTTGGTTAAACACCATTCATCCTAAAAGGGAAGTACATTTTGCAAAGGAGAAAACACCTCAATATCTGAGTCTTTGTCAAAACTTTGGAAAAAAGTTAGTATATATTCACCTCTATCCAGAGCTCAGATTCAGATAAGATCATATTTCTGAGTAAATATCCGAGGCCTATTCTGCAAAGATGTTCAAGGCAATGACAAGTCACGGTGCCATCCCAGCAACTATGAAATTGCCACTGGAAGCTACTATTTCATAGCTGCTCCCACTGTCATAGAAGCCAATATAAACAGGGGAAAGTAAGTAAATTTGCAGAAAGCCTTGTGCATTATTTTGCTGAGTAAAAGAAGCAGCAGATCTGTTTCTGTCTGGGGGAGTCAGCTGCGCCGCATGAGCACGCGCCCCTCTGCCACCAGCCTCGGGGGCACGGTTCTAATAGGACTAAGACACAGACCTCATGAAACCGAGTGTAAACAACTTCTTTCAGTACCATCTAAATCTTATGTTGAGATCAAGTAGCCAAATTAAGTATTCAGTAAGGTCTTGTGGTCAAAATATTAATTGAAATTTCAAGGATATTGTTTTTTTAAAAAAGGAAGAGAATTAAATAAACGAGATACTTATACGGCAACATTCAAAAGCATATCAATGTAAAGCAACATTAAAGAAGAATTTTTAATTGATAGGCACATAATCTCAGTGCTCTGAAGGAAATCAGTGCACCCAGCATGAAACATATGAGTTTTACAAACATAATTTCAATTTTTTTTATTACCTACGAGCATTAGGATATACTTCCTTGACTCTATAATAATTGCTTGCAGTTAATTACAAATGAAACAGAAGTGCTGGTAATATTAGACTTGCACCCTGCATAAAGCTAGAAATTACTGCTATTACTCTTATTTGCTAAGAATATTGGGTCATGGATGCTAATTAGCAGTTCACAGCCCCCTACAGGAAAAAACTCATTATTATGAAAATCTGTCTTGGTAGCCAAAGCCACCACCCATGTCACTGTGAGCATTTTTGTCAGAGCAATTATAGGTATAACAAAACTTAAGATTTACTTTTGTATCCAGAAAATTATGAAGGTTAAAAATACAACGTGCTAATCTAAAAATTGCTTGCCATATCAAGGAAAGTGTTTCTGAACTATTTCATCTTGGTAAAATCTGACTATATATTGGGTAGAATGAGCAAATTTTTATTGAGTATGTACACAAGCATAATTTCTTTCAAATGTATATAAAATGCAAGAAAAGCCTCTCCATTGCCAAAATGGAGAAAAGCAAAAAGTAAAAAAAAGTAAAAAAGCAAAGTAAAATGATACTTAAGCAGCTAACTGAAATGAATTTTGCAAGGTCATACACCTAGAGCAATGAACATGATTTATTAATCAGTAATTCGGGGGGAAACATTCCATTTTTCTGTAAATGAGGACCTGATTCAGGAAAAAAAAAGCGTTGTTTACCCAAGTTTTCTGCAGAGTTTATTTGAAAAATAGAAGCAGAAAACATTGTTTTGGTGTGATTTATTAAACCTCCCTTTCCACAGCACAAAAAGCCGACTTTGAATGCTTGAGGGGAAGGTGAGCAAAAGAGCAGCTAATTGTAGTGCCAGACTGAATTCTGCTTGTTTACTGAAAAGGAAAAATGGAAATGCCACACTGGGATGAAGCAGTGGTTTAGGAGTGGTTCTAAGACACAGAGGGGTGAGGGGGCCCTCGTGGCTTCTCATTTCAGCCGTGTAGAACCAGGCAGTCAGCACAAAGTGCCTGAACTCCCCATGTTGGCTAAAACAGGGGCAGGTATAACCAGCCCAGGGCAACCCCTCTGATGTCTACAGAGTGACTCTAAAACATGAGTACAGGTGAGAAGTTAAGCATTCCACAGCTGAAGGTGGGAAAAAGCCAATCTCAGCTGTAAACAGCCTAAAAATACAAATCCATCCAAAGTTGGATACACTCAGCTACTTATTGCTACACTGAGTACAGCAAAATGGTGAAGGAAAAATGGGAATTTGAATGACACATAAATGCTGTTTTAAGATAAAGAGGGGGACCACATGAATGTGCTGTGTTTTAAGGAAAAGTGGTTTCTCAAAATCTTACTTTACCTTGTCTACATTAGGCTGAATTTTGCTTTCAGCATCACTATCTGGATTTCCATCAGTGTAAAGGAGAATGGGACTTGACTACTAATGCAACCCCACTGCTCACCTATTAATGAAAATCAGTTTTCCTTTCATCAGAGGGGATTACATTAGTTAAACAGAAAAACGCATTATTTGAAGACCTCTAACAACACCTAGAAAGAGAAAAAAATCCTGTCTTCTAACTGAGAAATGAAGTTCTCTGTGCAGAGAATTTGCTATGCATATACGCTGGCTCCTTGCTAATCCCGTGAAACTCTGGTATGAAACCTGGAACTGTAAATAAAAGCAACAAAATTCCATATTACCCAAATATTGCAGGCCTTGTTTCAAAAATGGGAGATCTGTGTGAGCAGACAGAGGTGGAGCTTCATGTGTTAGGAATGCATAAAACAGTGTACAAGGACTGCATTATAAAGAGTTAAGAATGTTTTTTTTAGAGGTTTAAGAAAATGCAACTACCCTGTGGTGGTCTCTTTCCCTGGCCATTTGAAGCTGTCATGCTACACGTTACCTTGTCCTGCCAGTGTGCTTTGGCTACACCTTTTGATGCTGTTGCTTAGATAATGAGCATGACAGTGAATTAACAAGATGAATTGAGAGGCACAGTTTAGCAGGTTTATGGGAAACAATTGAGCTCTAGAGACAAGTGGATTTTTTACATTGCTGTATCATAGAGGACCAGTCCTGTAATCTTCCCTTATGCAATCACCCTTCATTTGGATGAGGGGGAATTTGGCAAAATTAGGTCCTAAATTATTACTAGCAGTGGGGCTGTTCTCTGACAGCCAAGGTCAAATGTCACTCTAATTCAGGCAAAGCTATAGGTCTAACCAGCAGTCACTGAGTGCATGACGGTGTGTGGATCACAGTGTTCAAAAATGAGAAGGCAGTGGAAATCCTGTGTATATTTAGTGACCTTATGCAAAGCCAAGCTTTTTCAGGAATTATTTGGGCAGACTCAAGGTTGGGGCTGGTTGCTAACACTCTGTGGAGAGTCTGGGGGAGACCATCAGTAGCCCACCCCTGCTATCCATGTAGACATAGACTGTGTGCTGAGAAGCACAGCTCTGCACATGCCCTTGGCTTGCACCAGGGATGGAGTATGACTGTAACTCCCCTCTGTGCTTACAGCACAGCATTCTTTGTTCTTCACATCCAGAAAATGCCCTGGGTTGGCCAGCTGAGGTGGGTGATGTTAAGAAAATGTCTGTTCTTTCCCACAAGCTACCCATGCCACAGCTTGATTCCAGAAACACAAACATTTATGTTTCTACATTAAAATGGGAAAATTTACACTACTTAATGTTGTACCTTAGCAAAGTATAAACTAACTGTGCATGATATGAGACTTTGACACAGGTAGAAACAAAATATTGTCCAAAATTCTGTAACTAATTCCACCCTGATATGAATTGTTATTACTACAATAACAATCAAATCAGAATTGCTTTCAAACCTCTGGGCTAGGCCTCCTGTATATTATTCAAAGCATCTCTCTGCTGAATCCTCGAAGACACTCAGCTAAGAATCACTACTGCTCATTGTAAAGTAGAGCTATTAACATGTCTCTTGCTTTCACCTGTAGATCTCTTTATAAAGATATGTACATGTCATTATCACCTTTTTATAAATCCCATAGCTAAAATCAAATTACATTAGTATGCATGAGACCATTTCTCGCCTAGTGCATGCAATATGGTTCTAATACATTGGAGACTGGAGCTCTGCCGATTTACCTCCCCCAAATTTCTTACCAAGATTCATCAATATTAGGATTCTTAACCCAAGTTAATTGATTTTCATGTAATTCATACTAGGTAAAAAATCTGTGAAGACTAGTGTAGGTGCTTCACAAATGCTTGTTGCTCCATGAATTCATGTTGTATTCTATGTAATTATCTCAGAATTTCCCCTTTTTCTCAGATACGCAGAACAGGTCACAGTAGGGGCTGTACAGAATTTCAGAGCTAAAGAATTTAGAAGGTCATCTGGAGCAAAGAAAATAAGGAGTTTGTCTTCATTTTTTTCTGTGTATTTTTGTTCACGATTATGACACATACATATGAAAGCCTTGAAAATTTTCCGAGGCCAAAACACATCCTTAACAAATCAAGGAAAGCATGGGGTTTTGCCAATTGTAAAGTTTAATGCTAAAAATCCATGTCATGTCTACCCTAGAGGACAGCATGTTAGCTGCAGAGCTAGTCAGATAGTTATCTCCCAAGAGAATGAAGAAATCTGAGCAACTCAGAAACCAGATGTTTTTAGCTATATTTTCTAGATTCTTTACTTTTCTTAACATTCATTTAATTCTGCTAATAAATGAACTCTGAAGAGAAATGATGTCTTTGTTAAAGATTCAATACCCCTCGAGACCTCCAAATAAGCATCTGAAATTCCCCAAGAAATTTCTTCCACAAACAAAAAGTTAATTATGTTTAAGTGGGTATCTCTGGGTGAAGGCTACTTTCCTGCCATGCATTGACAATAAGAGTAAATTGAAGGTTTTTGGAATTTCAGGGATTCGATTGATGCGTTCATTAATTAACTTTTTCAAACCGAGGAAGAATCAAGTTTTAAATATTTTATTAATAATTTGTATTTTTCCTGATGTAGTTTTTCTATTGTTACTTTGATTGACTGGTACCCAATGGCTTCATGTACCAAAGCCATTTTTTTATCCTGGTTACAAATGAGGTTTGAGTGTTCACACGGTTGGGATGTATTTCTTCCTGCTTGTAAATTTTGAACTGTTTGGCCATTTGTTTTACAACAGCTTCCAAAAAATTAGGTGGCCAGGTAGGAGAGAGACACCCTATTTATCTCCCACTGCAGGAGGGGTGGCAGAACGAGCTCTTTTTCACACAGAGAATTCACACCAAATTCACACAGAAAACACAGATAAGGATTTGCAAAAAGCAACAGCTGATCAGATAACAGAGAAGCCTGAGGGATGCACACCTGTAGGAAAACAAGCTCTGCTAGCTCTGACACACATCAACCTGTTTTGGGAAAGAAATTCCCACATTACATGGGTAACACCATAGCAGTTTATATGCTCACCACTGACACAGCTCAGGCTTATTTAAAAGCTACTTCTCAGATAACAGTCATGTAGTTCCCACCTTAGACTTCTCAACCAGAAACTCTGGCCAGGATGAAAGAATATCAGCTGGTGTTTGCACAGTGTGTGAAGTTCCCATGTGGTAGCCCATGCCTATGGGTGAAGACTCCACTTAGACCTGGAATAATGGCAATTACCTGTGCCACAGCTGGTGGTTTAGTTTGCAGCCAGGGTCTCACATGGGCTCTCCCTGTAGCCTGATGACAGTCTTCAGGTTAAAGTATCGTTATGGTGACCTGGCAGTTCCCCTTCCAATCTCACCTGATGACTGCTCCAACATTAGGTACAAAGCAGACAGGAAGAATTCATTTACTTCTCAGGAAAGGCCTGGCCTCGATACATCCATGGAAAAATGTACTCTTGCTGCTTGTGTCTATAGAGAGGACCATGTCTGCCTCATTCAATCACTGAAAAGCAGTAAAAGCACAGATTCTCACTTTTCAAACATTTCCTTTTTTTTTTTTTTTTTCCTCCCAGAAAGTGCCTTGGCATCCGGAAGGATGAAGAATGCTTGTGTGCAGGCAGCTGCAGAAAAGGCACACAGAAGGAGACATCACTGACCAGGAATGGTGCAGATGATGAGTTTGAACAGAAGTAAAGGGGTGATGATACTCAAGAATACTGGAGCAATATTAATACCTACAGGAATCAGAGCCCTGATGTTCTAGGAATGGTACAAACTTACAGGAGGAATAATCTCCATCCTCTTTCCCCTTCATTTAATGCAAAAGATATTATTTAGGTAATAGTAATGACAACCTCGTGTTCTGCACCAATTAATTGACTCTCTTAATTGGGTGGCCTAGGAATGCTTGGCATTTGACTGGAACATCTTCAAGGCTAGAGCCAGGAGCTCTCAACTGGGGACATTCTGGAGGGGACTCCCCTCAGACCACTCAGCACACATTTTCTCCCATTTTCTGAGCAAGTGGCTTGGAGAAGGTTCCATCCTCATGCTGGGCCCTGAACAGCGTACTGAATATCAGGACATCAGTAAAAATCACCTATTTTCCAGACCACAGGGTCTGATTGAGAGAAATATTTCAATGTGTGTTTTCAGTAAAACAGAGAAAGCCAGTGTACAGAAAAATCCAATGTACAGTGTTTCTCTGCCCTGCATGGCAGGAGTGAAGACCAGCTGGGGTGGATCTCTGTGAGGGAAGAGATATGTTTTCTAAATATAACTTCTTTTTCTTGAAAAAAGCAGAGAATTGAGGGGAGGAGGAGAGGGGAAAGGGGAAGAGGAGCTACTGGCTCTCTCTTTGAAGATGTTAATAAGATCATGTTTTGATATTGCATTTTGAAATAAGAGGATTCCCTTTTTAATTCTAAAAATGTGCTATAAAAATGCCACCACTATTTATTGCATGGCATTAGCAAAGACTTTACATCTCCTATTTCACAACTGAAAATATTTTTTATTATCCACCACTCTCTCAATAGTGTTATGCTGAAATTGAAATCTATGTCTGTCTTCTACCAGCTTAACCAACATCCTTCACTTTCTTAAGGATCATGGAAAAAAGAAAGGCACTAGTGTAAAATACTTTATCAGATGCTGACCTTCTGGCAGGAAGTCAGAACCATCTTGTGGGAAAATGAATAACTCCTAGCTCTCAGTCTCATTTTTCCTGATGCTGTCCTACCTCCATGCTTTTGCTATGCTTTTATTTCATGCAGGACTTGCAGAGGATATCAGGCATTCATTGCATTTATTCCCTTATGTTTTTACAGATACATGTATAAATATACATACATAAACCCTCAAATCTAATAATTAGTTCTCCTTATGGCAGCTTGAGCACTTGTTCCAACTCAGTCTGCTGAAATCATTAAAAAGTCTCTCTGCCAAGTGAAGCCATGTTTAGTGAAAAACTTTTCCTAATATATCTAATACAAAACACACACAGAAAGTACTTAAGCCTGAATGAAGTCTCCAAGCATAAAAGAGAAGAATCATCCAGAAGAAAACAAGTCCTGGATTTTATTTTATCACAATATATCATTTTTCTCCTTGGTGTATGAAAGTCTCATCAGAGACTCAAATCAGATTTATAGGTTTCCCACAACTGTATAAGCAAGTGAGCAGCACTAAAGCAGACTCTGTCTAGCTCAGGACAGCAATTACATTGCTATTCCTCTACAACTGTAGAGGAATAGGAACTTAGTGTAAAGTCATTATCAGACACATATTACAAATTCAATGTGTTGCACATAAAATATGTATGGTTTCTTCTTACTGTATATCATGTATCAAAATATAATGTGTTTCTGAGGCACGAATGAATTCAAAATGAAATATTTTATTGAAAAAACACACAGCCTTCCTGATACAGGTAAGTGGAATTCAAAATTGAAAATGTTTCACAACCATCCATTAAAGCACATTTTTTTAAACATTCTTAGAATCCAGATCTCCTGCCAGGGAAATCAAGTAGAGTTAAATACCCCAAGCAGGAAGCTTGCCTGATAGACACCATCTACCAATAGAAATTTTTATGACATGAAAAGATGATACTTTGCAAGGTAAACACTCACAACCTCAAGTCTCGAAGAGAGCAGATAGTCTGTAAAGACCTGCAAGATTTTTGGTTTTTTTTAAATGGAAGTACAAGGCTGTAAGAGAGAGGATGATGGGAAATGAAAAGGACATGGACTTTGAAAATTTGATCCATATTTTGTGTTTGCGAGAGGTTTTTTTTTGTTTTTATTAAAATTAAACTTTTGGGGGGGCTGATCTGTTTTTATTTTGCTTCCCATTCTGGCAGAGTCTGGGAGTGGGAAGAGCAGTCATTCATGCCATGTGCAGGATTAGTGGATGCCCATTTCACGCTACACCTTCAGGCAGAAATCGCACTGGAAGCTGGACTGCAGGGAGCTGACAGAGCCGTGAGTGAGCCCAGGTAATGCCTCAGCTGCTGTATTTTATCCTGAGGGCTGCACTGGCACTCCTTACAAACAGACACAAGGGCTGCAAAGGGAGATCTGTGCCTCTTGTAAAGCTGAAATTAAAAATCTAAGCCAGAGAAGACAGATAAGTTGCCCTAGGAAAATCCTTATACCAAAAGCAAGCACAATATGGTCTGAAAGATATTTCTTATGAGCTGGCTCTACCATCCATCTCTGTTGTGCAGGAGAAGCATGCAGAAAAGAAAATAATCAGAGACTAGTCTGAGACAAGTAGAAACAGGAATAATTAAAGTGGCCACAAGTGAATGGTAGAGGAATAAGAATAGAAACGTGAATTTTCGCATATCTGCCCCTTCCAGTCACTGAATCAGAGAGTATCTCAAGTTGGAAGGGACCCATGGACATCATCAAGTCCAACTCCCTGCTCCTCACAGGATTACCTAAAACTAAACCATATGGCTAAGAGCATCATCCAGATGCTCTCTGAACTCTGAAAAAAGGTTGAGCCATATGAACAATATCAGATATTTCTACCAAGTTCTTCCAAAAGTAAAATGTTTACCACAGCACCCACAGCTCTGTTCTCCCAGTCCACAGTGAAGGTGTATTTCTGGGGTTACCTGTGAATCTGAGCCCCCTTTAGTGCTGTCTTAGATGGGTAAGCACACAGCCACTTGCCTGCCCCTTCTTGGACTGATCTCCTTGATGATGGATCCATAACTCAAACATATTTGTTTCTCTATCACTTTGGGAAAGCTTTGAGTATCATATTTTGTGAAATACACCGGTTGATTTACCAGGACTTGTGTGTGTCTGCCTAAGAAAGAGTGCTGCCTAAGTGCAGAGAAAGTTAATTATGTACAGAATAATTAATAGCAATTTACTTAGTGCATCTATATACTTGCAAAAATAGAAATTGCATTTGAAGTGCTCCTATTGGTTTGAGAGTACCTGCTTAAACCAGTGCTTTTGCTTTCCTGGGCTGTCAATCCAGGGAAGATTTTGCAGATGGGAATCTTCTCAGATGAAAAAACATGGCCACTGAGCAGTATTTGCCTACACTGACTTGTAGGTGAAGATTTATGGGTCAATTGTGTTTTAATGATAAATACATAGGCTTACGCTGCTTGACAGAAGTAAGACAGGCTCTGCATTGCAGGGAGCCCAGCCATGTTTGCTCAGCCAAACACTGACCAAAAGTCTTCCTTGGTAAAAGAAGGAAAACCCACATCTGCTTTGCTATCGCCAGTTCAGAAGCTAACAATTCAAACAATTCATTTTTCTGAACACTTTGCAACCCACACTCCAAAACCTATTCAGGAAATCTCAGATTGCCATTGTTCAGGGCCTTTTTAGGATATATCAAACCCTTTAGAATGACTTTAACTCAGAAAGAACCTGAATTATAGCAGGGATGTGAGGCCAGGCAAGAGTACAGCTCTCACAAGGGGCAAGAATCCTATTATGAAGACTGGGACATGTAGCTGAAAAAAGCCAAGATAAAAATGTGAGTAAACATTTTCCAGGAGAAGGGACTCCCCTCATGCTGGAAATATGTTTGAAGGGAGAAATGAATGTACACAGTGTTACAGTGTGGCTGCTTGAGTTTCTCTGCAGATCCACCTTAAAATGCAATTTTTTTTTATTCCCTTAAAGCTGCACATCCCAGCTGGCATGTCCCAGTCCTATAAACGTCTCAATATAATACACCATCATTGTCTGATGTATGGGCTTCCATTTGGTGCACCATGTCCAAAGAATATTTCTTCATGCTTGAATGACTCATGTATGAGGAGATTAATCTCTCTGGGGGAGAAATTGGTGTCTCTCCTATGGAAGCAAGTTGCTATGTGCACATTAGCTGCTGATCTCACTTGTGTTCTTAATATTCAGGGTACAGCTTCTATCTGCCATAAAAATCCTTTTGTCTTTCCACAACTTGGTGTGCTTTTCCAGCTCTGCTTGCAAAACAAAAAGAAAAATTTTAAATTAACCATTAAAATAGAACAGTGAAATAACATACTATTAATTTTTAACTTGTAATTCTGTTTGCCATTAATTCTAGGTGCCAGGTAGTCTTACTCAGGCTTTTCTTTAGCCTGTAGCTCTTAACAAGAGGATGCAAATAGCTGGCTTTAGTACGTGAAGAGGGCATCCGTTTTCAGCTCCCCAGATTCTCAAAGAGACAAGGTTTAAGCCTATACCATTTTGATTGCTGGCAAGGAAATATTTAACAGGCAGCTTCTGTCTTTGAGAGGAATGAAAACACAACATGCACGTATCATCGATGTACATTATCACTTTCTTGTTGGCTAAGAACTAAACTTTATGTTCCAAATGTTTTCGTCAATATGAAAACTTCTTGTGAGCTTTCTTATTCCTTCCTTGTTTCAAACTCCACTTTTGCATCCAGTGATCAACAATAGAAAGCAATAAATACATTAGCACTATAAGTAAATTTGCAAATACTTAATTCATACTGTAAATTGCAATGTGAAAGATCAAGCAATGTGTCTCCCCAGAAAGAAGACCTTATCCAAGCAGTTACATTTCTATTCAGAGACTTAGTTTTATTCAGCTTTGTCTTTTATTGAAACCTATCAAAAACCTGAGGCTGCTGCAGCCAGTGCCAGTAAGCAATCTAGAGCTATTAATTAGTACACCCATGTTTTTGCCACAACAAACATTTTAATTTGTCCTCTAAACAGTGTTCATGATATCAGCCCTTTACTCCTGTTTTATTTTTGTCTGTGTGATATACGTTACACATGAGAGAGTCCTACGTCCATATGTCCACAAACTGCAGTGGACATATGGCAGCATACAGAAAAGCGGTCTTTTACATTTTGCATACTATTATCATGGAGGCATTACAGCATCCCTTTATGTCATGTTGCTATTTAGTCAAGTTTGTGTCATGTATTTGAACCTTCTCAGCTGGCTTGATTTATTCTAATTGTAGGCATCGGGTTAGTCTATTTGTAACAAGCAGTGTGCGGAAATTGCCCCAGTAATGACTCCTGCAACAAACGTAATTTATTTAGCTGATTACAAAGAAATGTTGGTTATACTTGAAGAAGAGAACAATAAAATGCTTTCTTTTTAGACATTTATTGAATGTTATTTGTCACTAGTCCTCTGTCTAATGAAAGGATATATATATATGACCAAAAGATTGCCAAAAACAATGGAAAAAACAGCCCACAGGAAGGATTTATGTTTTATTTTGAATTCTAGAAAGTGGGGTAATCTCATGAAAAATCTATTGAAAAAATTATGCCCATGAAAGAAGGTTGGTTTGAAATGTCCAGCCCTTGCAAGACGAACTGCAGGCATTTCATATAAACAAGGTGTGTTGTAAGAGGGGATATACGAAGGTACCCACTTTCAGGAATTCTGATTTAAAAAAAGTCTCATGGAGAATGAATTCTTCCCATCCAACTCAAAACAGACACCATTCTTTGGAATAACACTAATAGATGCTGAGAGTCCAAGCTCAGAATAGATACTTTTATGAGCATTGGACTTAGTGGATGTATATCCACAGAACCTCCTGTCCAGCCCCTGTGGTCTCACTCTCAACATTTTCCATGCTTTTTTTCACAATTTTTTTCTCAAAATAGTCTAAGAAAAAGTGACAAGTAAACAAGGAGAAGAGATTGTAACTGCACTGGATGTATCTTCTAATAAGATAAAGTCTAAGAGCTCACCTCAGACCAGCTGTCCAAAAGCATGGGCCATCCACTCCAGCCCACTGAATGGGTTCTCTTTCAGGCACCTTCCAAGGTCTACTCTATTTTAAGGAATCAGTTACTGCTGGAGGTGTCTGTGTCTCTCCAACATATATGGAAAGAGTATAAGTAGGAGGCAGATGAGGTGGCCACATGGCAAACACTGTCATTTTACTTGGCTGATATCAGGCAAGAGTAACTACAGGCTTAGGTTGAAGTTTCCTCCAGACAGAAAGTATACTGCAGAAGAAAATGGAGCCTCTCATTTGCTGTAAAACTTTACATTACTCTTTTCATCTAATGTTTCAAGGACCACGGGCCATACTGCCTTTCCATCCCTCTGAAATAGGTGCTCCTCTGTTGGACATTCTGCACACAGGGCTGATGACAGATTCCATGTTGCTGTACAATGTACTGGCTGCCAGCACTTCCCAGGGCCAGCACCAGCTGATAGTGCTCAGGGTTCATTGTACCTTGAGCTGGTTCTCCCACTCTCTGCCTGACATCATTTGTGCAACACAAAATTGAACATGGTGAAAGAAAGACAACAGATCCTTTGGGCACAAATAAGCAAAGCTAGGTATAAAGTCTGCTCCTGTAGGTCTAAACCAGCTTCTTCTGCCATCATGGTAGAGATCTAACAGATGTCGGCAAGAACAGACCCTTCTCTTGGTATTTCAATGATTACTGTCAGATGCAAAAATACATTTGCATTTTTATAAATAACAGTAAGGCAATATATGGGCTCAAACACCACCAATATTTTCTCTGTAAAGACTTACTTTTACACACCCAATTGGGCGATGAAAAGCCAAAGGCTAAAACTCTTCTTCAATTGTCCTGAGCAAAGCTAAGTCATTCTGCTGCTTCTGGTGCTGGGAGAAGTCAGAGTAGCATCACCACACACCTCCTTTCCAAGGTGGCACAGGGGAGAGAGGTCTGAGAGCTTTAATAGTGCTAGAGCCCTGTGCAGACAGACAGACTGACGACAGCTGTGTGCCTCCCATATTGCGGCTACCTACTTGTAGAAGGTATAACCAATCTGGTTTCCTCAGGCTAAGCAATAAAGGTTCTGAATATAAAGGTTAAGTAATAAATACAAAGCAGAGGGAAACTATTCCCTCAATTCTTGAATAAAACATTCCAAGAAAGTGCAGCACTAATGGATTTGAAAAAATAAGCACAAAGTAGCAATGTGTCCTCACACCGTGTGTCCTCAAGTGCATAGAACATCATGCACATTGACTGGTTTAAATTTTATGCAGTTTCACCCCACATATTTCAGATGAGAGCAGTAATGTACCCAGATGTACAGTAATGTCCCAGTTCTGCATTTCCTTGTGACAGCAGGTACAAGGGGCTGCTCTTTTCCTTGCATTCATTAAGCACCTTCCAAGCAGAAGACAAAGGCAGTTGCCAGCTAAACTAAACATGGATTAAAACTGGTTTTCATGTGCCCAGCTGCAATAGTTACATGCCAACAAGTATTCCTTTTCTTTCTCTCCCCAAACTGTTAGTGTAGGTAAAAATGTGAGTACTAAACTAATTTCCAATTGAAGTAGAAAATTCCTTCCAGGATGCATTTCTTGGCTGGGATGGAGAGTGCAGCTCCCTCAGTTCCATTCAGTTCCATTCAGTTCCAGTGACTATACTGGCCCAAGGGTCTTTACTTCTCCCAAGCTCCAAGACTATGGTATGGGAGAAAAAAAGCATGACAACTAGAAGGTAGAGGGTTAAGTGATCAGGGGCAAACACAAGGGCTTGTTAATTTAGAGATCTCTAGTCCTCAACAGACTGATCCCAGCATGTGGCTGTCTGTTATGTCCCTTATTCCTGGTGGACTGGACTTTATCTTGTTGGAATGTGAACTTACAGGCCCCCTAAATTTGGAAAGCACACAGCTCCACCTGTCCTATCCAAGTGATATGCAGGCCACCCAGCGAGGTCACAGATCCACAGGATTTGACATGACAACACACCTACCTAAGGATCTGCCCCAGAGTACGTGTTTGGCTTCTCTAGTCAATCCACATGCTTTAGTTAAGTGAGATTTGAGGTTTGCTTCTTTTTTGAAACCTAGTATGATTTTAGCTGCTGGCTTCTAAAATGTAAGGGATACCACAGTGCAAAACAACCACAACAGCAAAGGGACTCTAAGGCTAAGGACAAAACGGGAAGTTTTGCCTAAATCTGATAACCTTACTTTTAAAAAATAACTACAAAATGGAAAATCCTTTCTGTAGCAGACTGAGCACAGCATATACGCCAGAAGGATCCTTAATGCTTTGGGAGGATGGGACAAAACAGGCTGTTTTATTTTCTGTCACATCATAAAAGTGAGTTGTGCACAGTTGTAAGTACAGAACATACAAATATGAAGAGCAACAAACAGCACACTCTCAGGTCCAAGCTTATTCCATTCTTTTCACAAGCCCATGGCTCCTACTTCAAGTTCCAAAGGATTGAATCAGGAGCCTGGTTTTGTTGCAGTATTACCTGTACAGATGAGGAGGGAGGCAGAGGAGAGAGGCAGACAAGAGAGACCTGGGGGAAGTAGGCTTAAGGGCTTGCTCATTCCTCATTCATTCCTCATTGGCAGGTGTTTAAATGACTCTTTAGAACTCCAGCTTGGACCAGTGAAAATTTTCCTTACCTAGGTCTGTACCTGTAGCCCACACCTCTTTTAAAATGACTGAAGCTTCCAGTTTTCATCTCCTGCTCTGCCCACCACAAATCAGCAGAACACTCCTTGTCTTGGTCTCCTATGGGAGTTCCCATTTCTGTAGTTTTGTAGGTCATCTTCTCACCTTACCTTCTGGTGTCTTCTCTTGTATCTCTATGCACCCTTATCAGTGAGATTCCCTTCACTGCTGCTACCTTCATCTCATGGGTGGGCACTGGTAGGAGGCATGGACAAACACACACCACACAGCAGGTGAGAGCAGATTGCCAACAGGCCTCCACAGCCTGGTTCTCATCCTTGTCCTGACCCCCAGGAAATGCTCAACACCCTGAAGGCCAAACACCTCCAGCATGGAAGGCAGGGCAATGCTTTCCCAGGCTCTGCAGAGTGCAGGGGGAAAGGCAGTGTTGCAGTGTAATCAGAGGGCAACGACCTCACAGCTGCAAACTGTAACCTTTTAGAAAGTGTTTAATGCAGTCTTTATGGCAGCCATTATTTTTACAGTGTTTTCACTTTGAGAAAGAAAACAGAATAAATGTTTACAACAGCTTAACTAAATAAGTTCAACAGGTGAGGTGTGGCTCTCACCTGGGCCAGTACAGCCCACCCTGCAGCTCACAACCCTCAGTGTCTGGAAATAAAAGGGGTGATTGAAAATGGACCTTCACTCAGAAGGAAAAAAGTTTCTTTCCCTGCTTCAGTTTTTGTTTGTTTCTTTAAGTAACAGACTGTTTCAGAAAAATAAACACACAGAAGGGCTCAGGGCAAAGATACATTTTGTATACAGCTTTAATGAAAACATGTTTTTCTTGTTAACACCTTGTTATATCCCAAAATCACAATACAGAAAAAACTGTGAATAAGGCTGTGTGCATAGACATCTCAGATTTTTAATGAAATTCAGAAACTGACATAGCTTCCCCCACGCTCTCGCCGCTACCGCAGCATCGGCAGCTCTCGGTGGGCATGACCCTGGCTGAGTGCTACCTGTGTGCCCTCCCTGCACACACTCTGCTGCAAGGACTGCTTAAACTTCACACCATGCTGAAAAGTGCAGGAATGAGATACAACTGTCAAAGACACAGGCCCAGAGTATTATTTTTCATTAGAGCTCTCTTTCGCAGTCTAACAGACAGGCTGCTTTCATATATGCCAAGAGCAATCGTCCGTAGACTGGCCAAAATACCGGAATTACTCTGCACAGCCTCTCTGAGTTTGGGGTGGATTTCTGCTTCACCACATTATGATTAATACCTCACCAAACACACACTATCAGAAGCTTTTATCTGAGCAGCTTCATAAGGCCCTTCAGTACTCAACATAGTGTGTTCCACCCAGGAGATAATATTTCCGTTTCAAAAGACGTTAGCTGCTTCTTTCCAAAAAAATTTCATAATTTAATTCCCTGCTGAAACACGTCAGCTCAAACCGCTGGGTTGCAGAAGTTAGATGGGATTCAGAAGACAACAGCTGCCACACAGAGCTGGAGAGAATATGCCTTTTTTTAAAAAAAAAAAAAAAAAAAGGAAATACTTTTCTCTGATAATGACCCCAAAGTGACTCTGTTCCCTGGTAATGATCCAGAGCCCCATGTTTCTGCAATCTGCTAGGCCACCATGAAAGAGTAGCACGTTGCTGTAATGAGTGATGGCAGTCAGAGAAAAGATCTTGGGACAATGCTGATGCTGGAAAGTGGGCACTGGTTGTTCTGCAGGTAATGAAATGTTACTTATAACAAGGAGACAAGAAAAGATGGTACTGGAAATTGCCAGTGTTTGAACTCTGAAACTCAGTGGGAGGGAAAAGAGATACGGTTTTTGTGAAATACCTTGTTCTCAGGAGATTCAGAGAAAAATCCATGCTTTGGGGCACCTGAATGTTCCCTCAGATCAACTCTTAAAGAAAAAGCTTGAATTCCCTCATATATTTAGTGGCAAGAGGGGGCCTTAAAGCAGGATTTAGACCCACTTTATACCACATTATTAATACCAAGAAGTCATAAAAGACCTTTATTGTTATTGCAAATCGGACTATGAATCCCAACCGAGTACAAAAACTGAGTCTGCACTAGAATATCAAACCCAGACTATGGTAAAGTTCAGAAATGGATCTCCCTTTAAAACTATTACTGAGTTTAGAAAATAGATCAGTCATCTGATATGTGAGCTGCAATTCCCATTAGCTTTGGGGAAATTCTCCTATTGATCTAGACTCCTAGCACAACTTAACTTCTGCATAATAATTACTGCCCTTGGAACATCACTACTTTATTATTTGTAAGGACAAAAGAAAACTACTGCAGATTTTATAGGAATGAAGTTTTTTTGTTTCTCAAAAGGATACAGGCCTATCAAACCTGAAAGAGAGAATAGCCTCCAGTGCAGATGGGTAAGTATGAGATACCCATTCACTCCTGCTACTACTTTAGTGCAGCTACAGTAGCATTATTTTTAGCAGAGCAGGTGTAGAAAAGGATGGTTTTGAAGGAAAGAAAACAAAACCAAAAAAAAATCAAAAAATGTAATTATTTATTCAAGTTAAATCAAAATATGCCCCATTTAAATGTTTAATCAGGTTTTCACCAACTTCTCCCCATATGCTCTGCCTTGCTCAACAGCAGATTTCTAATGGAATCACTAAATATAGTTTAATAGCTTTGTATTATGCAATTCAACTTCTGCTTACAGAGTTTTTTTTATTCAAAGCAGCTTCAGTAAAATAAGCACTAAAATCTCTCAGAGTTAATATGTAAAGAAAAGTAGTAAAAACTATTGAAGGATTTCCCTTCTGCAGCCTCTTTGTCACAGACAAGTGTTACAGGAGGTAAAGTCATGTGATATAGACAAGTACAATCAATGCACATTGGGACGGATGAAAGCCTTTGTCACAGTTGAGAAATACAAGTTGTATTTATCAGACAACTTGCTGGGACAGCCAAAAGAGAGGGCACTGGCTCTTTATTTCAGGACTCTAGAAGATACCAAAAGCTTCTACTACTCTTTTTAAATTTATTTGATTTTTGAAAAGCATTCAATTGAAATCAGAGACAGTTTGGGACTTATTAACCCCGGCTTGTTCAGTTACCAGCTTTTACCCTACAGGGCCACCTTTTGAGGAGTGCCTAAGTACTAAAAGCCAGTATCCTGGGTGGGCTGCCAATCATCACCAGCAATAGCAGCTCCTCAGGCAAACCAAAATACCTACAGAGCTCTTCTTCCTTTTCCAGCACACCAAAAGGCTGATACACAAGTGCTTACTCCCCCTTTCCCAAACTTGGCAATTCAATACCCTCAGCTTTCCCTCAGCACTAGCCACTCTGTTTCTTGTCTTCCTTTTTATACAAAGCAGCTGGTCCCTGCAGATTAACAGAGCCCAGCTGGTCTCCAGCCACTTAACCCCTTCTGAGCTAGTTCCACAATCCCACAAAGGAAAACAGTATTGTCAGCTTTCCAGGACTCTCCCAGGGCTTGCAATAGGAGCATCCCTACCAGCAAAGACAGTACAGGCTTTAATCTGGGAGAAAAGCTTGCCGTGGTCTGAAAAGACTTTTATATAGTGTAGTAAGCCTAACCCTTTATAGAGCTTAGAGACAAGGATGTGAGAGAATTAAGTAGACTTGAAAACAATAATGTCATACACAAGTGTGTTAAGGATTTATAGATATTATTTATAATTTGTTGAGCTTGATGTGGAATGATCTCTGCCCTATAACTACCTTAATTATTTTGTAAAATACTCTACTGGTATGCTGTCACTTTCCAAGCATGTTGTATAGTGATTAAAAAACATTTAGACAGAGCCCCATATTCACAAGGATTTATTCTTAGGGCTTCTGAAATCCTCAGAAACATGAGGTCAATTTTATATAGGTATTTGTGATGGCTGAAATATTTATTATCTGCTGGAAAAAAAATCACAAAAATTAAACATGAGTAGTTCTGTTGAAAATGTTATATATTTATTTAGCTATATTTGCAGTAAAAATTTCTTTTAAAATTTTACACTATTTTTTCACCAATCTAAACTTCTGAATTATTGTTTGAAATTAGGAGTAAAGGTGTTTGAATGAAATACGTTTGAGGAGAAGCCTTCCCTCTTGCAACATAATGTGCTTTTTGATATCTTTAAGTGCAGAGCTACTACCAATACCTTGCAAAGATGAAAAAGGGATAATGGAGTTTAAAAAATTGAGACCTATGAACTTAAGAATTTACTCTAATTATAGATCCAGTAACCTGTTGTCTCCCATTCCTTCAGGTTGGTTTCAATTAATCAAGTTATTTCTCCATCACTGTAGCCAGCTCCTGCTCCCACCAAAGAATTTCCTCTTTGGAAGGCTGTTGTACCCTTTCCTGGCAATTCTGGTGTGAGACTGCAATCTGCTTAATATTAGTCATGTTGTCTTCCAAATGAACCCTCTAAAGGACACTCAGGATTCATGTAATTGCAACAAGAGCTGTTCTCCAGTTCCCCAAATAAGCACCCAGACAAGTCTGGACGCCACCACTCATCTTTCCAGACATTATGTAGTTCAACTTTTGCTTTGATGGAAACACTTCTTGTTGCATCTGTGTCTCCCTTCTCCAGCCATGGGAGGAACTGAGGCTGATCAACAGAAAGAAGCAACTGCTTGCAGCTCAGCCCAGCCATTAAGACATTCTGAAAACATGAAGGTGTAGAGCAATAACCCACCCTTTTACCCCACCTCACACATCCAGTGCTCTTTCTCATCTTTGGCCACATTTTAGCAGCTCCTTTTTGTGGGACTCCATCAGGTTGTCTTGTATCCTCTGGACCAGAAGGCTTCTTCAAAGCTTATATGAGCCAATATTTTTTCCACATGAGAGTCGTGAAATTCATTGCTTCATGATGTGCTTCTGACCCTGGAAAGCCCCAGAGCTACAAGAGATGGAGACAGCTGTTAGTCTAGCAGAAACTGCCAGGTTTGCAAAGACCTTGCAACGGACCCAGAACATCAGCAGAAGGGCCCACTTAAAGGGCCCTAGGGGAAGAGCAGACCTTACCTTAAATCAGACTAAAAGCAGAGCAAAAGGGGAAACAGGAAGGGAGAAGAGTTAAAGCAAGAATAGCTAAAAAGTCTAAATCTGAGCCAAGACCAGCTGGAGAGCTGCTTGTTTGTGCAAGGGTGATAGGTGAGGTGATCTAGGGCTGACTAAAGCAAGTGTGAGGCAGAAGGGTATGGATCTGGTCATGTTGGGAAGGAAAGGTCTGAATACAGACATGTATAAAGTGAGAAGGTAATACAGAGCATAAACTTTAGAAGCTAAGGCAAACATTTCTTAGAAATGGAGAATTATTTTCATTTTGAGTCCACTCCTTGTGCTGCTTGTAAGTAAACTAACAGATTAATATATGATGATGCCGCAAGTTCAGGGACTGTGTTCTTTGCATAAAAGAGACTGAGTTTTTTTTTGGTGGCGAGTGGGATTGAGCATGAAGTAGTTCAAAAATCCCAGTCTGATTGTTCTCCTTCTATTTCTGAGAAGAAAACCAAAATAATATGGAGCCAACGCAGTCTCCATTCATTGATGCCCTGAGAAAACTGCTGCAAAGGAGGAGACTGGGTTTTAGTGGCTGAGAGACCCCGCTACTAGCTGGAGAGCCTACAATCAAACTGCCCACCGCTTCCTACACCCAGTAATCAATCACCTCCTAGTCTCCGGTCATTTTTCATCCCATAATATTCAGATCAAAGCATTCTTACCATACCATCCCTTTCCAGAATGTAATGTAAAAAGGTTAATAGTTGAAGGTCACCAGCCTTCATCTCTCAGCACCTTGCCTGTGCCCTGCCCTGTACAGTGCAGCTGGTGTGGGGCTGGGGCTCAGCCTCCCTCTCGCCCGGCGAGCAGATGCGCCGGGCCCGCTGCTGCCATCAGGGTGCACCTGTTGGGCTGCCACCATCTGCTCGCCAAAATGGGAACGAGCCACACCCAGCGCCGGCTGGCCGGCTGGGGACAGCCTAATCTCCTCCTCACAGCCTTCAAACCGGCAGCCACAGCATGGGCCACACAAAGGTCGCCTGCATAAAGGCGCCAACCGGCTCGGCTCAGCCTTGGGGGGCACCTAATCTCTGGCCATGGCGGGGGGCTGCCGCCTGTGCTGACAAGAAAGGGCTCTCTAAATTAATCCAGAGAGCTATTACCTGACAAGAAAGCGTCCTGTAAACTGCCCTTTTTTTTAAAAGAAAGAAAGGTATTAAGTTAACATGTATACTAATATTAAGTAAATTAAGCCACAGTGGTATTTTTGAAGACTGTTTAGCGATGTGTAAGCATTGTAAAGACGCTGCCAGTGCTGGTCCTTGCTGATGGGGATGGCTTGTGAGCTGCATAGACTGAATGCTTGCTTTGGAAACTGGAGACTCTGCTCAGCACACACCACAGCCGGCTCCTGTAAAGAATTACCTGACTTGCTGGTGTGAGTCCCAGCAGCTGGTGTCAGCACTTTCCAAAAAATACACTCTATCTGGAAACTGTCACCAAAGTGCTTAAATATGCCTTTATTATCAAATTTATAAGAAAGAAAGAAATACATGGAACATGGACAGGATTTATGCAAAAAATAAAGGTTATTTCTGAAACTTCACATCCCAATCTCTTAGCCACAATGAAGTACTGCAGAAATCAGGACATATAATTGCATGACCTATTCAGACTCTGTTTCAGTGTTCATTTTTGACATATTTACCAGCTTTCCATTTAACACTGAGGAGATAAAAGGGATGAAAAGACAACCTGCCAACACTGACCATTGTCCTGAGCCGTTCTTGCAGGGCACCCTTATTTTCTATTAGGCCACAGTAGCAGCAGCATCAGATATTGGCTTCTTTATGAAGCATGTCTGAGCTTTTTCTGAGTGTTTCTCCCCATTAAATGTAGAAAGTTGGCACCTTACTCTTAGAGAATCCCCTGGTTCCACAGTATTCTGGGATTTCATTCTATAATAGCTCAAACTCTCCAAAATTCCACGCTGCTAATGCACCAGCTCACACTGTGTTGGACAGGATCGCTGGTCCAGATCTGCACAGGTGATGCTGAAAACTGAGGGCAAGACTGCTTTTCAGCCAATCTCCCTCCTTACAAGCAGTAAGAAAGAAAGATCCCCTGTGTCTGATAGGTTAATAGTTGAACCCTTAAGCGCAGATACCTTCTGTGTTCCACCAGCACTCTGTACTGTTTGTTTGTTTTTTTGTCCACCTGTGTATTTATGCCTGAGGGCTACACAGTGAGCACTCAGAGACAGACTCATTTTTGTTATAGGTCACTGCACTACAACAGGACTACAATTTTACTTTTTTTTTTTGGCATCAGTTCCCATCAGGTACATTAATAGAAACATAGCAAAATAAAATAATAATGACAATATTGTAAGAGCTGCTCATCACCCTTAGGCTATGAAGCCAGAGAGAATTATTTTGTTATGGTATACATTTAAGGAAAATATTAGACATTTCATCACTTGAAAAGTTTTAATTTAGAATTGATAAAGCAGTAGAGAATAGGGTAATGATTTTACCTCTGGAGGGATTAGGACTTTTCTATCTTCAAATTTGCAGCAGCTATCTGAAGGCAAACACTGAATAGAAATATATTAAATTACTGTTAGCAATCCAAATTTTTTAAGGAAGTTAAATATTAAAATATATAAATAAATTGCAAGTTTCTCCTTTAAAATATGCACAAGGTAATTCAGAGAAAATGTTAGAACAAGTCCATCTGCTAAATTAGCTGCAAGATACTGGTGGCTACTTTTCCATTTCCAGTAATGATGAGAAATGTAAAAGGGCAGCTCCATAATTCAGGGTGTTCACTTCAAGAGGTTCCAAGAACACTTATGCTAAATGTGTCTGTCTACCTAATCAGCCAGTTTCTTCTCTCCTTTAAAGATTGAAACACAATTACAGAACCTGTAGTCCCAATTTTTCATTTTCCTGGCCCCATACTAATATATATTTCAATGTAAGGAAAGCTGGAAGATGATAGAGTTGAATTAACACCTTTAAACTAAGCATATTGCATTCTCTTAAATCAATGGTTTTTCACTTGTGCCCTCAAGCAATATGTGATTTGTAAATTTGAGACATGCTACCTTTAGGCAGTAAGCAATCTCTTTAAAAACACTAAAGTAGGCAACATATGGTGGCACTGTGCAATATGAAATTGTTCTAAAGATACAAGTTTCCAGCCTCAGTGGTACAAGCCCAATTTTAAATAAAACACAGTATCATATGGTTCCTGCTTAAACACTGCAGTAAAAAAAAAAAAGCTGGCTATATGGTCATCCTCTAAACGACAGAGGGAACAGTTTACACATGCACACTTGGAAGCCCACTGTCTACAAACACACCCTTGCCCACTACCTTTCAATACGTGTAAATACTGAAATATGACAGCTTGTGTATTTGCAGAGCTTTATAAGCTCATGGATTTCTCTCTTCCTATTTTTATTTTCGGTTGAATAACACAAGCAAAACCACGGGTATTTTTTTGTTGTCAGCTTATATGTGTGTCTCATAAAACACACATTCTATGTTCACATTTTTCTACTGCAGAGACCAGCTGGGTCACATTAGTCATGTCAAAGCATGTCAAGGACTATAACATGTAATTCAGTCCAATGTTACGGTGAAGGTGAATCTGTTCCATTACCCATGCAGAGAGGGGATAGTGGTATTTTAGCTTGGGGACAGGACTTTTTACTTAAGTCTGCTCATATTGGCAAATGTATGTATAAACAAATGTATGTATAAAACATAGCATAACTATTTTTTTCCATTGGTCACAAGGCTAGGAAAGGAATCAGAAGAGGGGAACATGTTTTATTGTTAGTCATCAATTATCTGATCTAGCAGCTGAACAATTGATTTGAAAAGACATAGGACTGGACTTGGAAAAGAAATTATAATTGTGTTGGTATGTACATGGCCAGAGCCCAACTTCTCTTCCAATTTTTGGCACTACAAAAACTATACAATTACTTTGGTCTGTAATTTAACCTAGCATATACTGTACTTCACTGTTCCAGTCTGGAAAATAAAGAACTCTTCCTTGGGAATGATTTTCTTGTAAAACAGGGGTAAAGAAGTTTATATAAAGGCTTTGTATACTTCTGTGTTGTCTATGTAGACATTGCACATTCTCTTTCTTGCAGGTGGATTTCCAGAAGGGAAATCTGAATGTTCTGGCCACTAACAGCTCTGATCAGTACAGGCCTCTTGCCTCGATTGTGCTGTCTTCAAGGCTCAGCGTCCTACAGTGGTTTTTTATAGCAGTCTATGATAATCTATGGGCTGTAGGTTGGTAAGAAAGCAGTGAAAAATGTATGAAAGATGATCCATTGTGAGCATGGATTTCTTCTGCATAGGAATTTTACAGATTGTATGCCACATTATTGATGGTGCCAGATTTGTCAGAAGTCCTCAGCCATAGATACTGGAAAGGAAAGTAGTGCTGTGCTCCTTTGGAAAGCATGGAATTGCATTAATCAAGACCTCTTAGAGGATGTATCGGCTTATTCTTGTGGCAAACACATTCTTTAGAAACAAATGACCTCTAGACTAGTCCTCCAAAACTGGATATTTAAAGGTGTTTAGACATTTAATAATTGACATCAATGAATTTAGACACATTCCTTAAAGATTCTGATTCTTATCTTGTGACTATGAAAGGCTTAGGGCATGGCTTGCTTTTAGCTGGTCTCTGTCTCCATTTGATCACCTTCCTCAGGGATTCAACAGTGACAAATCACAAACAAAAACAATGAAAACTCACAGATGGACTATAAGTGTCTAGTTAATTCAGGGAAGTTTTCTTTTTCTCCTGGTGAAAAGCTCTGAATCCTGCTGCGCTGGGTGTTTGTCTGTGCCCCCAAGACAGCAGAACATCACTGCACATTGGAATCCCTCTTCTGTTGCAAGAGGGTCTCCTCTCTTGCAAGAGGGCAGACCAGTGATGTACTGGCCTCATCTTGTCTAGAACATTGCACCACTTAGAATATTTAGGACAATTACACCAGTTCTGTGGTTGGTATGTGACCTGGAAATAAAGCAAATATCCTGGTTTTATTTAACTTTCTTTTCCTGGGCACCATCTACATTCAAATCAGCTTGAGACATGCCTTGATTAGTACTGCAACTTCCTTTCTGGATTCCAAGTCAAGTACGAAAAGCAAACCTACCTTTTCCATCACAGGTTTATATGTGGGCCATTTTGCTGTGCATCTTCCCTGTTTTGAAAATTTCCACAGGATATGAGTTAGTGTGCTCTACAAGGGCTAATTTTATTACAAGCATTCTTACCCAGTGTTTTTCATCTGCTGCTTCTACTTACTTTTGCATGTCAGTAGTTGTATTAATATGTTGTGTAATCATTGCATTTGTGACTTCTAACTGAATTTTTGGAAAGACAGATGGACTCCTTTCTCACAACAAGGTATAGCTGTGCTGAAGTGTAATGAGCTGGGAGCTGTTACAGGAGATATTGATCTTACTCCAGCTTTTTACTTGTTATGGCACTAATTGTCTCAGGGTTGTTTACTGATAAACAGAAGAATGAGATTACACATGTGGACTGTAGTCAAAGTAATGATGCCAGGTAAATATTTTGTCACTACTATTAATAATGGCATTTATGGAGTTCCCTTCACTTCAGCAAAAGCAAACACATGTAAGACCTTACAAAAGACATATTTGCAACTTGAAAAATTCAAGAATAAGAGCAAGTTAGACTTCATGTTGCAGAGGAGCCAGGAAACAACATGATGTGACTTTTTTCCATGATTTTGTATCAACAGTGAAATGCTTCTCTTCATGGGATGCATAAAAATTCTGTACAGTGGAACAGACAAATACAAGGTAATTAAAGGTGTTACATTATAATCCTTACTAAAACTGGGTAGCTTTATTGCGCTTTGGCTTCCGATTTTTCTTTATAAATAATGTCTTTTAACAGAAAAAACACTGGTAACATAAAAATGCTCAGTGATAAAAGAGAGTCAAGTTTCAGTTTTAGTTTACAGGGCCCTTTTGGCAAGAACTGAAATCCAAAAGGAGTTTTTGCTACCTTGCAAAACTTGGACTGTAACTCGGTTTATTTTTAAACTAATTAGAGATTCATTCCACACTGCCAATCTAGTATTTGGGTACATGTCTTTGGAAAAGTTCCAAAAAAGTGACACTCAGTTACCACGGTTACACCCACAAGTGTATCAAGTCTACCTGGAAATGATCAACCACAAGCTTAACTGGTCCCCTGTGCATACAAATGCTGTGACCTGTGAATACAATGCATTATAATGATGTACAAAAACTATGTTTGCTGTGAATAAAATGAGATGAAAGGATGCATACAGGATTGTAAAAATCCTGGTAATATTGTCAGACAGGGGACATTGTGACAACCCTCCTCTTGCTCCTGCCCTCTTCTGCTCTCACCCATTGAAACCGGGTAGAACATTTTACATATGGGATTGTGGTAGCAACATACGTGAGATATTTGATTAGGTTCTCAAAACTTCAGAACAGGTTAGCCTTACATTTTCACAACAGAAACAGGTAATATTTGTGGTATTCCTTGGCAGCAGATAAGACCCGGGTGAAACATGGCAATTTTAAATATATATTTTTATCAGAATGCTGGGACTGCTGAAATGGGAAAATCAAACAAAACATAGATGTTTTTAATATTGCAATAGATACACATAAAATTTGCATGTACTTTTATTCAGAAGTAGCTTTAACAGAAATACTTTTCAGTACAGAAAATATTCCTATTCCCATACAGAACCACCCTAAAGATCCAAGGTATGCATATCTCTGTGTGGAGAATACACTGCAAAGAGTATGTGATAGATTTGGCAAATCTCTCTTTTTTGTCTCTGCCTAATGTGAACAGGATTCCACATGTGATCTTTTTTTCAGACCTCTCATAAATACAAAGCAGAGGAAATGTTCTCATGAACCCCTGCAAAGAGAAGCCATCAAACTTCACCTCTGAGTTGTAAAACAGTATCATATGCTTCAGGTACTATGATAAAATCCCACTTGCAAATGCCCTTGTGCTGTCTGGGTTTCATAAATCAGATTGCAGGACAATAGAAATTTGAGGTAGAAGGAGCCTGTTAAACCGTCCTGTTCACCTTATTTCCACTGCCGCACGTTTTAGGCTGTTTTGTCAGCCCTTGTTTCAAATGGGCCAAGTGGTGAGGCTTTCATAATATCCCTTACAATTTTATTCCATACTTTAATGCATCTCATTGTCTGGGAATTTCCTCCTCTCATACAGCTTGAAGTTTGTCTGCTTTCATTTCAGCCAATCATTTCTTGCAATATCCCCTCTGTGCTAGGCATAAATATTTAATCTTTCACTTGAGGTTTGAATCATTTCAACAACAGTCAAAAGGAACTGAGCATTTCCATGAATAACAGAAATATCTAGAATCACTATAGCTAAAAACAATGTGGATTTTGGAAAGGAGATAAAAGTTATGTTTGAGAATGTTGACCACCTTTTTACTACCAGAAATTATAAAATTACTTTCTTGAGTGCAGAGTTCATCTTGTCTGACTGTTCTGATCTTCTGCAGGTCTCCCTGTTACCAGCACCTGCTATAGACCATCCTTGGGGAGGGAGTGCTTGGAGCATTCTGAGAATTTGGGGCTCCCAAGAACTTCAAAGCCTGCGACTGTCTGGTAGTTCCCTCATTCTTAAAACAGGGAAAATGTGAATTTCACAGCAATACGAAACATAGATCCTAAAAGTTTCTTGGTGATCACCAGTAACCCTTATTCGCCGTGTCTGGATTCATGGGGAATAAAGGAGGGAAAAGCATTTAAAGACCATTCTACCTTTCTTTAATAATTTCCTCTGCTTAAAGCATGAACATTTTCTACTATTTGTATCTGCAAAGGTCTGCCCTAACTTCAGTCAGTGCCAGCTGAAGCCAGAACCTTGACATGTGTTTGCTCAATACTCTGAGCGCTAGAAACTTGTGGTGTCTTTCTGCACTTGAAATTCTTCCCCACTCTCCACAGTCCCTAATAATATCCTGGACATGTACCGTCATCTTTATTCATGAGAGTGCAGATGCAGCCAAATTAGTGGCAGCAAAGCACATTTTACACAGTAGAAAATACAATCTGTCTTCTTTTTGATTTTTTTAAATAAAAAAAAGTTTTATTTAAAAAAAAATCAGACAGTAAGATTTAAATTCAGCACCACCCGTTGCAAGAGTCTGTTTAAAAATGCACAGCTGGCTTGATGATGAGTGACAAATCAAAAGTCAGAGTGAAACTTCCCAATCATCTGAGCCCTTGCCACCCGATTAGCAGAAGAAAAACAGGGCAGATGGAGGGAGACGCAGCAGTTCGGAGGGAACAGATGGCCACTACGAACTTGATATATGAAATTAATAACACTTTCTCAAATACAATTAGTAGCAGGAATACATTACCTGAATTTTCATAACTGTGAGCAAGCTGACATTAAATGAGGTTTTTCAGATTAACAGTCAATATAACATTGATATTTGGAGAGAAATAAAAAATTATATGGAAAGTAATAAGGACCTCTCTGCTTTTTGTGCTATAACTGATTATGAGTGCCCAGCTGTACAAAACCTGCATGATTCTATAGTTTGAAACTCTCCAGATATGTTGCTTTCATGATTAACTCATTTATTTCTTAAACCAAAGACAGGCAACATGAGGTTTCACGCAGACTCTCACTGTGTCGTGAGAATCCGTCTTACAATGAAGGTTTCTTTGGTCCTTACAGCCAAGGGCTTATAAAAATCTGGAATAAAATTTTCAGAAGATAATATTGGTTTTGGAAATCTAAACCAAGACGTCTTACCATGGTGTATTTCCACACCTTCTGAAGTGAAATCAGGTCCATTTAATTTGTCTTTAATTGGGCATCCAACACAATTAGTCTGCTTTGAGAATGCTGATTCCTTCTTTTATAGGTTGTCTGTACAGAGGGGATGGGATTCAGAACAAGAACAAGGGAAAACATGTAATATATTCAAAGCCTGGCTCAAGGCTTGCTCAGAAACAGCATTATAACACTGCACACAAGCCAGCTCAGTGGATTGCAGGGACACATGTCTGGGTAAGGGGGTGACAAGGACCTTGCTTGATTCCCTACAAGTCCTGGCATACCTAGGAGGATGATTAAGTACATGTTTCTTTAATCATATGTACTGACACTTTTTCAGTAGAATCACTTTTTTTGGTAGAATCAGCTGAGAGGTCATTTTCTCAGCTTAGAAGGAAGTGTTGCAAAATGAATTAATAAAAACAAATGCTGGCACTCTCCTAAGGAAATAGAAGTAAAAATTACTGTTTTCAAGTTAAAACTGGCTTTTTTGGAATGTGAGCATACAAGTACATACACCCACCAAAGAAAGCCTTTTATTTTTCCTAAAATGAAATTTTTTACTGCAATGCAACAGCTGTCCTCAGAGAACCTTACATTTGGTGTTGAATCCTTCTGTCATTCATACTGGCTTTTGAAACTAAAATTCAGATGTATAAAAAGGACATTTTTGAAAATTCAAGAAAGGATTGGAAGTGCAAGAGATGCAATTGAAAGTGCAAGAGTTACTGTATAAACCTTTTCCAGAAATGGTCTGAAATAAACAATGGCATTCTTAGTCTACAGGAATTAAATAGCTTTTTTCTGCATAGAACTCCCTGGAAAGTTCTAAGAAACCTTTTAAGCTCTCACTACTTGATACCTGGAATGATATGGAAGTGTAATTAAGTTTCTTCCTTTCACTGTCACACAATTATCACTTTTTTCTCCCTTTACTCTCTGTTGTTATTTTCTTTATTGTTGCTCCTCAGCCATAGTCGACAGATGCAAATGTAATTTGTTTATGAATCACAGCACATATTTATGTGAATATACCATATGAATATGCTTGCAGTATGATTTCAGCTGGGTGAATACTGCAAAAGATGATTTGCAAACACTGCTATGAATAAAGGGCATGATACAAAGCTCATTGCAATCCATGGGATGACTCCCGTTGGCTTCCAGGAGTCTGGCTCAAGCTCCAAGCCAAGACTTTCCATTCAGAGGAATACTTGCTTGCTGATTGTCTGTTGTTCATGTTTATCCAGGCAGAGCTTTGTTTGTGCAAATACTGGGACGAAGCTTCTACTCAGGGTAACGCACATTTCTGCACAAATACATGAATTTTCTCTATGACTACATATGGTCATATGGAAGTGTTATCAACACAAGAATCTATGAGTAATCATTTTTGATAATGATTTCAATGAACTATGGAGAGTTCAGTATTCACAGACACGTGTATTTTATCTAGTTTTTCAAAGAAATATTTTTCTGTCCCAAACAGAGCTGTCAGTCCAAGACTGGGACAAGTAGTAGTGTGTCTGGAACAAATAGGTAGAACTTGGCCTCATGCTGCCTGAAAGCAATAGCACATTTGGGTTCAAGAAAGGCAGGTTCAGGATTGTTCTCAGCACTGTAACTTAAGAAAAATTCTGAAAATAGAAATTAACTTGGGCTTTAGGTTTCAGAGTTTTTAAAAATTTTCTTACTACTTTAAATTTCAGTTCTGCAAGGTGTCATTTTGATGGATGTTAAACTCATAGGACCTTATAGAATTGGGTTTGGGTCACTTCCAGACAGCATAACTGTTATTGTTTGGTCTTGTGTTCATAGACAATGTCTATTGTCTTTACCCAGATAAGCAGGTTTTGGCCAGAAGTACCATTTCTCACACCAGACCCACAACAACATGATTGGCATCAGACTCTAATGAACAGTAATGAGAAAAAGTGTTCCAACAACAGAATGAAAATGCCTTTTAGTGCAAATGTTAAAGCATCTCTCTTTTGATTTTCACTGCCAACATTTAAGTTGCAGAATTTGGTAATGTTTATTCTTCAATTCTACAAACTCTCTGCAACTGCCTTCAGTCTTGTCTTTTTCACTTTCTTGCATGGCAGAAAATATCTTCAAATGACGATACAAACTGGCACCAAACAAAATCTTTCTATGTATTTAAACTTTTGCTGTTCACTTGACTCAGTGACCCGGTGGTATTGTCCAGAATTGCATTAACCAGTTCCAGGCAGTGGAGACAAAAATTCCTTTCATTCATCAACAGATAAGGAGTTTTGACAACTATCCCTTGGGAGTAAGAGAGGAAAAAAAAACACCAAAAGAATAAAAAAACAACCAAGAAGAGATTACAATGTAATAATGTAAAAAGCACAGTCAAAGAGCCAAAGAAAGACTGGAGGAAGCTGTAGGGCTGCCTGGGCAGACACGGAGACTGCTATCAGAATTGAACAAGAGAAAATCCAGATCCCCCTTCCACTCCTCTACCTGTTTCTTCTCAATGTCACTATCAGTGCACACAGTGATATAAAACAGGTCCAACAAGTATTCCAGTAACTCCTCAGGACCACCAGGGCAAAACCAAAAACATTCAGGGCTTGACACTTAACCAAGGCAACATGCCAAGCTTATCACATGTGAAAAAGCCTTGTAGAGGAAAATAATCATCTTCATGTTCACAGGGTCTGGGTGTTAACTCTCCAAAGACTCTCCTGTATTTTCCACTCCTTTGACTATTGCAGATGAGGAGGTTATTTGCATGGAAATTCAAACATCTGAATAGATTTTTGTTAACTACAGAGCATGGGAATGAGCCAGAGATTTTTCTTTTGTATCTTAGTACTGATTATAAACAAGGCACTTGTTTATAATACAACAGCCTACTGCAGAGGCTTTCATGGCAAGACGGCCCAAGAGATGGTCAACTTTCTGGTGTGAACCAGAAATCACTCAAGGAGCTGAGGAGGGGACAGCAGTTCCACTTTCTCACAGCCTTCAGAGTTTCATTTCCCGCACCACCTCCACCCCCTTCTTTTGCAGTGGAAAAATAAATTTTTCAATAACATAAAAATGGCTTGTGTCAACAAACTGTAGTGACCCCAAACCAGAAATGGGGCCCCTGCCCAGCTGACTGCCAACATTTGCTTCATGTCTTTCTTCACCTCTTACGCCTGGAGGCTTCAAGTCCAATTCCAAACACGTTTGGTAGTGACACCTCACTGAAAATGTTCTTTTTGGCTCCTACCTGAGAGGACATAGAGGGCTGGTTAGCTGTGAACAAGGAAGACCTAAATTCAAGTTCCTGTTCTGCCACATTCAGAGTATGAAATATGAGCCATTCACTACTCTACCTTCCTGAGACGTTACTAGGACTTCCCTTTGTTCTCCTCTCCCCAAATCACCCTGAGCTCTGTTGTAGCTTTGTGTTGTACCACTGGTTATTGCTCATGATGAAAGAATAAAGCTTGTTGATGAGCCTTTTTTAGGAATAAATCAGGACATACTTTGAGTTTAGCATCTGATATTATTTGAAGGTAGCATGCAGTTCATTTGCATCTGAAGATGCATGATCCTGTACGATGCTGAAGGCCTCAGATCCCCAGCCCTTAATCACAAATAGGTGTTAAGCATTAATCAGTGTTAATTACAAATATCATACTCATACACACATAGCCATTCAAGAAAAATATCACTAATTTTAATTGCATGCTTCCAAACATATTAAAATTTTGTCTTCTTTTCTTTTATTGAACACTACTTTATTTCTCCTCATTAGATTCCTGCCACCTGTATCTTAAGTTCCCCTCCAGTGTAATCCATAATTCCCCTTGCATTTACTTTCTTTTGAGTGAGGACTTGAATCTCTGAAATGCTGTATATGTGCTGAGCACTTGCTGAATACTTAGCTCTCCACAACTCAGTGATGCTCAGCTTCACAGAGTATTGAATATAACGGTATTTGGGAAATCACGGTACTTAGGAAGAATATGCAGAAATTATGTTTGAGGCACAATTTTTTACACTTCCATCTGCATTGTGGCTGGCCAAGTGGAAGAGGTGGAGGTAAGGAGGTAGAGGTAAAGACAAGCATAGTGTTTGCATATTCTGAGAAAAATTTCCTGAGACTTCTTTCTGAGGTGATATGGGAGTTGCATACATTATTTCTACCTGATGCTGGAGGGACATTGAAATATTCATTTAATCAGCATCTAACATCAGCAGATTTGAGAGCACAAATTTTAATTTCTCACTGGAATCAAATGGAATGACACTGACAACTACAAATAAAAGAGATACAGATTCTGCCCCTGCTAAAAACATCAACTGCTTCAAAGTAATCTTTGGTATTGTCAGTTAAAAATAAATAAATTAAAAGAGAAAGCCTAATGAGTATGTTTATGACCAATGGGAACATCAACAAGCATCTGTTGATGAGAACCTAGTAGAATTAGTGCTGAAGAAATATGACTTGGTTTACTACCTGTCGGATCTCTGTTACATTGGTGACATGCATTTATGAAATGTTATTTTTCCTGCAGGTAAAGAAAACATTAGCTAGGAAATACTTATTTTGACTGTTATTTTTCTTACCAATCTATTAGAGAGGCTGCAAATGCTGAGGGCACTGTGATGGCTCTGTAGAGATCATCTTGGTTTCTTACTAACATCATGTAGCCTTTAAGCTAAAGTGCCACAGCTGGAGCCTGGAAAGAGCTGTATTGTTCACATGTCTAACAACCATGGGTTACAATGATGTATTGTGTAGGTAAATAAATACTATGGTCCTTACAGGTAAGTCAACAAAATGAATGAAACTGGTGGTTCTGTAGGTGAGAAGCAAAAGCATTAAATTCTCATTGTTTCCTTCCTTTTTGCCTAATTTCTCTTTCTGGGGTTTCCATCAATGGTAAGTACCCTCTATGGAGTGCTCCCTTTCCTGGAGCTAGTCTAAGGATTTCTTTTCTGACCTTACGCTTTCTCTCCTTGCCTCTCAGAAGAACTTGCTTTCCTGTGTTCCAGTTTTCTGGCCCATCTGCTGCCCTCCCACACATGGCAGAGGGCAACAGATGGGTGATAATCATGCGGAAAAAGGCAAATGGAGGCCATGCGGAGGGGAAATGCAGCTCCGTGGCATCGTGCCCTGGCAACACAAAGCCACCACTAGTCATCCACTGCACACACACCGTGAATCTGTCAGTGACAAGTAAGGCGTGTGGCTGGTTGGAATAGGAACAGTTTGGGACACTGCCAGTGCTGGGTGGCTGGTTTCCACTGGTAAACATTGTCACTTATGGTACAGCACTTCTCAGGAGTAAGCAAAGCACACCTTGTCCACCTTCTTCAAGAAAGGCTCATCTCCATTTTTGATATGAGGGCAAGATGATATTTCATGGTGTCTCATTTAGGGCTCCTTTAGGTTGCAGATATAAAGCTAATTTGTGGCATAAAGTGAGCTCTGCTGCTGGATGGAAGGAGGCATGCACATAGGAATAGACAATGTTTGCACATGTCTGAATCCACAGCAGCTCATCTGCATCCGACATCAGCTTGCTAGGACATGTAAAATCATCGGCAGGAGATGACAGAAGAAATGGACTTTGCAATGTCAGTCAGCCACAGATGACTGTGAGCTATCAATATGATCCTGAAGAAAAACAACAACATAAAAAAAGAGGCAAATATTGTATGAGGGTATTACGAGGTTTAAAACAGCAGTATCTCTCTGGTATGTTGGTGCATGGCTATCTCAAAAAGGCAAATAAGAACAAAAAGTCTTGCCTATATGGTCCATTGGTGTATTGCAGCACAAAGACCATGGACTTGAGAGCCTTCAGGTTCCTTTCCAGTGCAATGTAACTCACATCTCTAGGAAATACACGCAGTCCCATTAGTGAAGAGTACCTTTCCCAAAGAAATGAAGGCTACCTGAGTTACAGTTCCATCAATCAAACAGTATTAAATATTTTAAAAAGTTTTAATTGTTTACAGAGCTGTACAATCTTACAACAGATACAGAAAAATTAACAGGTTGAACCTCAATATTCTGTGCCAATTTCTTAAAGAAGTGTAACTTTTCTGCTATGGTATGAAACGGTATGTAATTGTCACCAGTGACAGTACTTGAGGAAAGGGCTTGAAGTTGTGCCAGGTAGGATGTTAGGGAAAGGTTCATCACCCAGAGGGTGGTTGGGCACCCCTGGAACAGGCTCCACAGGGAAGTGGTCACAGCATCAGCCTGACTGAGTTCAAGAAGCACTTGGACAATGCCCTCAAGCACATGGTGTGACTCTTGGGTTGTCCTGGGCAGGGCCAGGACTTGGACTGGATGATCCTTGTTGGTCCCTTCCAACTCAGCTTGTTCTGTGATTCTGTGACATCCCATGTGTTAACTAGCAAGCTGGAATACAATATACAGATGGGGTAAATATGCTGAGCAGTTGTGCATGTTGTATTACCTTATGTTTGAGAAGCCAAATGAACAGAGAAGTTCTGAACTGCTCCCTTCCAGCAGTGAAACACTCACGGAATAATGCCAATGCTGCTTGATCAGAGAGGCAATATCTTCTGGAAAACTGCAAATAAAAACTCCTGACTGTTCAAACAGTACACACAACCTTCAAAATTTTTCTTGTTCTTAAAAATTATTTTTACTATTCTTGTTTCCTATCCCATAGAAATAACTTGTTCATATTTCTACCATATACATACTTATACACTGTATATTTGAAGAGTTAATTTTTCCATTGCTTCTTCCCCCATACTTTCTCAAATTTTAACTTTCTTTTAATAACAGTATTTGAACAGTAAAGAAGATATTGCAAAAGGATTTTAGAAAAATTACTTAAAAATTATGCTTTCCAAGGCCTTGGACCTACAACAAATAATACTATAGTTCCCAGGTAGTTTCTACCTACAGTGAAATGCTCCAAAGTGAAGTAAAATAAAAATGTATAAAATGAGACAGTGGAAGGAAAATACACATAGAAGCTAATGACAAATGATCATGTTAAGAGATAAGTGATTTATCAAGAGATAATTATGAGCTAGTCTGAAAGATCTGTTTGTTCTGTAAGGCCATTTCATAATAACCAATACCAATAGGATTTTACCACTGTCCTGTGCAGAATCAAGGCAAGGATGAGCAGTACCAAATCTATATTGGTTTTGGATGGTTGGCAAGGTAAACCTAATTTGATTTTTAAATTTCCTTGCTAGTCATTTCTTGCCTAAAAGGAAACCCTTTGCATTCCATATTATTTTCCAAGAATAACAGCTTTGGATGTTTAGTTTGGCTAAATTAGAGAAGCTGACCACCTGTTTGTAGAGAAACAAGACATTCTTGCAGATGGAAGTCCTGAGCTATGATAAAGAGTTCTAAAAGAAATCTTGGGTGCAGAGAGTGAAGTAGGCAAAGTACAGACACAAAAAACCTCTTTGTGGACATTTTTGAGTGTAGGGTAGATGAAACGGAATAAAAATCTATAAAAGTTCTAATCTCTAGTTTCACAATAAATAGCAAAAGCATCATATCTTGAATTCTGCAGAAATGTACAGGACAGTATTGATTACTGTAAAGGGAACAGCCTTGTGCTAGCAGAGAGATGGATGAGGTTCTTTATATGCTCTTGAAGATGAGTGTCCCATAAAACCGGAAATTTGCAGTGTGTATATGGTTGCTCTTATACACAAAATGGTTTTTCAGCAGATGAATTATGATGTGTCAAAATGACTCATAGGGACTTTGCCACAGTGAAGTGTGTTTGAGAAAATTGCTGCCACAGAGTAAATATTTTTTATGTTGATTAACAGTAACACAGCTGGCCTCTGACTCTGCAAATTTAATGGAAATTTCAGGGTTAATGAATGAAACTAATCCTCCCTTACTCTCTCCTTGTTTTACTTTCTCACACATGCACAAATGCACACCAAGTTTGTACAAAAAAACTCACTTATGTTGTTGCTAATGGAACATCTAAGCAAATCAACATAGGTACATAAGTACAGAAGAAAAGTACAGAGGTTTTAGGAGACTCATTCCTTCCAAAAAACCACATTCGAGTGAACTGCACTGCTGTATCACAATTAATAATCTGCCTTATCACTATCAAAAGTTGTGCATGATAATAAAAAAAAGGCAAATAAATGAAAGAGACATTGGAGGGAAGACTGATTCCCAAGAGAAAGGAAATCAATGAATCAGAAATGTTCCTGAGCTCTATAACCCAGCACCTGAGAGGAGGGAAAGGCCCTCGCTTTGGTGTATGGCCTTAACATCTCTGCTTATAGAAAGATTTTACTTTAAATCTTGCAAGGTCAAACTTCTTCTGCAGGTGTCTGGGTCCTCTTTTTATCAGCCAAGCTGGAAATTTCATACTTTATGTGATGATTTTGCTTGGTTCTCTTCCCTGCACTGCCCTTGTTTACACTTGGGTTGGGCAGGGCTCGTGCAACTGCTTTGCAAATTCCCACTGTTGTAGTTGCAGATTCATCACCTTTAAGTGCTCATATTCTGCCATAAAGGGGACTTAATCCCACTGAGGGTCATTCTCAGGTCCTCAAGCACTTTAGTTGCAAACAGGGTTGGGAGATAAAGACGTTTGTAGTAGCTCTGCAGTTTTGGGAAGGATATGAGACATTATCCTGCTTGTCAAGGAATTCCTGGGGAGTGAAGGTGGATGGTGTATGTCATTTTCAACTCTGATTTCTCTGATCCCTTAATGCTGTCCAAGTTCATTAAAACACCTGAAGAAAATGATGAAATTTCAGAGGCAATATAAAAAGGAATCTCTCTGCTGAAGCCAGTGAGAAAATAGAGCAGGTGAGTGTTTACAAAAGCAAAAAGAAATCTTACAAAAGGCAAAACAAATTACAAATAAATATATGGTTAGAGAAATAAAACAGCACACCTCTTTTCTGAGACACCAGGCTAGAACACAACCCTCACAGCATGTTTTAGCCTGGTGGGCATTAATCAAAGTACTTCCTATTCTTTTCTTCCTCCTGCTCCACCTCCCCATACTTTTATTTTCCTTAGAACAATTCTATAATAGCCACTTACTTTAACTTCCAGAAGAAAGGTTTATGGAGTGCAGGGAAATTTGATTTGCAAATTCAATCAATTCTACATCCAGGAAAAATAGATAATAATGATTGTAGAACCAACAGATACCATTGACTTACTAAAATTAATCCATTCTAATAATGCTGATCTCTTCCCAGATCAAAGGAGAGGTTGGATAATTGCTTTTTTTTTTCCATTCACAAAATTACATTTTTGCAAGTTTCTTGAGGTTCAGTTTGCAAAGGCTTTAGAGGCAGTTCTGTGTGCCTTACCTGCCCACTCTTCCTGAGACAATATTAAGCAAATTTTCCACATGACGAGATTATGTTGGCTTCTATGTCATTTTCATGCAGAAGTCACAGGAATGCTCTGTGCATTTGGTATGCCTAAACTCTATAAACCTTGTCTTTGATGGTGGAACAGACTCAGGGTCTTTCAACATTGGCAGAGCAGAAACTTGAGAATGACCAGGATACTCCCCACAGGAAAAATTTTCCAAAGAAGGTGAGCTGGGATGGAGACCAGCATCAGAGAGTTCACAGCAGGGGCAGCTGATGACACCTCAAGGAGCCAAAACGGGAGGCACCCCAACTGTTCTTTCTCTGGCAGCAAACCTGACTGTGAACTTGGCTATGGAACAGTTAAAGATAGGTTACTGTCCTGAATAGGAATGTCCTGGGCACTCTTCTGAATCCATAATGTCATGAAAACCCACTGGCCAAAACCCATTTCGAAGTTCTAAGGTTTGAACTATGAATGAAAAGTTATACACAAAAGCACATAGGAAATAAATGAAAAAAAAAAAAAAACCCAAAAAAACCCCACAACCTTTAGTTCTATCCAAGAAAAGAAGTGACATTTGTAGCAAAGGAAGAGCATAAATAGCCCAACCAGTTTTACTGGAGTGGGATATTAGTCCAGTAGGACCACTACAGAGCAAAGCCTTGCCTTTCATATGAAGTGTAAGCTCAAGTTCTCTGAATGTAGCTTCACAACCCTAGGATCTGAATCTGTTTCAGTGATTTTCCTTCTGTGTCAAGCCCTTAACTGTATTCTAGATTAATTTCAGATGTGAATGAAATCTCCTAGAGACATGTGTAATCAAATATGATGGCACCTTTATAATTCTCTTAGCTGACAGGAAAAGTCTGATTTCTGTTGAATCTCAACCCTTCCTCAGTCTTGAACCCAAACTCATTTTCTAGGTAAGTCAGACTCAGCACTTTTTCCTGTTTTGATCATTGTGGCACAAAAGAGCCAGCAAACAGTCCAGGAAATCCTACTGTTAAAGAGAGGGCAAGATTATGAAAGATCATAGAAGCATCTCAAACCCCTTGTCATTAGAAGATTTAAGTCTTGTGGAAGTGTTTCTAAGGATGTTGGTTTGATCCATGAGAGGCACTCACGTACATCCCCACCACAGCATGGATGATTTGTACACACAACTCCCACTTCTGCTGGTAGGATAAATCCACGTCATCTCCCTCAGACATACAAAAATCAAAGCAGTATATTCCACATCTTCCCTTCCAAGAGCAGAAGACAATATTCATCTGTGTGCACAGGGAAATGTATGTATCCGGTTATTTAGGTGCTTCTCTGCCTTTCCGAATACAAAACCAGAGCTGATGAAGTACAGCCCACAATTTTTTTCTTTTTCCTTTTAGTCCATTCCTCTTTTAAACCTACAAAATAAAAAATAACTATCCCAGGAGAATGTTATATCTGTAATTTTTTCCACTGTATCGATAATTACTGTATTTCACATGCCCCTTTTAATTACTTAATGTCTGAGATTAAAATTCAACAGCCTCTCTCAAAGAGAAAGTGCTTTAATATCTGAAGTGCTGCTCCTGTAAATTGGCATCTGAAAGGCTAAAAAAGGGACATAAATACGAACATTCCCATCCTTCCTAACTGACTGCAATACCAATGAGCTGCACCGACTTTACACAGACCTCCCACATTCTTGATAGGATGTTTTCTAGCAGAGTGATCCACAAATATTATCATTCAATGACAATACAGTTTTATCAAGGTACGTCTCAATCCACAGGATACAAGCCCCACACAACAGACGGAAAATTTGGCGCAGCGATGCGCACACGGCGTGTGTTACTTACTGGTTATTGCAGTGGTCATACCGAGTCCCGTATGGCGCTACATTAACGAATGGCATGCAAGCACCTTCTGTTGAAACATCTGCGACAGGGAAATTTCAGGCATTTTTCCAGATATTTTTTTTTGTGCTCCCGACCAAATTTTCATTAGGGCTATAAAACCTGGCAGGCAGCATTGTTGTGTATGATTTTTTAATAAACTGGGACATGCCTTTGTTAGAGGAGTGAAGAAAAGGGCTCTTTAGAGACTTCTTCCTATTACAAAAAGTTCAGAAAACATATGACAGCTCACCAAACAGTGTCTCCTAACTTTTTTTCTGTCTCCTCCAAGACTAAGATTTCCTGCTTCTTTAGATATGCTTCTTTAGATACAAAGATTTACAGGTTTTGAAATGAAACCAAAAATGTAGATTTTTTTTATCTATCAGAATAAATGATTCCAACAGTGGCATTACTAGAGAATGCGTTCAAAGAAAGAGCACATAGCTAACATAGATTTTTAGCATCTTTTTGATGCCTGCTGCCAGGAATCTCACAAAGGATTTTCACTTACTTAACAGACAAGGTCCCTTAGAAAAAAAAGGAAGAAAGGAAAGAAAATGCACACATGCAGATCAGATCTCATACACAATGCATGCCTAGAACATAGCCTTACTCCTTTTTCTTTCTCTTTTCCAGAAACATGCCATCGCCTGCTCTCCCTTCTCTGCTCCCCTGCAAGACAACAGCCACCAGGCACAAATTGAAGCTCCATTTTGCAATTCTCCCTGCCACACTATGAACACTAATGCAGAACAAACATTCTTGGCAGTAAATATGTACATTATCATTATGTAAATAGGTATGTTATCATTATAGCAAAATGATGATGTTCTTTACTAAGTCTATATTCCCTTTCCAAGAATATTATGTAGTTTGAAGTATAATTTCCATTATGCCACTGGGTCTGAAAAACACTTCAGTTCAACAATAATTAGTATACTGTATATAACAAAATGTTTACTATGGATAAAGATGATGTACAATCCTAAATCTTTTTGGACAAACAAACAAATGCAGTTTTACATGGTAGTGTTCAGCCTGAGTAACCAACAGGAAGCATTTTCAGACTAATATCCATTCCCATAACCAAGGTGAGCATCATATTGACATTTCATACCAACAACACCACGAGCAATAACATTTTAAATTGTATGAGGTGAATGATCTACTGTTAGCATGAAGGTGACTTCATTTCTGAACCTTAAATGAACTAGAAATGGCTGCATGTCACAGGCTGCTGGCACTGTTAACAGTGTTTACATGAAGTCCATTGCTCAAGCGTAGGTAAATATACCAGCACTGCAAAACCCAAATGCTTAGGTTTTAATAGTTCAAAAAGTTCTTGTGATCAAAGAGCAAGGCAAGGCCAGCTCCTAAGTCCAGCAGCTGTAAGCTACTTGTACATACCTACGTACCCCATGCTATTACGTGAGAATCTGAGATGTGTGTCCTAGACTGAGGTAAAATAAGTGCTGCCTTCTTATAGAAAAAACAGAATTGCTGGCATAAGTAAAATTGGATGGAATTGTTAATATTTTCACAGCTTCTTTTAAGGTGAGTAAATGTAAATACTTATCTCTCATTTTCCCTGAAAAAGTGGATTAGTTATTTAGAAGTATGTAAATGCATTCAAAAATGTCTTCAGCTTCTTCTCATTCCTTTGAATGCTGCTTTGAACTGAAAAATCAATTTTCAGAAAGGAAGATATGCCAATTAGAATTAAAAAAAAAAAAAAAAACAGAAGAAAGGAAACTAATTTATAAATTATAAAATATATAATGGCCAAATTCCCACTGTTCTGCTGCCCACTTCTATCACATACCACATTGGAATTTGAAAATATTGTATGAAAATATGCATATGACTCTCAGCATTCTTCATTATGCACCAGCTCCCTTCAGAAACCTTTTCCTGGGAAAAATTAGATAAGGAAGATAGCCTTTGAGGACTCTCACAGAGATTGTGCGTGTTGATTTCTCCTTTCCCAGTGCCAATAATGAGATAGTTGTTTTGCATCTTCAGGCAAATATTGTGGAAGCATAATAATCTACAAACTACTTTTCTCTGGCATTTCTATTCCCTTTTTACTTCAAAGTGTCTGATACACTTGTGCTCACACACACGTGTGTAAAGCATTTCTGCGCAGGATGCAAGCACACATTGTCACTGAGTGGTTTTCTTCTCTGACATCTGAAAACAGATGCTGATGTTGGGCTGCCCAGCGTCTCCAGCCAGGCAGGACCAGCACACGTCCTGCCCAGTGGACTGGATCAACAGCTCCCAGCCAGGTCATGCCTGTGAAGCCAAACCAGTTGAGAGGAAGAAGCAGCAAGGAAGAATTTCCCATGTCCTTCAGATGTTTGTTTCAATTTTGTTTCAAATGGATCAAACCATACGAAAGTCTAATTTCTTACTGATGCTTTCCAAACTTAAGCCTCCTCAGCAAAGTCTATTACAAAATGAGACTGTGGCTGCTACAGGAGAAACATTTCTCTTTTAGACCTGTTGTTTAGTAGCACCACTGGATTCCCCTTATTCTTCTATTGAGATAAAGAGTGAGCTCCCTGTTTATATTCTCTGAAATATCCATGACTTCATGTACCTCTTTCATATCATCTGAACATTTTTTTTTAAGCTGAAAAGTCCTACTGTTCAGTCTCTTTGCACATGGAAGCCACACCATACCTATCTGCTATCCTTGTCTAGGATGCCTTTCCTACTTCTACCACACCTTCTGTAGACAATATAAGACATAATATACTGCTGATTTATAAGATAAACCAGTGATATTCTCAGTCATTTTCCACTACAAGTGGAAAAGAAAACTCAGCTTCACATAGGCAGCCACAGCTTGAACTATGCAAATAATTGACTGGGAGAGTTGCTGGTCAAGTGGAAACAAGTAATCTAAATGAAAAAATTCATTTCAAGTGAAGGGGAAGCAAGTAACATCAGAAAATAACTTATTTCTGCAAAGCAAACAAACTAGTTCTAAAATCCCTATCATTTCCAGATGAGATGAAAAACTTTCTTTTATTCTAAGGACTTCAGCAGTTTTAAAAGAAAACTTATGGAAAAGTTACCCCAAAAGCTTACTTTTTTTGAAATTTAAGGCAAAACAGGTGACTGGAGTGAATCATGAAAAGAAGGAGCAATATGATCAAATGGATATAAGCAGGACTTTATAAATGAGACAAGAATGCTCTAGGTTTTCCTCTCTAATCTAAGCACCACTATCAATATATTTGTTATTCTTGTTGCTTTGATATAGCCGGTTAGGACACGTACCAGTGTACTAAGTATCAGTGGAAGATTTCCACTGATATTTAGCATTAGGAGTCCAGGTCATCAAAGCCAGCACTGGGCTGCTCACACAATATTGTGCTGCTGGAGCTCAGACCACTTCCTATGCCTGTAAGATTTAAATGCAGCACTTGGGCAAAATCATCAAACACAGCATCATCCACAAACACAACCGTATCCACTGGCCAAGTCTTTCCAAGACAAAGAATGAGCAGAGGAGGCATCATGGTGGACTCTAAACAAAGCAAACAGAGTGCAAGGAGGAGGTCAGTTACTCACACTGTTGCTGTAATGTGGACAGTAATTAAGTGTTGAAGCTTCTAATTTCTTCCATGTGAAAAATGCAGCTGCCATAAGAGATTGATGCAGAAGTTTCTGGTAGGTAGATGCAACCTATAGCTGTCTAAAGGAACATAATGTAGCCCAAGCCAAAACTGAAACAAAGCTTTAATAGAGGGAACAATTAATTCTCAAAAAATATGTCCATGGAACAAGAGGGCACTGCCATAATTCTGGAGTTTTAAATTTCTGGAGTTAGTACTTTTGTTTCTCCAGCTGGTGATATTTTCTCAATTTTGTGCCTATCTAAGGTCTCTCCCCTCTCTTCAGATAGGTCAAGAATGAAGAAAAGACTTAAGAAGTCTGAGAGGTCTGAGAAGATTTTGCAGATTTGAAGACTCCAACATGTTCCAGGCAGTAGTGAAGAATCCAACAACTTCTAGGCAGGAAGATAGTGGAGATTTTTCTGCTTTTCATGGATCTTGGTTACTTGTCCTGGGCCCAACAGTAGCTGCTATAAGACCAACTTTCCAAAAGCTGGTGGTGCATTATGGAGGAGGAGTGTCATGGTGGAGCTGTGCTTTGTTGAAGGTCATACGTCTGGGTTACAATACACAGTTAATTTTTTAAAAGAATACCACATAAAATGTTGTGGTGCAGGCAAGGGGATCTCTTGATATCTGTATTTTGCACGCCACTTTGTGAAAAGAAGAAAATACACATTCCTCTCCCACTGAATACAGGCAGCCCTGCAGATTGATTTTGGTCCATGCCATGAGGTTAATGCACAGCTTGATCTGCACTGACATGAAAATACCATCTGCATAACCCCGGCTTGCCTTGCTGGGAGAAGAGAAGATACAGGACTCAGCAGCTGGTCTCAGCTACTCTGGGAAAATGTTCGTCTCCAGACCAAGTTTGGATCCAGCCATATCTGGCAAAAGTATTATAACTATATCACATGCATACTCCAGAGAAATCTTAGGAAGCTTAATGGAAGTTCGGTTCATATGTTGAGGCTGTTACATGAAAAGCATCAGGAAAAGCATAAACTGTTCCTATTCCAAAATTGTACAGGGAAATAGTATATGGTATAACTTCACAGGACTGTCATGAGCTACTCAAATATTTCTAACTTAACATACATAATTCAAAAGAAGAAATTTTCTTTCTCTTTGGTTAATATCAAAGTAATAGTTTTCACCCCTGAGCTGTGCAACAGAAAGCTGACTTCCTCTTCGGTGAGCAGGACATAATATGAATCTTGCCATAAGCATGCAAGCACAATAATCTGTTTTGTGCATTACACAAAGGAAGGACTACACTCAATCTCCTGAACTTTCTGACAGCAAGAGTGCAAGTTTGAAACAATGTTTGTCCCAACAGAAAAAAACTTCCTGTATCAGGTCCTTTCCTATTACACCAAAGAAAAAGGCTTTTGTTTGTTTGTCTGTCTTGTGGGAGGTTTTTGTTGGTGGTGGTGGTTGGTTTTTTTGGCATTTTGTTTCCTTAAATATAAATGTACATGCTGTTTATTTAAAAGTTAATTTAGCTTAGTAAATTGCTGCAATCTTTCATAATGTAGCAGATTTTTAAAAATATCAAATTTGTAATCAGTTTAGTGTATTGTTCCACCAGGACTGAGTGGAGGGGGATAAAGGTAATTATAAAGCCACAGGGCAACATTCACCTCAGCTAAAATCAACATATGACTACTCTTCTGTGCTCCCTACGTCACATGGCAGCCCTGTTGAAGAGTGGGAGCAGAGCCCTTAAGAGAGCCCTTGCCCAAAAGCACCTCCTCATCTTCAGGGAGCACCTGCTCCTCACAGTGCCCAGTGCCTGCTCCTCGCGGTGCCCGCTCCTTGCGGTGCCCAGTGCCTGCTCCTCACAGTGCCTGCTCCTTGCGGTGCCCAGTGCCTGCTCCTCACAGTGCCCAGTGCCTGCTCCTTGTGGTGCCCAGTGCTTGCTCCTCACAGTGCCTGCTCCTTGCGGTGCCCAGTGCCTGCTCCTCACAGTGCCCAGTGCCTGCTCCTTGTGGTGCCCAGTGCTTGCTCCTCACAGTGCCTGCTCCTTGCGGTGCCCAGTGCCTGCTCCTCACAGTGCCCAGTGCCTGCTCCTTGTGGTGCCCAGTGCTTGCTCCTCACAGTGCCTGCTCCTTGCGGTGCCCAGTGCCTGCTCCTCACAGTGCCCAGTGCCTGCTCCTTGTGGTGCCCAGTGCTTGCTCCTCACAGTGCCTGCTCCTTGCGGTGCCCAGTGCCTGCTCCTCACAGTGCCCAGTGCCTGCTCCTTGTGGTGCCCAGTGCTTGCTCCTCACAGTGCCTGCTCCTTGCGGTGCCCAGTGCCTGCTCCTCACAGTGCCCAGTGCCTGCTCCTTGTGGTGCCCAGTGCTTGCTCCTCACAGTGCCTGCTCCTTGCGGTGCCCAGTGCCTGCTCCTCACAGTGCCCAGTGCCTGCTCCTTGTGGTGCCCAGTGCTTGCTCCTCACAGTGCCTGCTCCTTGCGGTGCCCAGTGCCTGCTCCTCACAGTGCCCAGTGCCTGCTCCTCGCGGTGCCCAGTGCCTGCTCCTCACGGTGCCCAGTGCCTGCTCCTCGCGGTGCCCAGTGCCTGCTCCTCACGGTGCCCAGTGCCTGCTCCTCGCGGTGCCCAGTGCCTGCTCCTCGCGGTGCCCAGTGCCTGCTCCTCACAGTGCCCAGTGCCTGCTCCTCGCGGTGCCCAGTGCCTGGCGGGTGTTGGGCGCTCTGCCTGGCAGGCCTGGCTCTGCCCCCCGCCCCTGCGTGCACAGGGCTGCGGGGAGATTGCGAGGTGACATGGTCAGCCTGATGAAGCACACAAAAGCTTTTGGCACTGCGTATCTGCAATATCATGGACAGTCAAGGAGGCGCCTGTTATAAAAATACACAGTGAAACACAACTGGAGGACTGCTCTTTCTCAAAGGCTAACGTAATGCATTCCTTCTGTTTAGGCTCATTTTCCAGTCTTTCACATTCTTTGTGAACAAGAGTTATAAAACAAGCCTGATGCAGTCCAATTATTTTTACTTTGAAGGCCATTAATCAAGATTGACTAAGAAAATGAAGACAGCTAAGCAAAATTTCATATGTGACTAGAGTGAGATTAAAATAAAACCAGATGGGGATGGACAGAGACGTTAAGCTGCTTTCTCTCCCCCTTCCCTCTCCCTTTTTTACTTTTTTGACTCATGTAATAAACGTCTTTTACAAATTACAGCACTCTTATTTTCTTACAGTAAATCAAATTGGGTCATAATGTACAAGTGGTCTCATTGCTGAAATGTCAAAAGTAGAACCCGCCTTGTTATTCCAAAGCAATTCCTCAAATCTAAACCAGCAGTGTGGCCTGACAGTCTATAAACCATCTACCTGGATGCAGATCCCTTTTAAGGTAACTGTCTGTAGCTGATAGAAGTATTTCACAAGCATCCAGCATGAGCCATACGCAGAGATCTATAGCATGCAGTCATTTGCAGGGGTCTGAATCAGAAGGCCTTACATACATTGCATTTCTACAATTTTTAGGGAGTTTATGGAACCAGGAGTTTTTTTCTAAAGATCAAACAACTTTGAGGTAATGCCAACCAGTAGGCCTATAAAATTTTTGAAAAAGCTTACATTATTTTCACAAAACCCCTTTTTAATTGATTAGATGAAAGCCAGTGTACACACTGAGGAGCTTCTTTAGAGATTTCAAGACACAGCAAGGAAAACACAAATCACAAGGACAGGTAAAGATCCAGAATGATGGTCACATATAATGAAGATTTTCTTTTTATAAAGTGACTATTACTAATTATCTTAGGTAAGAAGATGAAACAGTCATGTACACATTATTGCCCTTTATGAAAAAAATGATTGGATGAAAAGAAGGGAAAATTTTTCACAGTATTTTTAGACTCACAATGTAAAATAAGCCCTGCTTTGGAACCAGATTTTGAACATATATGTAACATATACGCACCATATTATGGTAAGTAAGTTCACTTATTTATAGCAGTCCTGACCTATCCAGAAGCATATTTGACTAAACACAACCATCTCACTGCCAAGGGAAAAAACCAATCAACCCATCAAACAAAAAACCCAAACAAGTATTTAATCAATATCTCATATGGAGGTCTGAAACATACTAATTTTGCAGAAAGGTTAGCTGGTACAGTCCAACAGAGAGGCTACATCCCCAAATTCTACTGTGCTTGAAATGTTAATTGGGTCAGAGATTGGCCCCTATCCCTATGAGAACATCTTGTTTTTAAGAAGGGAAGATCATACACGTGTAACTTGAAGTTTTGTAAGTTCTATGAGTGAATATTTCTTTCCCAGATTCTTTCATGCATCACCTGTCCTAATGAATACAAACCCATAGCTTTCTTCTACCCATTCACTATAATGTTGCAGAAATAAGCCTGGAAGGCATCTCAAGGGTTCATTTAGGCCATCCTCTCCACCAAAGTCAGGATCAGTTCCTAAATTATTCTTGACAGATGTCTGTCGAACCTGTTTATCAGGCCTCATACAGTGAAGTTTGTACAGGCTTCCTACCCAATCAATTCTGATACTATCACAGAAAACATTTCCTCATGTTTACCCTTAATCTCTTTTCCTGAAAGTTAAGCCTGCTACTTCTTTTGGACATTCACAACAGTTTATTACTTTCCTCTTTGCAGCTACCTTTTAAACATTTGAAGACTTATCGTATATCCCTTCAGTTTGCCTCTTTCTAGACTAAACAATCTCACTGCCTTGAGTCTTTCCTCACAGGTCATGTTTTCCAGACCCTCAATCACTCATGCTCGTCTCCTTGGACTCTTTCCAACTGATTCACATCTTTCTTAAAATGCAGTGTCCCAACCTGGACCCAGTGCTCCAGATGAGGTGAGAAAGCAGGATTATTTCGTGTTTCTTACATATGCCAACATTGCTTATACAACCCAGTATGATATTTGGCGGTTTGGTAACAGCCTGACCTTCCTCACTCTTACTCCTCTTGCATTTGCCCTGGCCCCCAGCTCCTTCACTGAAGAAAAACTAATTTGTCATCCACTCCACCCCTTTGCAGCCCCTATCGAAGCCCAAGCACACTGCCTGCTCTTCCATCCTGCATTGCACCCTCTCTGCTTTAGTCCATTGCCCCAGTTTTTCAAGATAATTTTCATCCTCCAAAGCCTTTGTAGTCCATCCTGACTTGGTATCATGTGCAGTCTGCTACCTAGGTTCCTAAATAAACTAAATAATAGAACTGGGCCCAAGAAAAAGCTTGAAGAATCCACTCTTCTGGTCAGATAGTGAACTGGCAGTAACTACTTTTTGTGTACAGTTTCCCACACAGTTACATTCTGACAATGTAGTCTTCACTTATTTTTACTGAACATTATGTGGGACAGTGTCAAAAATGTTAATGAAGTCAAGACGCATGACACCTACTTCTTTGCTTTATCCAGAAGTCCTATTAACCTTAATTCCTTCTGTAGTGTTATCTGGCATGTTTTGTTTCCTTCCACTTGGTAATTTATTGCTCTGCTATCTTGTAGGAGTCTCTTTAGATGTTTGCAATTTTTTTCTGCAGAGGAAATGAGTCTTACTGACTTTTAATTCTGTTAGTCCGCCTTTATTTTTAAGTGAAAATTATTTTTCATACACTGTTTTTGTTTCTATTTTTCTTTTTTTAAAAGAAAATAATGAAGTTTATGTTTCTAAGAGTAGCAAAATATTTTAAAGCAATAACCTACTCCATATAGTCTTGAGGACCTTATTCTCTTTGTGTTATATCTTTCCGTTCCTGCTTGGGTCTCTTGTCACAATTTATTTGTTTATCTCTTTCCTCATGGTACTTGCTCCATCCCAGCCTATTTTCTCCTTCAGCTCTTTCTTGCTGTCCCTTTTCTGACTGATAAATGGAAACACAGTTCAACAATATTCAAGTGCAATTTGAGCTTTTGAACCCGAGGTATTTGAGGTGCTTTAGTATAAAGGTTAATTCACCTAATTCCTGATTTTCACATTCAAATATCCTTATGAACAGTTGATCACACAATTGTCTCTGAGGGGAAAGCTGCTTAGGAGCATAAAAAAACTGTGCACTCTGCCTTGTCTTTTCTTAGATCAAAGAGATTTGAGTGATGCTGATAGTAGCTTTCAAAAGATGTTACTCGTCGCAAAATTCAGTAGCTGTTTTCCTGGATGCTTGTTTATCTCTCTCTCTTTCCTTAATTTAGCTAAACATGTACCTAGGTCAACCTTCCATTGTCTATTGCCCTTGATAATGCCTTTACTCGCCTCATTTCCCATGTCTCACTTGCTGAGGAATAAAAATGCAGATGTATTTTTATTACAGTGTACAGAGAGGGATGAAAGAAAAAACAGAGACCTGTTTTGACCTCTGCAAAGCCATAGTGTTTTGGAAGGGTGGTTTTGTGGCATTGGATTTTAAATGGCCTCCACCCTGAAAAAACAAAACAAGCAAAATATAATTTTGAAATGATAAGGCAAACAATAACAAACTTTCCATTTGCTTGAAGGTACTTTTGAACTAATACTATTCCTCTGAGCCTGTGACTCTGTATTTCATTGTATCCATTTTATATAGGGCATTCTGAGAAGCTGAGACTTTCCTGAAACAATAGCAGTGAAAGGTGTCTGAATCAGCTGCAATGAGAGCACGCACCCTGCCAGGGCTCTGCTTAGCTCACCTCAGCACAAGCAGAAGCCAAGAGCTGCTTCTCCAGCTATGCCAGTTACCCACCACCTTCCCAGTCTCTGCTCTCACATCTGTTTTTCCAGCTCTCTCTGATGCTTTCAGACACAAACAACCTTTTTTTTTTCCTCCTAAGTGCCTTGATAAATAAAGCAGCAAATGCAACCTCTCACTGAAGGAAAGCATTTATCTATTTTTGTAAATAACAGCTGTGTGGAGTTGGTAAATGTTCATTTCAACATATTCCTATGGAAAGCTGCAAGTGTTTATATTAAAAAAACCCAAAACAACACCACCTTTATTAACCTGGTCTACTTGTTATGCTGGTCTGCTAGAGACTCTCTTTGAAGTTAATGGAGATCCCTTCTATCTCCAGTTCTGTGGAACTGGCTCACCAGCAGAATACAGCAAGCATCTCTGGAACACTGCTCTAGTACCTCACTGCTTTTGGGACATCAAAGTGGAAAAATCTTCATTCTCCAGTGAGGATTTTCAGCTTGAGCCCAGATACTTCAGGATTCAGCTATCACAGATCTCCTTTCAAAACAGGAGAAAGATTAATCTATTTTCTTACATTCTTCACAAAAGTTCAGCTTCTCTCTCCTGTTGCACCTGACCTTAGGTTATCAGAGCACTGCACAGGAGGTACATTGCCATGCTCTGCTAAAAACTTTGGTGGTCTGAGGCTTTCCAGATGCCTTACAGAACTCAACCTGTTCCCTAGACAGCAACACCTGCTTGTGAACTCTGCTTCCCTGCTCAGGTGTTTTCTTTGTCACATGTACCATTAATGGTCTGCAGATGGGCTGAACTGCTGGCTAGTTCATCACTCCAAGGCTTGACTCAGGGAGGAAAGACTTAATCCAGATGGGATTTAACCTGCAGTGTGTTGCACAGGCTGTCCATTCGAAATTATTGCCCACTAGCATAGAGTGAAAAAACATTTTCCACGGTGTGTGGTGAGACACATTGACACTGCAACGCACTGGTAAGCAACTAAGGAAATAAATAGTCTGTATTTGCTAGTATTCACTGACAATTTATGACAGAACAGACAGAGCCTCCTGATCCTGCTCTTTTGCATGGTTGAGGCTAAAGATATTCTCCTGCCTACTCACCAGACACATTTTATAGCCCAAGCAGTGCAACTCAGTGAGGTGTTTCAGCCAATGTTAATGAAGTGGAATTTATGGTGAAGGTTGAAAGACAGAATAACAAAGCAGGTAATTTGCTCTAAGAAGTGTGGGGTTTGTGGTCTGTTTCCATTCCCAGAGGTAAGGTGAGGAAGGAAAACCTAATGGGTAATGCATAAGAGTCTCAAGACTTGAGCTTGATTCAAAGTGGTGCTTTAAACTTTGCAAGCAAGCCATGTATTTGTGCCTCCTTGTCTCAGTGAGCTGTAGGTTAAGATCATGCATGGTGGCAATGAGCAGTGTGGAAAATCCTGACATGGAAAAACACCTCAAGAGGAAGCTGCGAAGTTATTTCCTGGTAGTTTGGGGCTGGACAGAACATAAGCCTGTATTTCATCTCAAGTGCTTGCATCAGACTGTTGTGTGAGCTTTTCAAAGATCCTCTGTTGAGTCCAAGTTACAATTTGTTTAGGACACTAAGGAAGCCAGGAAAACTTTCAAACCATAATATGAGTTACTGTTAGCTCCTATACAGAGGCTAAAGTATTAATACAGTGTTTCAACAGCATCCAGGCATGTCTACTTGGACAGAAATCTGCCTTCAAACTTGTCTTGCTCTGTTTCTCACCAGCCTTTCACCCCACATTCTCTCTGGGAAAGCCCCCACTTTACAAAGAACTGGGCTTTGCTACCTGTGGTCTCACCTGCCCCAAAGACCCTGTCATAACCATGTCTTAACCCATGCATCCAGGGTTTCTTGCTAGCAGAGCAGGAAAGCTGGACTCTGTAGTTTCCTAGGGGGACACTTCTAGTAGCCAGGCGGGGCTATCATCGATTTCCAGTCAGGAATCCAGTCAGCAGCCCTTTCAGCACATGATATGATAACATCACACCATTTTGATATGGTCATACTACAGCTTTTGAAACACTTCTAAGAAGTATATTTAAATGACATTTTATCTGCTACTGTTTAAGGCTACCTCAAACCTTCAACGACACCATCAGGCAATAGCTGTGCTCTTGAGGCAGATTTTGATTGCTGCCCATACAGAATAGTCATCTCTATTTGCTCCAGATTAGTAACAGTAAATGAAGAACAGTTTTTGGAGCCCTTCTAGTTCTGAAATCTACCTTGACTCCTTGTATTGTGTCAAATGTGTATTTGCTGAACTCAGTGCCTTATTTCTTCCATCACCAGTTACTGATACCATTGTTTATGATTATGGCTATTATATTTACCTGATGTCAATGAAGAGATGCATTTGACTCCTTAGTGTAGTGAAGACCTTATTGCAAAGAAAAATGAGGGTTTTTTTTCTTCAATCACTACCTATTTGGAATAAACTCTGAAGGAATTAATTCTGTTCTCTTCTGGATGGGTGAATTCACATAAAGAAATAGAAAAAATAAATATTATCTCTTGTAGGGAGGTAAAGCTTCACTTTAGGATAGGAGATAAAAAGGATTATGGAATTTTAAAAATAATTTCTTTCTTCCCTCCTGGGCTACCCTTGTTTTGTCTATGGTATCATTCCTATAATATCTAGGCTGCATGCAGTGTTGAAGTGTAATTTTCTGTCATTAGAGTTACACAAAGTAATATATGCATATGCAGTTCTGGTTAGGAAGGGTATGGTCAGAGCCCTGCCTGGTTACTTTAAATGCTTTTGCCATATGATCTCTCATAGCAAAGAAATCATATAGAAATATTTTTTCATGCTGTAGAAGACAATGACCCATCCCACACTAAATTCACTATTTTCACTAATTTGGCATAATAATGAACTCTCCAGAGCATGCAGCTCATTTCCAGTGTCTTTGTGCAGACAAAGTTCAGTTGTTGTTCAAATATCTCTGACTTATAGCATGAACCCACAGCAAAGAAGGCACTCCAAAGATTTTGCTGTCTGGCACTTTTTTCTCAAATCTTACTGTTTTACTGAATGCTTTCTATCTCTCTGGCATGTCCATGCTCTCCTTTTACATATCTTGTTGGTCTCTTTAGGGTTTTTTTCCACATAAAACTAAATTACAAAAATTATTTATTTGAAAGCCAAGTATCTGCAGAAGTGACAGTTGGAAGACTTTGATACAGTATGTGGCTGGCATGAGCACATTTTGCCTACCACTGCACTTGAGGCATGCCAACTTCTCTAACTAAAAGCACAGAGACAGGGGTGGGTTTTAACATCCGATGGCCTGTGGTTCCTCAGCCTGAACCATACAGTCAAATGTTGGTGGCAGCTCCACTGACAGGGAGGAAACCTCAGAACAGATCTGTAGCAAGGTGTGAATTCATGCCTCTGGTCTAGGGTACAGTAGTTAAGGCAGTTCACTAACACCTCATACACACTGTAAGAATATAAATTAGTATTTTCAGTCTCAGGAAACAACATTTTGAATTAGGTCTACTTCTTGATCATCACCACCTTAAGAGAACTTTTGCTCCATTGGACTGTTTCAGAGCAAGAAATTAACTTCTGAGATTAAAGTGAGAAAGTGAACTCCATATGAATATATATCAAAAGGACAAGGAAAATAGCAAGCATCTGGAAAAAATCAAGTTCACTCCTGCGTAGATTATTCCAAAACAAGATTCTTAAAAGTTTTATTGTGCACCTGAGAAATGTCTCACAGTCAGGTTTTTCACCTGGTGGAAAATGTTGGAGGTGCCAGTTCCAGAACAGCCATCAAATCTATCACACCTACATATTTTCTTGTTCTATAGGCAAGTAGTGGACTGATATTTCTAGAGGCCTCTCCTATTTGCTACAAGTTTCATTGTGTTCTCTGCTTTGTGGCCCCACATTTACATCAGGATCTATTTAATCTCTGCAGTACTGACACTAGCTAAGTTGTCTGTGTGAGGCAAATTATGGACCATCCAGGTACCTGAGCAGATCAGGCATCCGTGTTCTATCTCTGTGCTTCAGCAGGATTTCAAATACTGGAGTGCTCAGTAACATACACTGACTGCCTAAGAATTTCTAGGCAGAGATGTAGTTGCCAACATTTTAAAATACTGTGCCTGAGAAACTACTGTGATGTTAGTTGCTAGAAGTCACTTTATTTCTGTCAGATCTGCAGATTGAGTCTGTTTGCCTTAGCTTAGAAAGTTGAACTCCCCCAATCCACTTCCTTCAAGCCCCGCATAGCCATTTCCATCTTGGGCGGGAAAATTAGTGCCAAAGTGCTCATCAACCTTATCAGTTTACTAGCAACCTCATCCCCTTTAGCACACACTGTCCTGCCCAAAGACATCTTCACAGGTACCAGACCCTGGCTTGCAGAGTTAGTCTTCCCATTTTATGCTAGTTTCTGTTGGGCATCAAGGTCTTTTTGTTTTACAATTCAGCTGAGACACTGGAAGGCGGACATAAAGAACACTTTTAAGACAAGCATTCTGGCTTGGCAGCCTCTATTCCCACTGAAGCAAAAGTGAATTTTACAGGTTTTACTTAAGACACAGCTACACCAAGAACAAATATGTCCAAGCACCTCACTCCAGCTGTCTTGTCTTGTAGGTGAATGTTCTTCCCTTTAAAGAATATGCTTAAGGGGACTAAGCATATACGTAGAGGGATTATCTCCTGTGACATCTGTGACATCTAAGATGAATGAATAGTGGGTACTTAAATTGAAATTCAAGAAAGCATTGAATGACTCAGAGCAATTAATTCAAGGTCTGCCAGAGCAGTTAGCCTATGACCCCTTAAACACTCAGAGAGAGGTAGACACAACATTAGAGTTAAATAATTATAATGGCAGTCTTACTACTTCCACTGATTCTAGAGGGAGCCAGGTTCTGTTAGTCTAGGGAAGAAATCTAAATCAATCACTGTCCTCTAAAAGAGAGACACTGATTTATACAATCCCAAAAGATTCCTTCATCAGTTTGAAAAGTATGTGGATCGAGTTCGCACCTCCTTTATACCCTTGGCAGACACGCTGGATCCCATGAGATTTTACAGCTATAATAGAAAAGAATTTAAAACATTGAGTCATAAAGACCACATCTGCATCTCTTTCCTTCTGCCTTCTCCCTCATCCACCTTTTCCTTGCATTCTGTTTTGAGATGCTTTGAATATATACACATGAAAATTGCATGGGGATTGTTCTGTTCACCTAATTAATGTTAGCATTGCAAATTAAAAAAAAAAATTAAAAATGTAAAAATGTATGTTGTACTAGGAAACTACTTTTCATTTCTTATACATTTTCATAAAAGTTTTTTGTTTGTTAGTTTTTTGTAGCTTGGATTTTTTGTCTCTAGGAGAGCATGTTCTATATACAAATCGGTACAACAAACCCAAGCAGATCCACAGGCAATCATTTAAGGGAAAATGTTTGCCTTATACATATTCAATGACAAACCAAAGTGTTCCTGTACAACAGCTACATAATATATATTTCAATAAATTATTTAAGTGTGCATTTATGTAGAGGATCTGAACAGCACTAAGAGCACCCTTCTGATACATGGATGGGTGTTCTAGTCTGGAGGAGAAATCAAAACTGATTTTGGTAAGTAATTTTCTGGTAGACCAGGGCTGCAACTCCACACCCTCTCCCAAGGACGGTTAGCTTCAAAGCTACTGAAGGATTGATGCTGCCCTGTGTGCTGCCAGGAGACTCCTTGCAGAGCAGCCTGGATCTCCACTTCCCCTTCTCTTTGTGCCAGGATATCTGTTTGCATCTTCCTTGCCCAGCTGCCTGCATCACCACACCTTCTCATTGCACTTGGTGGTACACCAGTGCTCCCTTCCACTCATGTGCCCCCAGCTCTCCCCACTAGCACTATGGATTATTTTTCTGAGAATTAAACCATTCTGCATGTCAACACATTCCATAGGGAGAATGGCACAGATATGATATAGATTACAGAAGAGCTATCCAAACTGAGTGCAGGATGTTGCAGCTGACAACACTTAAATAATAATTAATAAGCCATGTGTCTTTTAACTACATCCCTTCCATGATCTGTCTCAGTCTCATGTTCTTCTGACATCAGATGAACAAGACAGGCTTTATGATTTAACTTTGCTTTTTCAACTTTTTTTTAACATACAAATCCATGACACAGATTTTGCTTCTTTCTGCCAGTCCCTTCTCCATTATTCAACATTAGTTAGAGAGATAAGACTTGTTAACTTAAATGTGTGCAGAATAGAATATTTAGATTGATGTATAGAGATGTTGCTCATAAAAGTATGCACAAGGCCTTGACAAAATCATGCAACCTGTTTTCTCCAGGCAGTTAAAATATTTTCCAATTTAGCCAATGACTAGACTTATCCCCTATTTTATTCATGAAAACAGTGTCAAAATGCGAAATAAGGGCATTCTGCTTCCTCCCCTAATTTGAAATATCATCTTGAATTGGAAATGAAACAGTTTTTAAAAAACCTTACATGCCTCAAACTCATGATTTTTTTTATGCCGAGACATTTAATTCCCTCCCCTCTTTCAAACTGTGATTTTTTAGACAAGTGAGGTTTTTTCCAAATGCCCTCAACTCCCATGAAATAGTTCCAAGGCATCCTCTCCAGTTATGTCAATCAGTTTCAGGCAGTCTGCAAAGAGACATGACATTTCATAACAATGACATACCAGCCTGGGAAATGAGTGGTGGGAAATAACTGGTTTGCTTAAAATAATCTCATTCATCTACACAAATTCATATATATCTATATATACATATAGATATATAACATATTATCTTTCTTCAACTTAATGTAGTTAAATGCAAAAAATATTAAAAAGTGAATTAAAAATTGAAAGGCTTGCTACCTGGGAAAAGATTCAGGTTTCACAAGTAATGAGTGGGAAGGAAAAAATGTCTGATTTCTCTGCTGCTCATGGGTATTTTGATTGAATTTAACACATCTCAAGCTGCCAAAAGCCAATGCTACTCATATGAAGCAGTACTGCTTCTCCAATTAAAAAGTGGAAGCACAGCTGCTTCCAGGCAAGTGGAAAGGAAAGTTGGATTGAGTGGCAGCAAAGAAGAGGAGAAAAAATAAATACATGTGCTAATTTCTTTGTAGGAAGTTTATTATTTGGTTGTTTTTGCAAGCAGTTGGCTGCTGTGGTCATAACAAGCCAGGGCACAGGTGGAACGGTTGTTACTGTGTGCTACCAAAGGAAACAGGACCACACCTTGTTTTCTATTCAACATTTTTACCAGCCTTGTTCCCTCTCTCTTTTGCTTTTCTGCTAGGAAAAAATTGTATAGATTGGACCTTTGTAGTTCACTTCTCAAGAATTAAAAGATTAACAGAAATTTCTTTTTGAGATACCTCAGGAGTAAGATCTGTATATATGATGTGCATCCTTCCATGGTGTTTGATCAAATATAGATAGTTTAAAAGGGTAGAATCCAATCCAGCCAGAGTACTGGTGTTTTCTCATCTTTCCTATTGAACTGATGCAGAGTCTAGGTCTAATACTAGATCATCTGTCAATATTGTGCTGCATATTTTACACAAGAGCTGTGAAAAGCAATAAAACTCTCTACCATGCAGGATAGTGCACATACATGCCTAACATCCAATATCCACCACACGCAAATATTGTTGTTATAACATTAATTAGCATACCAACAAAATACATAGCAAGTAATCAGCCATCACACTCTTGTCCATTTTTCTTCAGACCTGTGGCTTTATGCAACACAAATAATTAATTAAATAAATACTGCAGCTGAAAAAGAAAACCTGCAAACAATTAAAGACAAAAAAGTAAGACATTCTCATATTCTAGGATATGTTAGACTTTGGAAAGCACAAATTACTCTGAACTTTTCCAAATATCCATAGTGGGTCAGATTCTAGATCTGACAGCACACCTTTTGGAAATATTTGGAAACCAGATATAAGTTTGAGAGTGCATCTTAAGAGCTGAGAAATCCTCAGGTAACTGTCAGATGCCAAATCACTACATATTAACTAAGACAAGTTATACATGTGCTTTCATTCTTCACCAAATGTGAAACAGTTTGAAGAGGCTTAAAATAATCACCATAACTTTGCACTCCTTGTGACCTGTGTACATAGAGTCTATTCACATAGAGTTTGTTAATCTCTCCTGACCTCTAGGTACTTGTGCTGTGATACCAACTCTGTTTTTCAAAGCTGATTTTTAAACTATGCATATAAATAAGAAAATAGATCAAAGAATAAGATCTATACTAGATAATTTCTGGTAATGAAGGTGGATCAGATATTGTCCCACCATACATGGATTCAATGTCCAAGAAAGGACCTTGAGGTCCATATTTCCCCTAAATGAGCTGTCAGATGGACTGAACTTTCAAAACTGCTTAAATCACACAGGAACTTACACTGCATTTTAAAAATGTAATATTACTGTCCAAGAGACAGGGTTTTCTAAGGCGACTTGGCATTTAACATTGCAGGTAGATGTCAAGTGGGATTTTCAGAAATGCCCAAACACCACTTAAATCAATGGGACTGAAGTCAGTCCCACTGAAATCAATACTCGATCAATACTCAAATGTTATTTCTCAGTGACAGGCAACCTTTCCAATGGCTAAATGCAGTAGGGTTGAACCCTGTGCCAAGTCTCTTATGCCAATGATTGTTAAATAAAATAATACAGAGTATTTTAAAAAGTTCATTGCTCTCTGCCTTTCAGATGTACTTGGAATATTCTGCTTGCATGCACTGAGAATAAAGTATTGGACAGCTTAGTGCCAGGCATATGGCTAAAGCAAATCATACTGCTGCCATGTCAAATACTTATTCTAAATAAATTATTTGTTATTTAAGTTAAAACCTAGACCAAATAACAATGCAACTCTCTTATCTGGAGGAGTAAAATGGCAACTAAATCTTTGTGGAGCTTCGTTGTAAGGAAGATCAACAACAAAAGGTCTTATAAGGCCTCATAAGGTCAAAAAGAGTGAAAATGTCATTGCTATTGTCATTCTCTTTGTAAATTAGATGCATATCACCACAAAGAAACTTATATTTAAGAAACCAACAAACAAAAACACACCAAGCAAAAAACCTCTAGTAATATTTCTATTTCTGTTTTGAAAACCAGATGAAAAAAGCAAGAACAGGCTGACTGTACTGAACAAATTTATTGATAAGTAATACACTCACCATAAGAAGAGACTGGAATTATTTCTAACTTCTAATTTAAATGTCATTTTGAAAAAGAATATGGTGAAAAAAAATTAATTTAAATTTAAACACTTCCCCCCAACTTTATGGGTTTGGGTAGTATTTTGAAATAACTGGATTTTTCAGTTCACCTCCCTTGATATACGGCAACATTATTTTATTAGTAATAGGTTTTATGGATATAATTATTTTTGTTTGTTGAAATGCCTACGGTTTTCTTTGATCTAAACTAAAGTTCTGTTCCTAAATTTTCAAATGTATTATAAAAGTAAAAAAAAAATAAACACTTGAAACCCCAAAACATTATTTCTTATCCCTAGCTAGTAATTTGTAGGTAAGGGTCAATTTTTCAAAAACATTTGTACACTACGAAAATCATTGTTCACAAATTTGAAGGCTTCATTCTTAAGGCATCACATAGAAATAGTGACTTGAAATTACCTTGTTTGAAGCAAACACTTACAAGTAAATTTTTCTAAAGCACCATGGTGGAGTGATGCCCAAACTTCTGAACAACAGGTCCTACGCATGCAGTTTATGGACAGTCACTTTCAGATAAAGAAATTTCACCAACTTGAAAGCTGACTTTTGCAGATATTTATTGTATCTCTTGAACTGTCAGCAAGACTTGCTAGAACCCTGACAGAGCCAAATGCAAACCTGGCTTAAGACCCACTCTTAGGAAATAAAGAGTTTTGCTGGTGAAGTTCCTTCTCCTTAGAGATCCTTCCGGTACAGACGCGATGCTTATCGACAGGAATGCCTCACCCATCTCTTGGATGAAACAAACACTGCTGGCAGGAGGATTTGATGTTTCAACTAAGAGTATGCTAGGGAATCTGTCCTAGTAAAACTGTCATAAAAAATAAATTACACTACCAGATCACACAACTGTATTAACAAAAGTTGTTAAGAGAAGATCTGGCTTATGCAGAGCAAAGGATCATTTCGGCAGGAGAAACTTTGAGATAACTTCAGGTGAAACTAAGCAGACTTCAAGAGCAGTGACCTGGTGCTAGGCAGAGCTGCATGTTTTTTCTCTGTGAAGCAAGGAGCACTAAGTCTTCATGCAACTTCATTAGGGCTGGGATTACTATCTGACCTTGCTCACCAATCTGAAAGCAGACTCAGACCCTCACTGTTCATCATTACAGGCAAGGTGTTACCAGATTTAAATAGGTACCCTCAAAGGAAAAGAAGATCAGTACATCAAAGCATTATCTCTAGTTTATTTAATGTGGAATGGCCAAATGGCAGGCCTTTTTCATGTTTGAGGCTAGAACTGTAAGCAATTATATCTGTACCATTGTAACTGATACAGGCAAGCCTGTATACTTACCAAGATGTCTTTCATCCTGTTTAGTTTATATAGCATTATCACCCCTAGGAGCTCACATTGCTTTCACAGTTTTCCAATGTTTTATAGACATACTTGGTCTCTAGGGATGAAATGAGGTACAGAAAAATAATAGTCACTCCCATCTAGATATGGGTATCTGGCTTTATCTGCTGCTTTAGCACTACTGTGAAATACAGGCTATTTTTACAGCTTAAGAAAATATCTGTATCAAAGCAACACAACAGTAAAGCAGCAAAAATACCATATAATTCCAAATTCCTGCTAAGCCAGATCTGAGAAGGATACACTAAAACAGAGCTAAAAAGAACACAAGTGAAGATCTTCTCTGTGGTGTCTAACTGTGGATTTATTGTTGTCTGATGGCTTGGGAGGCCTGCAGAAAGCTAATATTATTCAACCTCCATTCAAGCTAGCTCTGCAACCAAATCTGAGCATTCCCCTTCATTTCACTTAGCACCTGAAATGTTATTAGCATTCACTAAAAACCTCTTCAGGGGCGGCAGTGGTGCCTCCTTCCCCGACACTGCATCCCTCCTGCAGTGTGAAACACAGCTTGTCCTTGCAGCTGCTCTGCCCTTCAGGGACCATCCTCCTTGTGAGGAAGGCTAAATGTTTTCTCTGCAGGAGTACTTCAAGGGAGTTTAGCAAACCAGGCTTGTGACACCCACGGCAGAGTGGCACACAGCCCCAGGGAAGGGCACTCAGAGAGCAAAGAACTCTGGACTCTGGTGAAGAGCTCTGTTTGCCCACATAGCTTTAAATAGCATTTCAGGCACAACCGAAGCTGCCTACTACACAAATAATACCTTCTGGAGTAACTTCTCCTGTATGGGAAATGTTCAGGGGAGGAAAAGACAGGGGAGAAGATGAAGTGTGATGTGAGTGGTGAGTGATGTGTCACCGCCAAGTAACAGCCCTGTTTCCATTTTTATCCAAATTTTACTCTACCCTAGAGCTTTTGTTGAGGACTTTCAGTTGAAGACTGAAAGTTCTGTGGAAGTTCTGTGGAATTGAGAAGTAATTTGTTCATGGGGGAAACAGCAACAAACAAGAAACACTGTTCAATATTTTGAGAATGTCCCCTTCTCTTTCTTCATGTGACTTGATCTGACCCCAGTGACACCAGTTACAGAAACTTCATCTGTCAGAATGGCTTTGGACTGTGGATGACTTTTATATATAGATGAATGTGTAAATATGTTCTTCTACTTAGGTGTGTATCATTTGTCTGTGGTAGGTTCTGCTGTGGGACAAAGCTGCTTATTGCTCTCTCTTCAACTTAGCCTGTCCTCAACTGAGTTTAGTGGGACATTTGATTTTCTTTCTCTTTTGCCTACCTCTCAGAAAGAGCTGTGGTTTTGGGGTATGATCCAGGAGGCTGAAGCTGTACCTGGAGGATCTAAACCTAACATAAACTAGGAATGAGCAAATGTAAAAGCCTAGGTGGATCAGCAGAGATCTATGGATGATTTTGTAAAGGAAAGGGTTGTGCCTTCAAGTAAAGCATCTGGAAAATAAGAACTTTTTATGGTATGGCATGAAAAGCTTTTCAGTCTTGAAAAGAAAATTATCATTAAAAAGAAGGAAAAAAACAAGTATATACTATTTTCAGTTTAGAGGTAATGAGTGTGCTCTATAGAAATACTGGTGCAAGACATGTAACAATTAAAAAGTGTTCTCAAGAGCATTTCTCGTAAGGGACGTGTCTCCCATGTATTTTATGTAGCAGACTGATTGGGATGGGCTACCTTTTTTCCTCAGGAATTAATGACCATGTGACTTGTAAAACAAGCCAGCACTTCTGCAGCACAGCCTAGCACTCTGATTTCTCCAGACAGGAGAAATTAATCTTGCTACACACCTCTACAGGGGAAAACTCATCTCTCAGTCACATTGTTTTTAATGTGATGCTAAATGCAGTCACATCAACATAGACTGCTTCAGAAGGCACTGAATGGGAGGTGGGAAACAGGATGTTTTTTCAACAATGAAGAAAATAACTAGAATTCTCCAGGTCTAAAAGCCTATATTCTTATTCTTCTCCAACTGTTTAATACCATTAACAGATAAGCACTGAAAGTTCAAAACTTCTTTCTTGAGACATCTAAGGCAAAGGAAGTGACAAAATTAAATAGAATGGAGAAAAATGGATTTTTCAGGAGCCTAAGGGAGCCACAACACATGGGTGTCCACTTGAAAATCCGGTCTCTTAGGGATCACAGAACTTAATGCACAAAAATCTATTTCTTTCTTATGAAGACTAGTTCAGTGCATGGGCAACAAATTGGCATGTGGGTCTTTTACATGTGGGTTTTACATTTGCTCTTTTTTAATTTCACTCAGGATAGTAATGAATTTTAGGATAAAGTTACATCTCACCACCTAAAGCAAGTTAGTGGCAGACCAGTGCTGAATAGTAGTCTCTTGACTTCCCTTATCTTCCCTCATCTTCAGTCCTTTTCCTTGCACAAGCTCTGAAATTCAGCCCTGTGCTGGGACAGGTAAAGTTCCCTGGCAAGACAGCTAAGGTGATCAAAAAAAGTGACAATTTTCTTGCTGGCTTCACAAGCTGAACCAGTGAAAGGCCTGATGAGCACCAGATGTGGCCCAAAAAAGGAACAGGAAGAGCCTGACTGAGAGAGGAGCAGGCAAAAAGAAGGACCTCCCTCTTGGCAGCAGTGAGCTGTTAAACTAGCCCAGCCTCACCCTCAGAGAAAGGAATGTGAAAAAGGGCAAAGTAAACAAAACAGCAGCAAGGTTTTAAAGGTGCTGGTGGAACGTGCTGACAGGGGAAGACAGACCTGGCTGGGTTATGATGACCTGTTGTTTTTCACCCTGACTCTTACACTTGGATGGAGAAAGAGCTGCTGAGAGCTGCAGCCTCAGAGGGAGCTAAGGGAAGAGGGGAGGGAGAGAGGAGGAAGCAGGAGGGTCTACTCTGGCAACACTGATTCTGGATAATTTCTCATATCCTTTGATAGGGAAAATAGCCTCTCTAGGGAAATACGGAGCTTTTGATATTTGATGAAAGTTCTCATGAATATTTTGATATTTCAACCTACCAGTGACTCCTATGGACAGGAAATGTCTTATGGGAAGCAGAATAAAGCAACTTTTAGAGCAATCGTCATCATATTTCAAGCACTACTAGCTAACAGGATTCTCAAGTTACTAAAAACTTTCCTCTGGCTAATATAGAGCCTATTAGTGAAGTATTATATTATTTGTCAAGAATGCTTTATAACACTGCCCATGCCTGCCTACATGAACTAGAAAACCACAGACAGCAGTTTACTAGTGCGATGCATATTTAAATGCTATTCTGTTGCTTGCAGCCTGGGACAATGGGTTAAATAAAGTCTTGAGAAGGAAGACACAGACAGCCAACCATTCAGAATCTGAGCATGGCTTGGTGAGGTACCAAGATGGTTTTTATTGTTGCTTCTAGCGACAGCACTATGTAGAAGCACTTGCAACATTCTCCTCTGGAGCATCTTCATTCTCCATCTACTTCCCCTTTATGCTCATCTATTGTTCTGCAACCTGGTGTGCAATATAGTAACAGAGTGGAGGGCAAGACCAATATCCAGAATATAAGTATTTATTCTTCAATCCAACAATCTCCCACTCTAAGCTTGTGCACTTTTTTTAAGCTTGATCTTCCTCTCTCTGCACTGCTGTTTGAGAAAATGCAGCCATGGGTATGTTTTTGTTGTTGTTTTGCATATTGCCTCTCAGCTTTGGCTTAGACGTAATAGCTCTTGTGTAGCAAATATTTCACAGCAGCTCATCTCCTTCTAGTGCAACTGCAAAACCAAAATACACAACACAGGAGAAATACAAGGTTATAGATTCTTTTACAGGTTTTCAGAATGTTCATAAGAGTTTTAGCAGGAAAAAATCATGACTGATCAAATTATTTAAGCACTGTCACTGAGCATGACGGCACATGACTTTCAGTTGTCTTGTTATCTAGTAGAAAGGATTTAAACTGGTCTGGAAAGAAAAAAATGGGAAGAGAATGTGGGAAACCGAGGTTCAACCTATGATCTCCTTAAAGGAATGTGGTCAGACAAGTAAGGATGTGCTACTCCAGAATTTTTTCAAGAGTGACCGTTCAGAGAACACTTTTTCTGAAACAGAAGAGGGAAGAATTAAAGTGTCACTTCATCAGACTGATTACACCACTCAGCTACAAGAAGGACAACTGTGATACAATCCCTGCTCTGATTAGTGTTAAAATTGTAATGGATCTTAAGTAATTATTAAGGAATTATCATAAGGGAGTATAATTAATACCTATTATTTGTAATAGGTATCATGCATGTGGATGCATTTGGGAAGATGAAATCATTAATCAGAGGTAAGAATCAGATTTTGTCCTCTAAGTGTCCAAATTAATCATTAAGCCCTTTCAAATTCAGGTGTCACACCTGACTTTAGTCTGTTTCTGGGGGTCATATGTTACACATTTTGTTCTATAGTCTGCTGCTACACAAAGGAGACGCTGTCTTGAGAATCATCAGTGCCTCAACATGGCCTTGTCTGACCCATCTGGGAGTGATGAAGGCCTCTACATCGTGTGCCCTCCACGGTGAGGATGGTGGGAGCTGGCTGGGGGCCAAGTGTCTCTTGGCTGGAGCACAGAGGGCAGGGCAGGACTAGCCTTGCAGGAAGTGGGATGGCGGTGTGGTGGTTTAACACCAGCAGGAATTTAACCTCCAAATAAGCCACTCCCCTCCTCCACACCCCTTCCAGTAAGGAAGAGACGGAAGCAAGCAGCTATGGGCTGAGATAATTTACTGAAAGCAAAGAGCAATGGAAACTCACAGTAACACCAGCAATATTAATTACAAAAGTATACCAAAAGAGAAGATGTTTTATCCTCAGAAAGATGTTCACCACCGGGAGCAAAAACAAGATGATGGACACGCCTTGTAGGTTGTAAGTTGGCTTCCCCAGACAAAGATACGATGGCAACCATTCCTGCACACTGTGGCATGTGGAACAGGAACAGCAGCCAGGAACAGCCCAGCCCTTTAGGGACTGCTCCTGTGCACCCTGGCACATGGCCATCAGGAACAAAGATGGTGAGGGGGCAAAAGGGGCTCCCACAGCTACTGTTCTGCCCCTACCAGCCCAAAACAGCAAAAAAAAAAAAAAGACAAATGCCCAAAATTATCTTACAAGTTGGGCCGTGTCACTCCTCTGCTGGGCTGAGTTTTGCACATATGCCTGTTCCGCAGTTTCATAGCTTCACCAAGCTGGAGGTCAGTCCCAAAGCTGCTCCATTCCTACGGCTCAGCTCAGCTCCTGTGGGCTGGGCTCCCTCCAGCTGGACTGGGAGCCACCCCCGCCAGTCCATTCCCTGCTGGCGCTGCCATCCAACACCCATTTGCGTTTCTCTGCTTTCCTTTCAGCACCACATCCTTTAACTGCATTATGGAGAAAAGCGCAGAGGGACCCGCAGGGCAGCAACAGGGGTCAGATCCACAGGGGCAAATCCCAGCACCCCAACTACCAGAGAGAGAAAGAGACAAAATGGTGCCCGCTCTGGGGGCAGGCTCATTTCCTTACTGAGGCCACGCCCCCAGTGATGATGTAGGTGATATAGAATAACATTTAGCCACGCCCACACGACACTAAGCCCCGCCCCGTGCAGCCAGGACAGCGCCCTGCTGTGTTGGGGTGGGGACAATTGGGGTCCAATTTGGGCACAAAACAGCAAAGCTCTTCACAGCTGAACACAACCAACATAAGCACAAACACTCCTAGAGGCAGCTGAGCCAGTTTGTTCTCCAGCACTAATCTGATCCATGGGATCCTCTAACAAAACCTAGAAATTCTATTTTTTTCTTTAACATAAAGCCTTTTCTGTAGCAATTTACAATAAAAAAACTGAGGGTAATTTTGATTTTGATTAAACACCATAACACCAAAAACGTTGATGGAGCTCATAAAACTCCAGTATTTCAGGGCAAATACCTTTGTCCATTCTCAACATTTGCCTACAAGAGTCATATGAAAGGGTTACTGGAAATACAGCAGGCTACAGTGGTGAGAGCTATTGAATTGTAAAATTATTTTGTCTTTTCAAGCCTGATAAAACCTGTGGCTTCATTCAAAGTTTCATTTCTGGGTTCCTTGCATGGTTCAAGAGCTACTTCAGGGGACACAAGACACTTTCCCACGAGCCAAGTGTATTCCAGGGATTCTCTGAGGAGCACCAAAGCATGATTGCAATTCAGCAAGAAGTTTCAGCTCAAAAAGAAAAAAGTATTTTTTTCAGTTTGGTCCCTTTTCCTGATTCAAGTTTCTTTTCATCCTTATATATGTCACAAATCCACATGAAACCCATCTCTTCCTGAGAGGAGTAGAGAGTACTTAGTTTTCCATCGAAATTTTGATAATACAATTGTAGAAGTATTGCAAATGGCCAGGTCCTTCTTTTGCCCATGGTTATGAATCAAGCATATTCTTTTCAAATAGCATGGAAACAGACATCAGTAAATCAATCCAGACATATTAAAGGGAAAAATCTTATTTATTCAAATATTACCTCTTTTCTCTGTGTCCAGCTTCTGGCAGACTGAAAGATAAAAAAAAAAAAATCACATATCTAAAAAAGCCAAGTTGTTTTAAAGCTTGAGAATTATTATTTTTTCATGTCTCCCCAGGTGCCTGGATTGAGCAGAGGTTTAGATTTTGCCTCAGAACTGTAGTAAAAAGTTAATTTAAGTGAACTGCTATATTCATGAACAAAGAGACTTTTTACACTCAGTGACGTGGGTCATTAATTGGACATCTCATTCATCACAGACCCTTACCAGAGAAAACAAAGAACAAGAACAAAAATAGGACTCTGGCTTTGTCAAAAAAAAAAAAAAGTTTAAGGAATCTGCATTTAATCAAAACATGCAAAACAATCTCCAGATACTGTCTGGCAACAAATTTAGGATTTGCGGAGCTGAAGTGTTCATTTGCTTGGCTATAAATATTACGTTGATGAAAGACAGTCCTAACTCTGTCTTCCACCACTTCACTTCTGATAGGGAAGTTAAGGTTTTATGTGTTTGCTTAGAAACCCATTAGATCTAACCTTTCCAGGAGAATTACAAAGGGGAATGATAAATGACCATGTATCAGTTCAGGGGAGGGAGAGGTTTCATCTGGGGTACTGCAGGGGTAAGTACTCAGTCTAGGCGTACTTGATGTTATCATTCATGATGTAGCATATAAATGAAAATCAAAGATTGAGCTAAGGTGGGAGGAACTGCTCATGCTAGAGAAGAGAAAAAATTTAATATGATATCAAGCGGTTAGGAAGAGGAGCAAGAAAATAAGATTAAAAGTGGAAAAATGCAAGATATACCTGTGAGAAAACACTCCAAATCGAGATTTAGTGGAAGGAAAAAAACAATCATGGAAGGGCTGAAGTTGAGCGCTTACAAATATTAGACATACACTTGCAACAAACAACAACAAAAGCTAAATGAGCTGTTAAGCTTTCACAGGCCTTAACTCACAACTGTGGAATTAGTAAACCTTTTCCATATGAATTGGCAGCAAAAAGACATTTAGAGAAAGGAGATGATCTGTGAAGTGTGTGAGCAGAGTTTTGTGTAACCAAGTCAGAGGTTGCTGACTCTTGCTGACTATTAGTTTCTGCAGCATCTTGGCAGAAAGATTTTCAGCTACCTATGCAAGCCTTGCCTCAGATCCTTCTAGGAGCACAAATGTGAAGTCTGCAGAAGGAACCAAGAATTTGGTCTTAAATTTTTGCACAATGGCCTCCCTACTTCACTGCAGAATTTAACCGTCGGTAAACATGGAAGAGAAAAATACTGAGCTGCATGCAAATAAAAACATCACAAATACAGTCTGTTCTGTGGACTTAGCACAGCATGGGTTGTGCTAATTACTGATTTTTATTTGAGCATTTACATTGGGCTAAAATAATATCCTTGCAGTTGAAACTATCAAACTGCAGTATTTGGTGGTGAGTTTGAATATTATTTTGACTGCAACTTCTTGGGAAAATATGCAGCAATACAATAAAACTTTATACATACTTTTATTATGTAAAGCACAACACCTTCTGAAAGAAAGATCACAAAACAGAGAACAGTAAATAATTTTAAAAGCCCCAGAACTGGAGAAAAATAGTGCAAAACCATCTTTTAATTGGCAACAAAAATATATAAACATCACTAGTGCAAATATTTGCTAAAATCTGTGAATTTGCAGGGCAGAATACTTAGAATATACACAACATTTTATCCTCCTTAGGATTACTGGCTCCTATTAAAAAAAATCACATGAAGAATAATTTTTCTCCACTCTAATATAAATTTTCACACTTTGTCTAAAATTTTCCACGCATAAACTCTTGTTTTACACCATGTTACCTGTTTAATAACTGTTCACAATCAACCTGGGAGAATTACACCAATTTATCAAGAACTGGGCTCAGCTCTGAAAGATTATCAGAGAACACTATAAAAATGCTGCTGTTTGCAAGAGACCACTAGGAACAGTACATTATGCCCTGTAAAGCAGCCAGGGTGGTTTTATTAAGGTCAGATGGCATTTGAAGACAGAATCATGAAGAAACATATTAAAAAAGGCTTTTATAGAATGGTCTTGTTGTGCAAACACCTTCGGGACTTAAGTGCATTTGATTTTTTTTTTTCCATGACTTCATGTACAATCACCCAGTTTACCAGTCAAAAAGTTTTCTTTCTTATCACTGCTGTCCCAAGACTTTACTGTATCTGGTATGGAACTCTGTGTTTCATACAGCATGAAAATAAATTAGGCTTTTGTCAATCTCACTGAATATTTAAAAAAACCCCAACAAAACCAGATCAAAGAACAAAGACTTAAAATACAGATTTAAAAAAAATGCACAAAATGCATTCTTTTATACTTAATTCATTTTTAAGCTATTAAGAGGGAATGTATTTGAACTGATGTCCCTTTGAAGACAGACTCTGAACCCAGCGGTCCAGTGTAGTCTCCAAGGAACTAGGAGAGCAAAACCAGGGAACCAAGTTTTAATGAGCAAGACTAGGAAGGGGGAAGAAGTGCAGAGCAGTACCTCAGCACAGTCCTGTTTCTGAGCTCTTTTCTCAAGGAAACAGCTACTGATTCCACAGTCAGAGGTAGCCTTGGAGGTAAACAATCCTATTGGTGAAGTCTTGAGTCAGACTTTCCCCCTTTTTAGGTACATTGAGCAGCACACTTTTTAAAGATGGTTTAAAAACATGTGTGTAAGTGAAAATGTGAATAAAACCATTCTATAAGGCGTTTTCTTACTTAAAAGCTGTATTTCTGACTTAGCTACTGTCCAAAGAATTGCAATAGTTGCACCATATTTTTCTTTCATTAGATTAAGGTACCAAGTTATTCCTTAAAATTACCTTGACTATGGTAAGGAGTTCTGGACTTTTAAGAATCAGTGCACTATAGAACTATTCCAGCTACCAGACTAATTTTGCACTGATTTTCTGCACCTTCAAGTTTCCTTTATGAAGTACAGTCAACAATACTGGAGTGACATATCCAGCATTAATCACAATATTGTCATCAGTATGGTAACATTGTCTCTAAGTTCATGTACCCCAATGTGGCTTTACATCATGCTGTTATTTCATGCAGATCTGGCTGTTTGCACTAATATCCCCTCCATCTTTCCTAGTCCATGTTTGCAGGAGGGAATCCTATTTTAAGATTGGTTTCTTTGTTCCTAGAAGCATGACCTGACATTCACTTGTGTTACAAGGAGCTCATTTTCCCAGCATATCTTATCAGTCCCTGTCATTATTTTCTATTTACCTTTTATTTTTTAATCATTTGCTAATGTTACCAGCAATGATTTTATATTGTTTTTCCTACTATCACCAAGGACCGTGTATGTAGACAGAGAATAAATCCCAGAGGGACCCACTAGAAACCTGTCAGACAATGATTTTAGTTTACAATTGCCTTTTACATTCTGTTGGTAACTAGGCTTAACCTGTACAATATTTGCTGTATGTATCACATATACTGTATTATACCAAAATATTGTGTGAGACTAGATTCTTTATGGGTATTTGTTATTTCAGCACACTTTTCTTATGAATCGACTTTGTGAATTTAACAATCTAATTTTTGACAGATCTATTTTCACTAAAACCTTGCTGAATGTCATTAATAATTACATTTAAAAATTAAAAAAAATTTTTTTTTTCAGCTGGGTTGCCTGGATCAACATTTTCCAGGTCATGCTATTTACCTTCTTGAGAGTAAATGAAAAACAAATAAAAGAAACTAAGTGCACAAGCAGAGAAAGATACTAGATAAAGACAAGATGTATGAATTTACATTTTGGGCTTTTTTGAAATTATCATTATAATGAGATGTTCAATTTCATTAACAGGCAAGACTTTATCATATGATTTTAGTACTATAGCATTTTATGTAGATAAAAAAATAAGATTTATATTTTCATTTAGGTTTTTTTTTGTTGCTGCTGGGAAGAATTTCATATGTGTGTACATATATTATTTAAGTAAAGTACATATATTATTTAAGTAGAATTAGAACATAGCACATATTTAACATCCATGTTCTTTAAGTACATTTATTCTGTTGGAAGATAGAGACTGACAGTATTTGCCAGATGACAATCTTTACACATGATTTGTTCATGTTACTTTGGACAGGGCTTAGCATTTGACTACAGTACACAAAAGAGCATTCAAAATATCTTTTATTTTTATTAAGTATTACTATAATTAATTAAGTATTATTATTTGCCTGTGCTGGGCACCATGAGAGAAGAAAGAAATTGTTAGGAGCATTTTTTTCTTATCTTAAAATATATCTGATTTAGGAAGTGTTGTTTGTGATTAATAAGTCTACAGCATCAAGAAACTTCTTTACGCTTCATCACCTAAGCAGGACTGTCATCTTTGACTCCTTTTGGTTCTCTGCAGTCTTCGTTGCAAGAGATGGTTGCAAATCCCTCAAGAGTGTCATAACTCTGAACTGTAAGTATTTGACGATTTTGTAGGAAATGGTGACAAGTACAGAGTGATTTACAGCAGCATTGTTGTAAGAATACAGCTGATTGAATAACAGTAAATATATCCTGCCAGGGAATTATTAGAACGAAAAATTTATACACAGTGAACAGAACATATGAATAGGACAACTTTTAAACAGAACTATTGAAAATGAAAAAAAGGAAATACTTTTAAATATTTGTAAAATGGAAATAATGGAAATTAGCATTTTTAAATTTCCTCTCAAGAAATTCTAAAAACAAACTTTGTACAAATATAAAGTTGGTTGTCAGTATTGGCATTATGCTACACACTGTTATAATGCAAGAAAATCTATTATCACTTCTTTGGGTTAGTCACTGAGTTTCTTACTGTTTTAAAACACAATCAAGAGAAAAAAAACCTGCAAACCTTGGAGAAAAAAGCAGTCTGAAGCAAACAGGAGCTTTTTCTGTTGTTTTCAATAGACTCCAAAAGCAAACTTGGTTGGTCTTCATATTAGGACTTGCTTTCTTTTCACTCCATTATTTTCAGACACATTTCAGATCTCCGCAGATTCAGTTGCAGGGTCCCAGGTATGAGTGTTCTCACTGAAGTCACAAGTCCCAAATTTTGCTTGGTGCAGGACTGAAGGGAGATCTCCTTGCAGGAAGCTCACCCATGCCTCCTTTGGCACTGCAATAGACTCAGAAACTAAAGTTTCAGATCAAGTTTACATCAAAATTCACAGACAGCAGAAATACATTGATGGTATTTTGGGCTAAAGCAGTTTCACTGCTGAGTTTTAGCATCATATAAGACATTGTCGAAAGTTAAACATGAGTATTAAACATGCTTGCAGTTCCAAGAATTCTTACAAGATTGCTTCAGAAATTTACATTTTTTTAATTCAGTCTATCACTATTCTGTCACAAGCCACAAGCTGGGACAGAATGATAGAAGTGGTTTAAGGTGAACTACTTTTAATGGGATTTAAGTGCCCAAAATGTTTGGAAACCTTAGTCAGTATTCTTTGCAAAAGGGTCTTAGTATTTTGTAAAAAAGTGGCACTTAAAATGTTTATTCCCAGCAAGCATTCAGACAGCACACTAGAGTTGGCAATACCATACACAGTTGAAAACAAGACCAATCAATACTTAAACCTTTATGCCTTAGTGCATTCTGAAAGGCTTTATAGTACAAATACAGAATGCAAAGATGTTATATCCTAGAAAGTTTATTCCCAAGTCAGAAGTCAAAATATGCTTATAGTGCCAGTGGGCATTGAAAAAAGATGAATACAATCAAAAGCTCCAGAGGTTTTTCCCTGTTATTTTTATTATTAACACTGTATCTAAAGCAAAGACTATAGAAAAACGTGAGGGGAAAAAAATACTTAGCAGTTGCCAGATGATTTTGGAAGCTGATCAGACATTTCCAATTTTGCTGTGCCTTTTTTTCCCCTTTCTTTTCAACATAAAACATTGCAATTATAAAGACAAAGTGAAGGGAAGATAATCCCAGCCACCCAGAAACATGCCCTAGATCACATAGGAAGATGAGGGAAGGAGGGAGGGAGAAGTATACCTCTGAGATATATAGCTTATGTTTTTAAAAGTAACATTAAACAGCAAAGGACCAGAGACTCATGAACAATGAAATTATGACAATCCAGCTTGGCCTTTCTCTACGTATTCAGATACTTAAAGGCACACCAGCATCTACTTCATCTGCCAGCTGAAGTCTATCATGTTACATAGTAGTTAGAGCTATGTATATAAAATATAAATTAATTTCAAGGTCTCTTGATCTGGACAATTTGCAAAGAGATATCCACCAGCAGCTGAGTTACACAGGGATGTCAAAGCTTCATATCACAATTATTACAGTTCCAGTGTCCAAGAAAGCCAGGTGCGTCTTCAGAAGAAATAAACATAAAACCTAGGCCAGACAGACATGGGAGATTTGGGAAACAGAGAAAACATGGTTTTTCATGACTTTATCACCAATAATGCCTGTTTGTTTCACGGGGACCTTTATCAGCATTAGACAGTCAGGCCAGCTCTGGCGTGGCCTCTCAGGGTGATGATTCAAGGCAGCAATGGGGGTCTCAGGTTCCCCTGTGCTTTCTGGGGCTGGAGGCCTGCCACCCATTCCAGGAGAAGGCCATCTACCTTGGACTGCAGCCATCCAAGGGCAAAACACTTCACCCCTTGCTGGTGGCACAATTTCATTTCATGTTCCACTGTTTTAGTGGGAAATAAAGAGAGTTACTAGGGCAAGTGCCGGTTTCTGAGTGCAGCTGTCTCACAGGGCTCTTGTCTCTCTCTCTCCACATTGTCGTTTGAAACTGTCTTCAAAGAGGGGACAGACAGAGGTGAGAAACCACTGCCACCTACAGAAATAGCTAACTAACTGGCAAACTCATTTTTGCACAAGGCTTTGCTTGAAAAGGGCTCCATGGCTGAGTCCTTCAGCAAATTCAGGAAGACTTCTGAAGGAAAACTGCTTAATTCAAAGGTTTGTGGCAGGAATTAACCCATCAGCTTCTGAACCATCTCTAAATAGGTGCCAAAGGAGCTGTAAAGACAAAAATTCCATAGGGCTAAAGTTGTGCTGAAGTGCAGGGGACAGATCAGCTTTTGCATTTTGACTCAGCTAGTGCCTCCATAGCTGTAAGCAAGTCTTTCAATCTCTGTGCTTTTATTGTTATCTCTAGAAATTTTCTTTTTCCTGTCAGCCTGGTTTTCAGGGAGAGTGTCTCTCAGCAAGTACAGCATTGTCACTGATTACAATCTTACCAGAAATTGGAGTTGGCTAGAATTTCATCCCAAGATCTATAGAGTTCTTTGGCAATAGACCTGTTAGACATTTATATTATGTCAATAAATACCAAAATATGTGGAAATTTAAAAAACAGATTTTATAAAACAGGAAGGAATAATCCATACTTGCTAAAATATGCACAATCTTTCTCTCTAACTTCTTTTCTTTCTCTGTTTAGCGCTTTGTGATTAAATGTATTGTAAACAGATCAACATTATTATTCCATTCACATTTTTCAAGTGTTAATAAACATTTTTTCATTTTGCACATCAACAAAATAAAACTGACTTACAAAATCTTTCAGATTAAAAGATAAAGACACTCAGCCTCACGAAAACATTTGGTCAGTTGATCTAGCATTAACAATTATGTTTATGAAACAATTTAACAGCTACAAAACACAACTTTGTAAGCATTAGGCATAAGTGTTACACATTTCTACTATAATTAATTTCCAAATAAAAGATTGCCTTTTCTGTACATAATAAAAATAAATAATAAATGTATTCCTTAAGAAAACAAGGTATCACAAATACTAAGGAAAGAAGGAGGGCTCAGGGTTTATCCACAAAATTAAACTTTGTGACAATAAAATCAACTCCAGAGTTACTTAATTGGAACAGCAGAGATAGCTTGCATTAATATTTTTATATTATAAAATAGAAATATTACTAGACAACATCAAATTTTAAACAATTGCATCTGGGTTAGGGCCAAGGGCTCCAAAAGTCTACTTTAGGAAGAAAGACAAGTTAACTATTCTTCCCAGTGTTCCTTCCTTCCCCCTGAGAAAAGCCTGAAATAAAACACCACACACACATACAAACCAATCTAAAAAAAAAAATTAAAATCTAATATACTTCAAGAGAATTGATTAAAATAAAATGACTGCAGCCTTTAAAAATGAAAAATGTAGCAAGTCATCCCTTGCATTTTCTTTCATGTAGTCTTGAGGGGTATGAAGGGTATGAAGTTATGCTGATGGGTCTAATTTTCCAGGGTAAGCCCTAGCCCTATTCCATCCCCTGGAAGACATTAGCCCTCCAAAAATTCCCAGCCATCCTCTCCAATGTCTCAGCCATTGCCAGTGGTCTAAGCACTGCAGACTAGATTCCATCAAGCTCAAAAGAGTGCAGAAAATAGTTATACTCTACAGTTTTCCTACAGAAGTGATAGAAGGTAAAAAAAAGAGTTGGGCAAAATGCTTTATGAAGTAAATATTCTAAGGCATAATAGGATTCAGCTGAAACAAAGGCTGTGTCCCAAAATGTACAGAAATATAACAATAAAGAAGGACTTCTTAAAAATATGAGTTTCAACTCCTAAAATGCATATGATAAATAGTTTTTCATTATAGCAAGGGATAGAAAAAGAAAATCAGGAAAGTAGGTAACTATTGTTGTGGCCCAAAGGTGAAACAGAATTTTCACCATTGGGCCACAACAATGACCCAAATATCAGAAGGTTTAATATGATTTATTAAGATGATTCCATTGTTCAGAAGGCTTGGGCTGTTATGTGTCCAGGTACAGAGCTCAGATGCTTACTTCTTCATGCTCAGTACAAGAATGCTAGAAATGCTTACAGTTCAGTGAGAGCAATTCTCTATATCATTGGTTGAGAGATGGAAAACCCCCCATCTCCCATATCGGGAGACAGGGCAGAAAAACACCACCTGTGTCCTTGAAAACACAGCTCAGAGATATGTTTATAAAATTCTGTGCTGAGAAAGTGAGCTTTCCCCTGGGAAGAAAAACCTCAGCAGGCTTGCACCCAGGAAACCCACAAAATGTCAAGACGACAGGTAACATCAAATTACAATGACGTAAAGGCAAATTGTTAAGTGTAGAAGGTTTTCCATGATTTAGCTTACAAGACTTTCAAATTGCTGTGTGTTTGCTGATCTTGTCTTTGAAAATTTTCATAGCTGACCATTCTACATTGAGAATGAGTAAGTTCCATTATGTGGAACCTTAGCAAAACTGTGGGGGATATCTCCATATATTTGCCTGATTCACAAAGCAATTTCAAACTCAGTGGCCCATTTATACCTCCCTCAATTAAATGATCTTTGCTAAGTATTTACAAAACATTTAACTTCAGAGAAAGTCCAATGAAAAGAACCAAGCCCTGCAGGCAATTCCCCAACTTTCCACTGGTTCATAAATAAGTTTACAACAGCAGTTCCCAAACTATAGTCCACATCCAGCCAGTGATCTGATGCTCTGGTCCACAGAGTGATGCCAATTTTGTCTTGTTTTTAAGTAAGTAAGGGTGCAGGACAATTTGTGGAGAAGATGTGGTCTTGGCATGGGTTTGGGAGCCCTCCACTCCTGCTCTCCCACAAGAACAATCTCCTTGTCTGTGCTGATAAATGGATCTAAGGGACTCACACCAGAACACAATGCTGAGTTCCATCTTAGGAAGATGTTTTCCAGAGACCTGAGGGATGTGCCTCCTCCAAATTTAGCTGGCGCTTGCATTCCTGTACACCCTGGCTGAACTGCAAATGGAAACATGTTGATGGAACACACTGACAGGGAAAGCCACCAGCAGTGGTTTGACCTGGCTCACTCAGAACATAAAAATTCATAATCATCCCAGAGCATGTGGAATCCAACAAATCATCTCCAGAGTTAAAATGTCTAAGAAGGCATTATGGACGTTACAAACAAATTACCAGACATAATCAGCCAGATCATCAGCTGGTAGAAGTTGGCAGAAATCCACTGTAGCAACATAAGTTTGGTAAAACTAACCTGAATTACGCCAGCTGAAAGACTTAGTTTATTTTTTTCTGCCATTGTGCACATGGAATAACCTGGGTAATTAAGCTTTTCTTGTTTTGGGTTTTAGGGGTTTTTTACTTTTGATTTTTGTATGAATCTTGTCTTATATACACATGCATGAGAATAAATTAAAGGGTCAACTCTCTATCCCATCTGCTCTACAGCAAACCATTTGTTGCTCTTTAAATGACAGCTGCTTGGCCCAGGAACACACTTGGCTGCCACTGTGCAACACCCATGTGTGCTGCTGGCACAGCAGCTCAGTCTCCCAGATCCACCCTGCCTGATCCCAGCCAGCCTGTGCCCTGCCCCAGCACCTTGCCTGCCATGCTCAGGAGGCAACACTCAGGTGTCACTGCAGAGCCCCCTTGAACAGGAAACATCTTGTTCATATTTTCCATGTTATTATAGCAAGGGCAGGAGGTCCTGGTCTACAACCATGCTTATGTTCCAAAGTAAGAATAGCATAAGGATTGTCTTAACATGTCTAGGACTAGTCCATAATTTCAGATTTAGGAAACTCTGCAAGCTCTACAGGACTGTAGCAATGGTGCCCACAATAGGGAGCTTATCAAATTTCTGCATTAAGAGCTTGCCATTAAGTTTTATTAATTAAAATTATCTGCTCTCACCCTCTTGAATTAATAAAATGTGGCTGGCATTAACTGCAATATTACAGGCCATAGCTGTTCTGAAAATACAGTTGCTAGGATACCTTCATAATTTCATCCTCCCGTTATACTGGTCTTTCCATTAATGAAGAAACATTCAAGTTACTTCTCAGCACTTCTATGCATGTGTTTGACCTGTGCCTTCACTCTTCTTGTGTGACACTCCTCCATGTGTTTGCCCTCTAACCCCAGTGTGGGAAACAACAGATTGACCACAGCCGTTTGCAAACTGTAGCAATCGTGCAACTCTTCTACTTGGCCTTTTCCTGTCTTTGTTAATATGAGGACAGAAAACCAGATGTCTTTGCATCCAATATTTCTTCACTGAATGGACCTGAGAAAATAATGCTTTTTCAGGGGCTATTTTGCAAATCTATGCTATCCATTATCCATTTAAAACTTTTTATAGCACAACCTCAGCAGTATAATACCTATTAAAGAATGAGATCCTGCAAAATTATATATTTCTCAAGGCAGTTATCTAATAAAATACATGAGGTATTCTCATTAGATAGGAGGAGGCAGCCAAGGCTCTGGAAATACTCAGTCCCAGGACTGAATTTGTTTGAAAGTCTGATGCAATCTGATAGACTACAATGGAAACTCACCTTGGATACACATGCTAAGCATTATCCTCTGCAGGATCACAGCCCCTGCACAACACAAAAAGCCTGACACAGTCTAAATGGAAATAAAGTAGGAAACAGGCATTATACAGACCTTCTGTATACTGAATTTCACAAGCATAGCATCATGTGCACTGTTCATGTCATTCCCAGAGCAAGACTGGATATTCGGAAAATACTCTGGCTGAATATTTAGTGAACACTGAGAGACAAAGAATAAACAAAAGCCATATCTGCATTTCAAACTCTTTTTAACAATCAGACAAATATAATATGAAAATCAAGTGAACAAACAGAACAGCTACTGACACTTTCAGACAGATCACCACATCTAAACAGCTGATCTATAAATAGTCTGCTCACAGTATTGCAGCACATGCTGACCACACAGATGTGATCCTGCAAAGCAAGTACCAGAGATTGCACACAGCTGTTTTCACTTGGTTAAAGCCTGTGTGGTCTTTTCTCCAGCACAAAGAAATACCCTCAATTTTTTGAAAAAATTACAACTTCTACTGCATGGACTAATAGATTTTTTAATGCTAAATAGGCTCATTTTGTCCTGGAAATTATCAGCGGCTCAATAAGCAAATAAAGGCTCTCAAAGAAACAAGCAAAGTAGTTTGCATAAAACATTAGGAAAATATTCCCAAAGCACTCCAGAAATTTCACAAGTTATTAATAATTTGACATTATTATGTATGATTTGTTGAACACACAAGCATGCTTGAGCAGACAGAAGGAACACCTACAACTGCCCAAGAGGCATGCACTTCATCCAGGAGCCTGACTTTTCAGGGTGCTTTATGTGAAGAGGTGCTGAGTATGCTTGGCTCTCACTAAAACCCTGGGAAGCTGAGGAGGCTCAGAGCTTGCAGAAGACGCTCAGCATTTAAGAGTGCTGGGAACTGTGGACCAAACTTTGGGTGATGCCATTGTCTCCCTGGGAGCCTCAAGAAAAATGGTTTCACTTTCCCCGTGCTATCTGGGAGCAGCTTTAACATTCTTCTGTGCCCATGCTGCAGCTTGGCTGTTTGCTGTGGAGGAAAACCAGAGCCTTACAAGAAGTATCCCATGAGCTCCTCTGTGCTCCGGGCTCCCACTGCAGTCATCACCTGGTGCTGTGCAGCGATCTGCTCCTTTCTGCCACTGAGCCCCAGCCCATCAGCTGGTTCTCTTGTGGGCTGCTTCTGAGGAGCCCCGTAGCCTGTGTCAGTGTGGACTGGTGATAGAGCATCCTGATGGTGGTGGCTTCCCTCCTGAGGCATGGCAGAGGAAAGCTGCTCTCTGTGGGAGCTGTCCCAGCCCAAAGCTCTGCTCATCTGCACGGTTGCTCAGTCCCAGCCTTCACTGCATGTAATTTCAGCTCATAGGCTCATTTTACAGGAAGACATTACAGTACTGGGGAGGACAAAATAGTGCTTTGATCTACATGATAAAAACTCTATTTGCTAGCAATTGGCACATTTGTTTATCTCCTAGATTATGAAATCTTCATCATCAAGGAGAAAAATGTATATGTGATTTCTGATTTCAGTTCCTGCAATGTAAATGAGTTGCACACATATTTGGCTTTCTTCACAAGATTCTCCTTGTTCTATTTGTTCTCTTTATTCTATTTGTATTAGGACATTGCCTTTCATTGTTATGTTCTCCACCCTCCTGTTATAATCAAGTCTTCTGCCCTTTGTTTATGTCATGCCTATTTTTCTTTCATTAGACCTTAATTATAGCCTGTGGCCATAACTTTCTGCCTTTGGCTGTTTACAGAATTGGTTTTTTGCCTCTCTCTCATACACACACTTCACTCCTATTCTCCTTTAGATCTCAACTTCTATATACAGTCATCACCTTTTGAAAGTGCAAAGCAGGACAATTAGTCATTGTAACAAGTTTTCCAAGGCTGGGAGGTCACATTACAGCTCTTAAACTTCAGTGGTTTAGATGTTTGGAGATGCAATGTGAAAAATGTCTTTGATCTTTTTATTGCCTTGGTAAACTTTTTATGAGGCAATCCATTTACCTAGTCCATTAGAGAGCTCAATAAAATATTCTGTGTACAAAAATACTGCACTTCACCAATTACATATATATATATACATCTTTGCTCTGTAAAATTTACACTTCTGTGCAAAAGTCTGAAATATTTTATGAATAGGAATTGTTTTACCCTCAAAGCTCACCACTGCAGAAAATTAGTTGCTACCTTATTTTCTCATTACTTTTAATCCACAATATTAAGCATCCTGTTTTGAAAGTCATGCCTCCCACTTACAGAAAATGGAACCTTAGACCTGGCAAAAGTACAGCTGGTGGAATTGTAAGTACAAGTTAGCTGCTTGCTCATTAAGCCAACCAGATCCATATATTTCTGGTCATCTGTTACCCTATTTTTATGCCAAATTAGCCCCACAAAGGTTCTTCAGTTTGCACACACTCCACTCTAAAAGACCAGCCTTCAAAGATGAATGCAAACTCACAACACAAACCAAGACTGGAGCTGGAGTCACCAGTTCGGCCTCCTCATTGCCAGACCCAATATATACATTAAAAGTATAAATATATACATGATACTGGCAGTGTCATCTTCTCTCACATCCAAAATGATCTGCTTTTGACTTCTAGACAGCAGAAAAGAAATTGCTGGCAATTACAAAACCATGGATCCTGTTGATGATAGCCCCTTTGAACTAGCTCAGCTCCTTCTGTCTGTGCCACTTCAATGACGTGAAGGAATCACAAAGGCAGCTCCTCTGCTCACAGGAGGTTCCTCTCCCAGACTGAGCAGCATTTTCCCACAGTCTATGTAAGAAGCATGGAAGAGGGCAGAAACTGGATTACATCATCTCAGAATGTATGAAAATCCAGTTTCACTCCTCCGATAGGACTTTTCAAGGGTCTGGACTAATCAAGGATCCCAGGACTGGAAGCAGCAGAGTGAGGCCAATGTGGAAGAAAATTTGCCATTCCTGCCACTAGTATGAACAAGGGAAAGGTTGGGCTATGGACTGATATTAGCAGGAGAATGTCCTCATGTAGTCATCATGGCCCCACACATCCAGGCCCTTTCCTGGTGGCAGCACCCATGGCAGGTCTAGAAGTGAAGGAAGGTCATGGCTATTTTACTGCTTCAGCAATCATTTACTCTAAGCAGTTGCCTACTGTGTTTCTTTGGCAAGTTTGAATTGAACAGAAGGTGGATATGGCCTCAGTCAAACATCTGCTGACATCTTTGGAAGCCAGTTCACATTTGAGTAACACTATGCTTGAAAAAATTGTTGAGGTGGCAGAAAGCTATCACTGTCCTTGTTGTGTACCAAGGTTCATTTGTCCCAGCCTAAGAATACAGACTTTGTTTCCTTTCCTTTTCTCAGCTACTGAATTGACTGAATACTTTTCTCCCTTTCTTCCCTGTCTCTCAGTTTTTGCCTTTGCTTTACCATCGTGCATCCACTCCATCACAGGTCTATTTTCCTCTCTTCTCCACCTTGACTTATTTGTTCTACAGATGGACCTCCATGTAAGCTCCTTACCTCTGGTCACTGTCCCCCACTGCCCTGTGAGCTCACTCATCCACTCTCCATCTACTTCATGGGATTTCAGCCCTCCCAGGTTAGACTCATGGGGGCTTCCCAGCCCTCCATGCTAGAGGCAATTGTATGCATTACCATTCACTTATCTCATGGGATACATCCCCTTTCTTCCCTCTTCCCCTGCTACTTCAGCAACTGACCTGCATTATAGAGGCATGTTGGTTGTGAGAGGAAACATGGTCACACCAGCAACCATTTAGTTGGTGGGGTGAGAGGAGGAACTGCAGTTACCTCATATGCTAAACAGATGTTAGGAGGCAGAGATCCTATGGAAAGCATGATATCTCAGAGGGTCACAGCAATTCACAGTGTTAGTGACTTAGAGACCTGTGAGACTCTTATTCCCAATGCTGCCAGCATCATAAACCTTTGCAAACACAAATTTACTAGGCAAACAAGAGGAAATAACATCAGCCTAAAAAAAATTATGTCTATTAAGCAATGTAACCTTACAGGTATACCAGCATCAGTGCCCTAACTGCTGTTTAAACCATGAAGATTCTGTGGTCCTGGAGAATCTGAACAATTCCCCAGTAAGAACAAGCAGCAGTGTGAGGCCACTAATTGAAAGCCTAGATATGGTTCTGCAGTACACATTGTAATCCCACTAGGCATCATGGAAAACTATTTTTATAAAGTTAGAAATGGATTTATAAAGCTCAGAACCACAGGATATAAACACAAAATTATAGGATAAAATTTTGCAATACTTCAGATACTATATAAATACAATTTTAAGACATTTGAACCTATACTCTGCATTGCACTATCAGTGCAGGAATGGATGAACTCATTGATTTCAGTGCTTAAATTCATGTTCTCTCAAAACAGAAAACAGAGCTCAGATTTAATCCAAGGAGATAATTCTCTGTAGCTGTATGTACCATAGCTGAGAGCATGTATACCAGATTTATCTCCAGTCCCCTTCAGAGGCAATATCCCTATAAAGGAATTACTTACACTCAGCAGTAACATCAACATTTTAATTAATATAGAATGAATCTGATCTCTGTCAATCCCTGATAGGATCTAGTCAGGTAAGAGATCTGGAGAAATGTACCAGTGTATATCAAATCAGTTAAACTGATTTTTAGCTGCAATTTCCGCTCCAGCTCTGCCCACTAGCACTAAAATATTATTTGTTAGATCTTTGGAGAAAATTTCAAGTACTGCAAGTGGCATTACTAACATGTTAAAACAACCAAACAAGTCAACAAGCCTTAATGAATGTCTGTATCTGATACAGCAAGAGAAGCAGAGGGGTATATCTTGATTTCTTTTTCTTTAAATCAAAAGCTAGACAGGTCAGAGTGGAAAAATACTTCTGTGCAGTGTACATGCAATACCATGGGATGAGGCGAGTTATAAGCACTGTTCTCAGGTACCACATTGCAAGAGCAATAGAGGGAAATCCATGACATTATGCATGCTGTGTTCTAAACAAACTTTTTTTTCCAAACTTATTTAAAGTCAATGCAACCTAGATTTGCAGAAGTCATTCTTGACTCTGAATTTTGTACACTAAAATTGATTTTCTTTTTGTGCCTTGATATAGAATTGTAAACTCATTAAGGCTAGAAAAGACCTCTAAGGTCATCAAATCCAGTTGTTAACCTAACACCTCTGTATTCACCACTAAAGCATGTCCTCAAGTGCCAAATCTACATGCCTTTTGAACATTTCCAGGGATGGTGAATCCACTACTTCCTTGGGCAGCCTGTTTCAATATCCAACCACCCTTTCAGTGAAGAAGTTTTTCCTAATTCCCTGGTGCAACTTGAGGTCATTTGATCTCATCCTATTGCTTTTTACCTGGGAGAAAAGGCTAGCCCATGCCTGGCTGCAACCTCCTTTCAGGTAGTTGAAACAGGTGGATACAGTCTCAAGCTGCGTCAAGGGAGATTTAGGTTAGATATAAGAAAAAAGTTTTTCACAGAAAGAGTGATCAAGTACTGGAATAGCCTGCCCGGGGAGGTGGTGAAGTCACCATCCCTGGATGTGTTTAAAAAAAGAGTGGATGTGGCACTGGGTGCCATGGTTTAGTTGAGGTGTTAGGGCTGGGTTGGACTCGATGATCTTATAGGTCTCTTCCAACCTTGAGATTCTGTGATTCC
>VXAX01001629.1:248559-362767 GCA_013399835.1 Leptocoma aspasia
CCCCGTGAGCCTCCTTTTCTCCAGGCTAAACACCCCCAGCCCCCTCAGCCACTCCTCACAGGACTTGTGCTCCAGACCCTTCCCCAGCTCCTTCTCTGGACACGCTCCAGCACCTCAGTGTCCTTCTTGTGGTAAGGGGCCCAGAACTGGACACAGCACTCGAGTTGTGGCCTCACCATTGTCAGCTACAGGGGGACAATCACCGCCCTGATCCTGCTGGCCACACTATTGCTGATACAGGCCAGGATGCCACTGGCCTTCTTGGCCACCTGGGTACGGGCTGGCTTATGTTCAGCTGGGTGTCGGCCAGCACACCCAAGGCCTCTTCTGCCAGGCAGCACTTTGTCCTCTCATTCCCAAACCTGAAGCATTGTAAGATTTTGTTGTGACCCAAGTGCAGGACTCAGCACTTCACCTTGTTGAACCTCACACCATTGCCCTCAGCCCATTGATCCACCCTGTCCAGATCCCTCCACCCTGCAGAGCCTTCCTACCCTGTAGCAGATCAACCCTCCTGCCCACCTTGGTGTTGTCTGTGAACTTACTGGAGGTAAAGTGCATTCTTTCGGTTTTATTATGTCTGCACATATATCTAGAACATTGGAAAGATGCATAATATTCATCTCTTGCAATCAGGACTTAGGATGTGAAATGCTTCCTCAGTACGATGTTCCATGTCATTCAGTCCATGAGATGTGACTGGGAGTTAACTCTGAAGTGCAGGCATATGTCAGTGATGGCATGAGTACAGATGTTTGAGGCATGATCTAGCCCATTTCCTAGTCATGATCTAACTCCACCACAGCCTTGAACACAGCCTCTCCCTATCACTACTCTTTACCCCAGAAGTGAGTTTTAGCCTTGGTCTTAGATTTTTTTCTTGCCTGGACAAAGTGCAGAGATGATGACTACCCTGTTAGCGTCTTGCTGGAGACAAAGAACAAATTCTTTAACTCCTCTATGATTTGGAGACTACAGTTTTGTGGTAAGGACTTAGGAACCTTACCTCAGTATTACTGTAGCAATATGAGGAAATTTGCTTTCTAAAACCGAAAGAGATCCTCTATTCAGCTCCACTCTCACTGAATTTCTCCCTGCTGGGTCCCCCACATCAAGCCCCTTTGCAGTTCTTGAGACACTGTTCAGTCCTAATCCTGATGGAAATTTCTTTCTCCACATCATTTTTCCAGTGCAGACTCCCTGTACCTAGTATATTGAGGCATTGGGATATAAAAATGAGAATATCTGTACAGGCTTATGCCACCCTTTCCCCATTCATTTTGAGCCTCTTGCTGAACTAAAAGGTACCCTTTATATCATCCAGCAGACATGCCACCAGGTCATCTATCCCACTATATGGCCCCCCTGGCACCCATTCACTTCATCTGAAGAGGAACTCTATGCAGGGCAAAATGAATCTTAGTCCCACCCTCATAAAGATCCAGCACATACTGGGACGTGGTGTGCATGTATTTATTGGTACAGTAATCACAGCAAGTCACATTCTCTTTCTGTGTATTTAATGGAGACATTATTATTCTGCCCCCTTTGCCTCATTATAATAAAATCTTACCTTGGATTTAATAACTAAAATAAATCTGCTTGAGTCAGGCCAAGAGCTAAGTTAGTATTCTTCCTAAGGACCATCTTAGCAATGCAATGGAGAGATGACACTCTACATCAGCCAGCATATGATAACCTATCTTTAATTTCTCTCTGCTCTGGTGCTATTATCTCTCCTCTGCCACAGCTGCATGCTGCTATTGTCAGTGGTAAAGACAAGACATCTCTAATTAGAGGGCAGGATAAATTGCTTTTATCTACTTTTAACATGCTTTTACATGGCACCTGGTACACAAGTCTTAGCTAGGCAACGATAATTTGAAAAGCAAATCACTGCTTGGAGAAATATGATACATTTTAAAAAGAAAATTAAATGTATAGAATAGCAGAATCAACATATTGGAGATTGCTGAGCTTTAAAGCTGTCAGAAGTCTTGTATTCTTATGTTTTATATTGAGTTAAAATAAGCAATCACAGTCTATATACCCAGCAGTTTCTCTCCCTCTGTCTTTCTGGATGATCCAAAGAGCAAGCTGTGATTTTGGAACTATACATGCAACACAGCAAAGGCACCCTTGCCATACAGCAACTGTGTCTTCTCTGATGGTAAGTCCAACTGAGCAGTTTTAAAACATGCTCTACAGGATCAGCATTGACTCATGCAGAATCATCCCTGGAATGAACCCATCCTGTACAGTAGAAGTCCACAATTACTGTTTTATATCATCCTTATCAAAAATGAAATGTAAAAAAAATACAAATATGCAGCGACAAATGTTTGTCTCTGGAGAACACAACTTATTAGCAAATGATTCACCTATTCTAATGAGTGTCCTGTTACAGGAAAAAAACCCACCAAAAATTAGCTAAAAAGCTCCAAAAATTACTGATCTTTTGGTAGCAGCAACTATCAAATATCAGTCAAAAATTTCATCTGTCTCTTACATCTCTGAGTTCAGTTCACATAGCTGGGAGTGCATGACTGCTGTACTAAAACCACACTGTTCAATCCCTTTGCTCATCATCAGAAAGTATCAAGTGCTCTTCCATGAAAGGCATTGCTACAGAGACATATATTCTTTATAATGCACTGTCAGTTGGCTTCATCTGCACTAGCAGAGTCAGGCAGAGCTCATACTTCTAACACATCCTCCAGGCTTTTGATTACACTTCCTTAAAAATCTGTTGAGCTTGTCTGATTGTTAGGAGCTTTTTGAGATGTAAAAACTTTATAGATCCAAATGATGACTGGGCCAAATTATTTTATTTGCTATTTACTGCAACTTAGCAGTTTGGAAAGTCTATAGAAACATCCAAGTGTGACAGCTTGCAGGGAAAAGCTCAGTAGAGCTTCTGCTGTAAGTTTAATGAAAGGGAAATCTCTTTGCCTCCAGACTATGATTTCTGGAGGCCCAATTTTCTCCTGTGGTGGTGTGATCATTACTAAACATGCTTACAGAACTGTAGTCTGCAGCATGTACCAGTTGCTGTCCGTCAGAATTCCAAGCACAGAGCTGATAAAAAAACAGGATCAGGGAAAACATCCAGGCTGGAATAGGGCTGTAGTCATGTTGCATGAGTTTCCATCTAATAATAAAATTGCAAGGGTCTTGTTTTCCTTAGCTCATTTGCATAAAATGTTCTGCCAAGAGAAACCGCTTGCTCTCTGTGTGCTTTAATGTATAAGCTAGGTGGCCTTTTATTTGAGCCCAGATTAGGTCAGAAAGAAAGAAAGCAAAGCAGTTTCACTAGGCCACACTATTAATTTCTCAAAGCCTCCATAAACTATAAAAGAGATGGTGTGCATGTGGAGCCACTCATCAGAGCAGCTGGGGTGCAGCAGGTGCTTCAAAAAGGTGACGGGAGAGGAGAGGCAGTGTCGTCGTGGTGGTGGCATAGGGTGGTAAGGAAAGCTTTGCAGGAAGACTGAGTGCCTGTTAATAACCTTGCTCATGCTTAGGGAAGAAACACAAATGTCAGGAAACCAACTTTTCTTTCAACTTCAAAAGGGAGTAAATTTCAAGAACGGGTTGAGAAAAATTGCCTCGGTGATAACCTGTGCTAGTACATGAGGCAAGAAATGTTTGACTGGGATATCTTAGCAGACACTGAGCAAAACCATAGGGGGCAAGATACTTATAAAAATGTTCGATGACTTATACAAATCACAAATTTGAAAAAGTGAAAATGCAATTTAATTGTCTGCTTCTAATACAAGCAAAGTATTTTAAAAACAAGTTGAATATCACAATATTGCTTAGAAAGTCAAGCACTTAGAAGTTAGAAAATGCATTTTCTGTAAGTTTAGTAATACAGTCTCTGATAACCTCATCAAAAACCATTTTTGCATGGGATCCTGATTTCACTTTGGACACGAAGTAGATCATTCTTCCTCAGTTAATGAACAACTAGCCATTCTTCTTCCTCCTGTCCCATTTGCAGCCCCCTGATGCACACTATTCAAACAACCTTTGAAAATCAGAATGATTAATGTTTCTCCAGTGCTCATCACAATGTTATCCAAATCTTGTTTAATCACACTTATCTTCATAACAGCCTTGTGAAGTGATGAAGCAGCTACTCTTTATGTTTCAGCTGGGGACATGAGGCATAGATAGTAATCCTAAAGTGTCTACTGGTCCAGGTACCCAACCTAAGACCTGTGAAACCGCTTTTTTGGATTAGTTGGCACTATCTTGCTCTTTGCACATTCAAAACCAAACTATTGTTGATGCCAGTTGGAGTGATGAGCTTTGAGCACACATTAAAAATCTGTCTCAGACCAAAACCCTTAAAAGGCAAATTAGTGCATAAGCTCTGCTTAGTGTATCTTCTTCAGAATCACTTGGGGTATGTGCTGTAGAGGCGAGAACTGAATCTGCTTCTTTCCATAGGTATGCAGATATTAGTGCATTGATATATACACACATATACACAAAAATGTGCATATACATTCGTTTTATTTATTTATTTTTTCCCAAGGAATGAGATAAATTACACTATCACGGATAATAAGTACCAAACAACAGAAAACAAGGATGGCAAGGATTTACCACCCAAATGCTGCATAATATTTGGCATAACACTGTTGCTTTGGGCTAATTTTAAATTATAAAGCTTTCCCCTGATTCTCAGTTTGCTTCTTTTAACATACTGGTATAGTTTTCTTGGAACATATCCCTTGTATTTTTTCAGCTGACTTCAGTCTCCTTGAGGCATTTTTACCCTGTGAATACCTAAGTGAACAAAAGGATCAGATTAGATGGAAGAAGGAGCAAATTCAGCAATAGACAGCAACAAGGACTTTGCAGTACTTATCATCAGTGAAGAAGGCCTACATCTTTCCCAGATAAATAAGCAAAGAGAAAACCAATGTAAATATAGGAATAACCTCGATGAATTCAGTGCTACAGACAGAAAATGAACTTTTTCAGGGAGTAACACTGACAGAATCTTCCTCAACGGGAGAACAACATTTTTCTAAATAAAGAATTCTAAGTGCATCGTCCTCATCTGTTTGGACTAGTTTTTATTCAAAATGCATAAAATTGGCCAAGCCCTATTTGAAAATAGAAGCTGATATTTATGCTAATAAAATATAATTTATAAATATGAAAAAAGAGGTTAATTTTTCCTACACATTTGTAGTTTTTAGGACATTGTAGCGGATTTACAGTAAAGACATATTTTCTCTGCTTCAAGATATCTAATACATGACACAGTAATGTATACATGTAACTTGCTGGTATCTGCATGCCAGCCTAAAAAGGCTCATCGTCCTTATTAGATTTAATTAGATCCAGCCACAACTGCCAATTAAGCTGTCACTTTAATATAGAACCAAACGTATGGATCAGATACACAACTTTAATTTAAATTAGTCAGTCCTAGTTGCACTTTTTTCCAAAAAATTGTCTTCCTCGCTAAAGGACATATTTATTTTAGCTTTAATTTTTGCCAATTCACTGTGAATGCTAAAAATAAAAATGGATAAATTCAAAAAGGAGATATTGTTGGAAAAATCAGAATGTACTATGGTCTGTATTATTTATGTGTGACTAGGGAGTCCAGGCAGAAGGGAAGGTTTGCACTTACAAAGCAAACATACCTTAGAAATATCTTGAGCTTTGAGATGGAGAGAGGGTGTTTGTTCCATTAAAACATACATATAAAAGCATGCAAAATTACATTTCTAGTGAGTTCAACATATAAAAACTTGTGTAAAATCCTGCAATAGACTAAGCATGATCCCACAAATGGACCTTTTCATGTCAGAGTGATTCTCATACAAAGTCCACTCTTGGCGACTCTTTCTGGCATGGCAACACATAGTAAGAAAAATATCAATTTTGAAAAATCAGAATTTCATCAATCTAAGCACAGTTCAAATACATCTGTTGACTTTCCACACCAATGTCTAAACTGAATTTGAGCTTTTCAATGGAAGTTAACGTTTTCTCGGCAAACCCCCCCAACAAATAGAACCCCTAACACATAAAAAATATCCATCCTCCTATCTACTACAGATTTTAGAAGGCACACATCCACATTAGCTATTCTCACACTGAAATGATTTAAAAACAAAAACTGGAAAAAAAATCCAGCTGTTAGTAAGAAGGCTCACAATTTTTTCTTTCTGAGTAGAATCATATCTTTGACTATAAAATGCCTCCTGATTTAAAACATACATCAAGCTGATGATTCACATTCTTGAAGAGCATTTTTATAACAAGGCAAAAGCACAAGTATTAAGGTGTCTAGTGCTACTTGCAAATGTGGTGATGGTGGACTATTGATGCTACAGTTCATACTGATTCAGCTCCTGTGTTGCTGGCACTAGAAGCACTGTTTTCAGCACAGGTAGAACCATTAATCCAGAGATGGCAGCTTTGGAATTGATCCAGGCACAGAAAATCTTATACAAATTCCCTCATGATAGAGAAGGCTACATTTATCCATCTTCAACGTTTTGTCAAAGAACGATAAAAATTCAGATCAATCTCATTGCAGCAAAGCAGGAGAAGAGAGCTTTTCTAAGAGGAAAGCCTACAGGCTGAGGAAGTTTTTTTTTTTTTTGTTCCCTCCTCCCCAAACAGCTTCCTAAAGTAGAGACACAGGGAAAAGATGACAAACAGGTATAAAAAAGATTTATTTCTGGTCAAGATTCTGAGCCATCCATCAATTGCTCACATGTAATTTAGCCACTTAAGCAAGTGAGGGAGAAAAGTGGATGAGAAAAGGAAATGGCTTGTTGCATTCAATATTCACCCAAAAAGCTATTCATATGATGGGAAATAATCTCTCTGATAATCTTTTCCCCACGTAGTTTGGTATGTAAAATGACCATAATTTGTATGATAGAAGTTGACTTTTAGGTAAATATTCCAGCCTCAAATCTCCAGGTTTAGTCTAAAGTTTTACCTTTTCATATTTTACACACAACACCTCCCCGCTCTTTGGCAAGTTTTCTGGATTTTGGGATGATGAATCTAATCTGGACTTGGTTGCTTGGGATCCTCCCTGTGTGTAAGCTGGAGCCATCAAGAACTTTTTATGGATCTCTGTACTGTCTTTTCCACTGTGAAACGCATTTGTGGTTTTCACCTTGTCAAGCTGTGTCACAGTGGGTATCAACCTCAGGTAATGCTGGGCAGGAGAAGATTTGCAGGAGAATGGACTCGTGGTGTTCCCTCTCTACAGCAGGACACACCACCACAGTTGTGGCTGCAATGTGAAAGCTGGTTCATGCTCCTAGACAAGGGAATCTAATCCCTTAATAACTTTCCCAGGGCTAGACAGCAGTGTCAATTTTTCTCTGTTAGCTTTTCTTGAGAATAGCAGAAACAGACAAAATTTCCTGTAAAAACATATGTACATAGTAAAAATTATGACCAAAAAATGTCTTTCCAAGACAAACAACCCACAGCACCATTGCCTTTGAGAGTTCAGGTATGTTTTCTCACATATAGGTAAATCTGGTTTGCAACTCCAAATGACTCACAAATTAATGACTTTAACTGTTTTAACAAAATTGCAAACTTCCATGAAAAGAATTACACTAATTTCTTTCCTTATCATGTTTTTCTAAACCACAGAAATCAAAAACTCTGACATTGCTTAATCTGAGAATGTTTTCTTTCCTGAAATTCATATTTAGACCACATATTTATTTTTTAAAAGCCTTGCTTTTTTGAGATTGAACTTGAGCTCTACTTACTGGTAAGTCTGCATTTACAGGGCTGGCAGCTAAAAATAACACAAGGAAAGAAGTCATGTGGAACAAGTCAGGGCACAACACAAACATTAAGAAATAAAATTCCTTGCAATATTCTGCACTCATAAAGAAGTAGTTAAAGTTCATGGTCACAGAAGAAAAAGCCTCCACAAATCCTGATATGGTAGACTAACTATTACTATAAATTGAAATGCAACCTACTCCAATATTCTTTTCATAGTATTATGCCAGTATGGCAATATCAGTAAAGATGAGCAGCTGATCAAGTCACCACTTTTTACACACCCTGATTGTTGTAAGGTGTTTCCTGGTGCAGGACTGGTGGCAGAATTTAAAGATACTGATAAAACTGTGGAAAACCACTGCCGTGAATAAAACCACCCAAATGAGCTTCAATTTGAGAAACAGTTTAGAAATCAGTTGATTTCAGAGTCAAAACTCTTCATAAAATTGATAAGATAATAAGTTCCACTGGACTGTAGCATTATCTATTGCTTGCAAAGTGCTTTGAAGTTTTTAGCGAAAGCTTTATCTGCAAGATACTAAAACATAAATAAGCAACACACAAGCATACACATAAATAAGTAACACAACATAAAGTTTGCATATTGAGAGCATTTCAAGTTAGATATGTGTAAAATGATTTCTACTGAACTTTCAATGGTGAGAAACAAAGGTCCACAAGAGTCAGTTCTATGGAATTTTCAACTTAGTGTATCTTCCCTAACAGTAATAAGTCATCATCTTGAAAATATTAATAGAATATTTCCAGTATTAGACATAACTATGACGTAACTACCACAGCCCCCTGTAATAATTTTTAGGAAAATGATTCAATTTATGGTGGTTTTCTAATAATTTAGATTTCAAAATAGAACACTTATTTTTGAATCTTCTTTGCCATGTGATTAAAAATTCTGCTTTTTACCCAGTTCTGTTTCAAAATAGGAAGGCTAAGACTTTCAGACTGCCTGCTCAGAAAGAGCCGTGTGCTGCATTGTGTAGCTGACTGGTGTATACATAAATAATAGGGCAGGATAAAGTGGATTTGTGAATGGACCTAATCGTGTGCACATGCAAACCAAGAACAGTGGCCTTTTATACTGCTGTTTGTGCAACACAAGTCACAGAAATGTGAAGCATAAATGTGCTCCTGCCTTTGGGCTGCTGAGTAGCTCTCACACAACAATTCGTCTCAAATTAAATGGCTCCAAAGACGTGAAATAAGCATGTCATTCACCTGCCAGCTCTTCCTTTATTATGCCTGATGCCATCCTGCCGTGTTCTTCCACTCTGGGTGCACTGTTTGCACCACTGCTGGTTTGTCCCTGGCTGCAGCAATATCACTCTGAGTTTTCTTTCAGCAAAACTGCTTTTATTTGGCAGCATCATGACATCTATCACAAGAGTCAAGAGCACGTCCTTTTTTTGCTGCTTTGCCAAGATCTTGAAACTCACCTCCTTGTACAGTGAGCAATTTTGCCCTGAGCTAATGCGATTCTTGACCTATCTAAGAATACCGAGGATCAAACCCCCATCTCTTGGGAGAGGCAGATTTAGCAAAATAACATTAAACTCATTGAATCACCATGGCAGCAGAAAGAGAGACAGAGTCCTACTGAGTGAAAGGATCTACAGATTGGAGGCAAGGACACGTGGAAAAATACCCTCTTCCCTCCCTTCCTCCATCAATACTTCAGAAAGAAGTTCTAGAAAATAACTGTGGGCGGGGAAAGCTTTATCATTGCAGTTAGGGTGAATGAGAACCATCGAAAAAAAGGCATGAGGCCTGGAGGGAGCCCAAGGGAGGTTAATCAGTGTATCTGTGCACACATGCAGGATGTGGCTGGAGATTATTCATGTAGCAACTTAGTGCCTGTGATCCCTATCTCTGATGTTAGCTCAGGTATGCTGGAGAACACCTAAAACATCTCAACCGGTTTGGCCCACTAATCATTCAGAGCAAGGTTGTGACACCCTCATTAACACATTTAAATCAAGATGGCTACAAAAAAAATAAGATCACAGCAAAGTAAACAGTGGAAGAATTTGGGCTGTTATCAGCTCTTCTCATATGCAATGAAGTATTAATTGATGGAAAAGCTACACTCAGGTAAAGTTTAAAAACAGACTTGCTGTTCCCTTCATAAACAATCAAAAAGAAACATAATTACACAGAAGTAAGGCAAGAAAAAAGATAAGGAATGGATGTAAGATGTAAGGAATGGATGTAAGATGTAAGATAAGGAATCTCCTTAGGTGGTTGCTGCTCACCTGTGAGATCTGGGATGGAGAACTGATGTCCAACTGCCTGACCCTATATATCAGGTCTGCATAGGAACCACTATACAACCTACATCTCATCCATCCAGCTGCAAACCTGCTTCTTGCTGTACATCCAGAATCAGTATTAATGTATTCCTTCACAATCCACAGGGAATAATATAATAACCTAAATACAGGACTGGCAGTTCTGATGCTTGAACTGATGCACAGGAAGAAGGACAGAAATCATTCAGGGAACACTATTTACCTCCTAATTTGCAATGAGATGTCAGTGAGGCTTGCAGTCCCCCAAATTCCCTGGAACACAAGAGAGTTTTGGTTCACTGCTGTGGCTGGTTGTGTCAGGGAGCAGAAGGGGGGCAGAAGGAGGGCACAACTCACAGAGGAAGGAACACATTGCAGTTTTGTGTGGCAAGCATGTTCATTTTAATTGCTGGGGAACAATGCTACTCCACACCACCCACGGCTTGGGCCTGTGGCTTAGTGGCACAGTCTGTCCCTACACATGCAATATGGCTTGCTTGTTTTTTATTATTTTTTTAAATTGACTTTACAATGAGCAATTTAACAGTTTCCTTGCCTGTTTTGGAGTCACACTTGCACATTGCTTTCATTGTAGGTTTTTGTAATTTGAAGACCATGTTTCTCTCACCCATGACTCTTGCCAGTTTGGAAGGAAACTGCAGAGGAGTTTCTGATGCCCTGAGCTACTACCTCAGGCAAGCAGCTGCCTACTTTGCCTTTTCAGACAGTCCAACACTAATGTAGGGTTAAAAAGCATTCTTTATGCGTTGGGAACACACTGATAGTAAATCTGTGCTATTTTTAAATAACCACAATGAAAACCAATGTCAAATTTTCCCTGGTGCTGGCATACAACTGAACCTTACATAGGGTTCCCCTTCTTGGAACAATTTTTTACTAATCTTGATTTGTTTAAACTGCTTTGGTGCATGATTTGATGGAATGTGTGGAGCAGAAGGAAACTTCGGATTGAATGCCAGATGCCTGCTTCATTCCTCTAACCTACAGTGTTATTAAAATATTACCAACTGGTTCTCAAGATCTATCCACTGCAACAACTTAAAAATAATTTGGATATCAGTTTTTTTGCTTACTGTTGTGTTGTGATTGTTGTCTCTGTTGTCACAAGTATGAATATCAGGTAATGGGTACCATTCATTTTTGTAGTTAGTAGTTTTCCTGGGGTGCTAGTGACAGGAGAAATGTATGCATTAAAACAAGCGTGATGGAAAGCAGCTCTCTTTATAATTTCAGCCCAGCTGCTGTATTGATGGATACAATCTTTACCACATGCTCCAGGTGGCTTCTAATGCCTGACTCCCTGCAGAAACCTCTATTTACACATCTTAAACCACTTATTGGATTTGAACAGGATTTTTCAGCCTGAGTGCAGTAACAGTGTTCACTTATGTAATATTTGTAAATCCTGGCTTTACATTTCACTCACCAGACTATCTTCAGAGGTACTCAACAGGGCCTTTATGTGGTCTGATTCTTGCTTTTTAGTGAGATCCCGTCAACATGTATGGCTACAAAGCGCATTGCTAAATTTATTTTCCATCATTGTCAGGGGTTTACAATGAAGTGTAACTCAATTAATCAGCCCTTGCTGAATAGTGCTTTTCTTTGTCACCAGATTTCATATAAAATTCATCTGAAAGCTTTGTATTCAAAGTTCACAAAGGTTAACCTTTATTCAGGGCATGCATCTCCAAAGGCTCTAATCAACTTGTCTACTGTTGTTTAAAACTTCACTTACTACTGTACCAGTTGCTTTGAATTATTGTGTTTGAGACCTTTATTTGGTGCCTGAGTGACTGAACAGACACACTGAAGGCTGAAAAATAAAGGGCTTTTATAATTATGGATGGGTAGAGCACTTACTAAAGGATATATATTGCATCTTGTCTTATGCCTTACAACTGTCCACCACCCAGATATTTACTGTATGCTTTGTAGCCGTGCAATAAAACTTCAAGTGTTCTCATTCCGCCAGTAATTCTGTGCACAGCCCAGATCTTGTATAATGTTTAAGGGACTTAATAATAAGTTAGTGTACTAATTAGTGGAGACAACAGCAGACACCCATGATTTATAGCAAATGCCCAACAGATGATTACACTGCTGAACCACAAGTAAATCTTTTCAGCAGTGAGCCTTTACAATTAATTGCACATCAGTATACTTATTTTGTTCCTTTATATTAAAGAAAAGGGGAAAAGATGAAAATGTTCCCTTTGAAAGGTGGACCTTATGGTGGCTGCAGGTGTTTCTGCTGATAGAAGGCATTGGTATGCAGAAACAGAACCATTTTCAGATAGGATAAGCTTCTATTCCTGTCCTCCTTTGTTTAGTATGAAATATTATTCTCCACTTGAGTGATGTTTGCATTCCTTTCCAACACAGTTGGTTTGATTTGTGACCTGAATACAATGACATACATACCAATGATCCATTACATGAACTAACATATTTGGGATTCTTGAAGGTGGGAATGCAAGGGGACAGCAATCTGACTACATTAATTTTTTGAATTTCAGTGTAAATTGCACATCAGCACACTTAAACCTTTCTTCTGGGTGGTTTTGTTTTGTTTTGCTTTGGTTTTTTTCCTTTTTTTTTCTTTCTTGTTTAGCTGTAAAGTTCCAAATCTTATTTAAGGCAAACTGAGAGATAAGGAAATCTGAGGGAGGGGAGGAGACAAAGAATTTCAAAAGGTAAAAATAATGGAAAGTTTCTAACAGCTTACTTTTTGCAAAAGATATATTTCTTTAGAGAATTAGGTTTCTCCATTGATATAATAGAAAATTGAAGACTATCCACAGTAACCATTTTTCAAGCAACACTACTATATTCACAAGGCTGCTAATGACATGCTGCATGGCTTCAGGGCAAATCAATTAATCTGAACATCAATATCTCCATCTGTGAAATGAATATAATAATTCTTCGCTTTTTCTTAATTAATTTGCCATATTTTCTCTCCTTACTTGCCAAGTGCCCATAACATTCATTGTGGAGGTCTAATTCTGGGGAGTGAGAGAGGCTGACCAGCAGAGAGGTCAAGAGCTCAAGGTCTGATCCAAAATGTTCCTAGATGGTGAGGAACTCCCCAAGAGGGAGGTCTTTTTTCTGCTTACCATAGGGTAACACTGTTCCATGGAGCCCAGGGGTAAGACTTCTTGCCGTGACATTCAGGGAGCCCACTCTGACCCCATGTTTTGGTCACTGGCCAGTGTTGCCCATCTTTGGCTTAGGGGCATTCACACATGAGGCTACACCTAGAGTCAGCTCCCTTGGCACAGTGCAACTCTGAACAGATATCAAAATATTTTATTCAGAATAACTCTAAGGCTGCCAGAAGCACAGCAATAAACTGCCTTGGTCTCTCATGAGGTACTGCCTAAAAGCTCGCCAAAGTTGATGGGCAGTGCTGTCACTACAAATGGGGTCCACAGCACTTGAAAACGATTAGAGCCAATTTTACTTGGGAACCGTCTCTTCCAGGAGTTACCTATCAGTCACTCTGCTGGCACGCTGCAGTCACACTGCTATTACAGCCTAGTCACAGCCCCATTACACGACAGTTGCTTTAGAGCACAGAGCAATCCCATCGCACTTACTGTATATTGACAGTTGTACGATGCCACTGTCATATCACAGATATTTCCTTGTCATAACTTAGCGACATTGTAGTCACACGGCAGATACTTTTCAAGAGCATGATGAATCTTTTGCATGGAAAACTCTGATAACGGCAGTCACTGCTTAGTTATCTCTTACCTGTAGTTATGTCAAAAGAATTTTGTGGTGGTCATTTCTACTTGGTGCTTTGACTGTCATGCAAAGAATCATGGAAGAGTTGCCACTGCTGGCTACAGACCAAGTCCTGGATCTTTAGAACCACTTCAATGTAAAATTACATTGGAGCTAAATATCTTTACAGCCAGTTTTATATTTGATAGATGCTGCTTAATCTTACTGTTGAAACACTGTAGGCATTTCCTCTGAATTTTGAATTGCTCCCCTTATTAAAGCTCGATGAATAACTAACCATATAATTCTGTTTGCATGTTTTCACAAAGAAAACTAACAATCTTTTTTCCAAAACATTCATGATATAATTTCTCTTTTCAACTTTGTGGCCATTGTGTTGCATGTATTTAATAAGCAGCATGTAGTTGAGTATCAGTACTGTTCAAATGGCATAACCCTGCTCACTCATTGACTGAGGATTCCAAGGAGAAGCCATCGCTGCTGCTAATCTTCCTTCAGGTTTTTTGAACAAAATGCTACACTGGAAACTGAAACAGATTTCAAGAGTCATTCCTCCAGGTATCTTTGAAAAGTAATCTTTTCCAGCTATTATATCACAAGAATATTTAGAGAGGTAAAGAAGAAATATATGGTTTAGGTGAGAGAGTTTTAAATCTCCATTTCTGTCAATGGAGATTTTGCAGTATTGCCATTCCTGTATACTTATCCGAATATTACAAAATCTTCTTTTCCCTAAATCTCCATCACAACATACCAGCAAGGAAATTTTGTCCCAATTCAATTCATCACCAAAACTCATCAGCTTGAAGTTATTTCACCCCAGTCCCTTCTCTAATTACATAAAACTTCCCAGCACAGAAGAAATAATAATAATAAAAAAGTACCCTCCAAATTATTATCTTTGTCTGCCTTTGGCACTGTAATGAACTATTGATTCCATGAGTAAGTGTCCAAATATCCTGTCCAAATAATCTTGGGACGCATTATTTGAAGACTGGCTTTTGTTCCATGTTCACAGTCCTGTGGTTGGAGTTTGTTACTGATTGTACACATCGCAGGAGTTGCTGCTTCCCTTCAAGCACTGAGCTGGATATAGCTGAATAATTTTTTCTTAGTTGTAGGCAATGTCTGCTGAAGACAATATTATGTTTATTTTTTAGTTGTAAGATGTGAGGAAAAAAATAATTTTAGGTCTTTTTAAAAATTATTTTCTTATAAATCATAGCTTCCATTTTATTTAAATTTTGCTGATTTTTTGCTATNTCTCAAGAAGATGTGCTGGTCCTCTTCAGAGGTTGTTTCTGTATACTCAAAGAAGCAGCTCACTACAGTGGATGTCATACCACAGCATGCCCATTTGGGAAGGGGGACTGATTTTTAGTACAGGCTGATGTGTTGACTTGGTTTCCTGTTTGTTGCTTTGTGGCATTATCTTCTAATTCTTCAGCTGGTGTATTTGAGACGTGCCTCTAAGTTCTTTCCCTATATGTCGTGTTCTCAAATGTTCTTGTACAAAAAATGAAAAGGATGCTACAATTTGCACCAAAGCTTTATAAAATTCAAAGACAAAGGCTGCCCTTGAAGACTCTATCACTGATACCACTGGTGGCAATATGGATCTTGAAGCCCAAATTTTAAAATTGCAATCCTTTTGCCTTTTGACAGGGCTCAGACTTGAGTATGACAATGTCAGTTGTATGAAAACTAGGACATTTTAATATGAAAATCCAGCAGAAACCATACAGGTTTTGTATCTGGATACTTTATAGACTGTCTACTTGTGCCAGTGCTTATATGTCTCCAAAGACATAGGTACATGGTGTGCCAATGCAAAACTACATTAAACAAGCAGCCTGATGTTCTGATGATGATCTAACATTTACTCTAGCTGATACCCTTAACACTTATACTTATTTTCAGCACTTCATTACTAAGTCTCTTGAAATAAAATTGAAAATCAAATAATCTTAGTGCAAAATCAAATTAGAAAAGAAGAAATAAGTATTAACATTTTAAGAAATAACCAGGGGAAAATGAGGAAATTATACCACAAAAAAGAGATTATATTAATACAAATGAAAAAGAAGCTAATCAAGAAGATAAACCTGAACACCCACAAAGGAGTTTGCAAGCTGTTCTACATTTATTTTATTCTTTTGAATATAAACATAATATTTGATGACAAATGAACACAAAAAACTAAACCCTATTTGTACTGCTATATGAATAAAATCATAAGGAGCCATATTATACCAACCTACCAAGTGAAGAATTCTAGTAATTTCCCTCTTTGCAGCACATTGCATTCTTACACTGCAGACATACTCAGCATGGAGCAGATCTGCAGCCATTCAATGGCCTCCAGCTTCAAGATTTCTAGCAGAAAGCAACATGCAACAGATGTACATGCAGTCTTGTTTTGAGGCTTTACATGGTGGGGCAGATGTTGCACTAAAAAACCCTATGTTTTTTTAGGCATCAAGAACTCACCTCCAAAATTCAGACCTGAGCCCATGAGCTGCAATGTGGTCTATGTCAGCTTCAAAGGAATTGCTCAGGAAGTAGACAATCTTTTCAGAATACTCCATCCCTATATACAATTTTCCTAGCACCTCAAAACAAACATATATTTTTTCTCACTTCAGAGGAAAATTGGTTGAAAGCATCTGTTTTTCATGCCTCCACACTTTTTTAATTTAAAGAGCAAACCCAGAAATATATAGCGGAACTAATATGGGCTACAGTCTTTTTACACTCATATGTACTATCTGTAACTGAAGCAATAAAACTTTCAAATACAAACGACGTTTTTTATGTCCACTTTTATTTGTCTACCGTGCAAATAATAAAGAAAGTCTATAAAATAGTTCTACTCTGTAACTTGTGAAGTTAAATACAACTCACCAAAATAATGAAGGAACAACGTTCTTTTAAATATAGATCCGGTTGTAGCTTAATTAAAGTTAAATACATTCCATTGCTATGAGGCACTTCACGGCAATACACAATTTATTATCCGGAATTAGTCACTGGGTGAAAAAAAAAAACAAGTTCAATGCTTGCTGTTTTGGATTAAGGTAGTAGAAATGTAGGATGCTACCAATTTATTTTGTTGTTATTTTTAACAACATGCTAGCAATTAGTTCCAAGAAATTATAAGCAAAGACAAGGAGTTGATTCCTGGATTCTTTTTGTTCATGCAGATAATTTAATTGTACTTCTATATATTTCAAAATATAAAAATATGGTGAAAAGTTTCAAGTGATTATGCTTTAATTTTTAAAATGTTTATGAATAGGTTCATTTATGCATTTAAATTACCCTGTATTTTGGGTTGTTATGAGCAGTATTCTGCTTGTCACTTGGCATTACATGACTCGTGTGTGTAGTACCTGTTGTATATTACTCAGGTTAAAAGTCTAGATATAGGGCCAGTATAGATATCATATAATCTACAGCAAGGAAATCCTGGGCTAGAGAGCTGGTTTGTCTCTCTGGTTGCACACTCACTGGCCATCACACCAGAGAAATGTTTGCACCCATGGGGCCTTGGGCCTGCCCATGGCTGAGGGTCATTGCTCAGCCAAGCTCTGCCCATGCCAGAGCCCACATGCTGCAGGACTAGCTGGCCAAAAAAGATGATTTCACAGGTCATGTGCAATTCAGATCTCATTTAACTCATTTAATAAAAAAATTGGCTGTTCTGGAGTGGATACACAGATTGTGTTTATGGTTTGCTGGGTTGAAAAAAACCCTTCTGACTAAATCTGACCACAGTTCCAGAAAAAAACCCCAATACTTTCTTTATACAGAAGTAGGATTAGAGGGTTTTGTCCAGAAAGTTAACTTAAAAACCGAAGATTTTCTTCCCTTCGTATTATAATGATAACATGGCTATGCATTGCAGAAGGTTCCTTAGTTATGTCCACAAACCTGCCCAAAGAAGCCCAAAGTTTGAAGACAATACAATGATTTACTATTTGATTTTTTGGCAGCTAGAGAATAGACATGGGGTGGATCTAAAAATTCCAGTGTGATTTTTAAAAATAGTTTTAGGTAAATTGGGAAATAGCAAAATATCTGGAGGTCAGAGAGACAAATACAAGAGGGAACATACCAAAGAGCAAGTAGGAGTTACAATGCCGATTTAAAAGTCATGGTGGAGCTCTGGGTACTAGCTAACAATTGTGAGCCAAAAGGAAATATAATGGTACTGAGGCACATGTGACAAGACAGAAATAATGAAAACAGAAACTGTTGTGCAATAACTCAGTGCAGAAATTATTCAGTGCCTGAAAAGGGCACTTCCACAAACTATCACAGAATGCCAGAAACACAGAATGGTTAAGGTTGGAAGGCACCTCTGGAGATCATCTAATCCATCCCACCTGCTCAAGTAGAAAGGTAAGTTGCAGAACATGTGCACCTAAAAACCAAAAAAGGGAAAAGGTTAAAACCCTTGTTGCACAGGAAATCATTACATGAAGATCTCACAACATAGCTCAAGCATGACAAATTACATGGCAAAAGTTCAAAATCAGTAATGACTGGTGCATAAAGATGATGTGTCATAAAGGTTTTTTGCCGAAAGAGAAGGACTTTGTTTTGCCAACATATACCTTCCAACTTCAGCGAAAAAATCATTGCATTCCAGCAGTACGTGATTGGATAAAGGTCACGATTACCTGCTGAGCCAAATGGGAAATGCAGATGAGACACCAGTTTCCTTTGATGAGCCATCCAATAACGTCATTGAAGAAATAGGCACAAAATCCGTCATCATCAAAACTTTGGGGAATGAAAAAATGTGCGTTACAGTAATGCTGGCAGTGTTAGCAGATGGTAGAAAATTGCCACCGTATGTGATCTTGAAGCGGAAAACAATGCTGAAGGACCAGCTGCCTACTGGAATAATTGTTAGGTGTCAAAACCAAGGATGGATGTCTACAGACTTAATGAAGGATTGGCTGAACATCGTTTGGAACAGGAGACCAGGTGTGCTGGTACACAAAAGGAGAATGCTTGTCATAGGTACATTCAAAGGGTATCTAACACCAGCAGTGAAGAATATCGTTGGAGGAAAGAATGCAGCCCTTGCAGTTGTACCAGCAGGAATGCCACAACTGTAGGTGCCTGATGTAGCAGAGAGCAAGACCTTTAAAGAATGCTTGTAGCCTTTATGGCTTTTGGCACGGGATCCTGCTGTAACTCCTACAGGGAAGATGAAGTCCTAGTGCAGCACAGCTTTGTCATTGGATCAAGACAACATGGGATCAGATAAATCTGGATGTTGTCACTTAATCCTTTAGGAAAGGCTGTATTTCAGATTCCATGAGAGGAGCCAATGATGATTTGAGTTCAAAGAGGAAGATGAGGGTGATGAAGACACTAAATGTGGGAAAGATTTTGAAGATGGTGAAGACAATGACAGTGATAGAAATGATTGTGCTAGATAGAAAATTTAAACTGCAACAGTAATAAACCATTAAAGATGAAAATAGACTAAATTCAGGCAAATAATTAATGAAATCTCTATCCTTGTTGTATGTTGGTTACAGATATGTAATAAACTTCTTTGTTTATAACCTTTTCATTTAGGGATATTATTTTAATTCAACATCATTGTCCCTGGGTAGTGTGAAATTTCATCTATAACTTAAAAATGCTACAGAAAACTTTTAATACACAATATTCTGAGAAAGCAGTATTAGATGAAGAAATCTGAGGAGCTAACAAATGCAATTTGTCTCCAAACTATTTACCGATCTGTTATGTAAATAGAAAATTTGTCAAATTAGTAAAAAAAAACCCAACAAAAACCAAACCACTTTTCAACTAGTACTGCTACTGGACTGAATGATAAATTCCCCACATTTCTGGAAGACAAGGAGGAGGATTTGCTGTGAATAAGGGTTCAAAGCCTTGTCCATTGTTTTTATTTAAGTGTTGACATTCATCAAAACTCAAGGAAATAACCCAAATATTGCTTTGGCAACCTGTAAACTGTGACACAGAAAGACCAGCCTGGTTTTCCTCACTCAAACCAAAACCAATAGATCTGCCATTGCACACCTTCATCTCTGAAAATCTGAAGATCTGGAGAGTTCACAGATCAAGCTGCTTCAGAGACAGTTGAAGTTACCTCCAAGACTTTGATCCTTATTGAAACCTTGCCAGAAGAGATCCAGCTCTTGTGTTTTCACTTTGTGCAATGAGGCTGTTGTCTACAAGGAACAAATCTAGAAGGTTAGAGCTGAAAGCCATGAAATTCTGACCCTGGAAATCAATAGCCCAGCAGATGCCAAAGCTGTGCTGTAGAACAGTTTAAAAAGTCAGTGTCCAATTTGAAACTCAACACGTATCTGTGCTGGGAATGGCCTTGTGAGGCAGCCTCCTGCAATGAAGGCACCACACAGCTGCCTGTGCTGGAGAAAGTGAGCGCCAGAGACACCAGCAACACGGTCAAGAAAAGACAGGAGTGAGCCAACAAAGTCTTTCCACTGACTTCAGTGGGGTTTGGATCAGCTCCCTTGCAAATACTTTCTAACTCAAAGGTTAGCAGTGGAAAATTTGGATGTTTAATATTAGTCTTTTTTTAATAAAAAAATATTCTCAGCCTAAGAATTTCCAGGTGTACAGCATTTTTTGTGTTGTTGTGTGTGGGAGATCAATGGTCTTTTGCTGTGAAATACACTTGCATTATAACTGGTTCCCCAGTACATTTATTTCTTCAGATATATATTGCCTTATTTATCCATTCCTATCAGCTTTTCTTTTTTTTTTCTTTTTTCTAAACATTGGTACTGGGTATAGAGAAGCCAAGAAAATTCAAGGCAAGGTCTAAAGCTGACCATTTTTTTCTTTCTTTTTAAATGAAGACTGCAAACCAGCACTGATGATTTCAAAATGTATGTCTAGAGTTTATAAGCACATCGACCTCCCTGCCATTCTGTGATGGAGCCTTAGAAATCACACTATGCCTGTCACTATTTTTCAGATATTTAATAAATCTGGCTCAATGATTTTCTGACAATTCTCTACCAAAATTATTCAGTCAGTCTGAGACCCTCTTTAAAAAAAAAAGAAAGGAAAGAAAGAAAAAAGTCAAAAACACTGCTGTACGGATTCAATTTTGAGTCAATAAATTGTTGATTAATCTGGCTCATGGTGTGTATAAACTCAGGTTTAGCTCTATTGGTAATCATCTCCAGAGTGCCATACAGCTGCATGCTTTCATTTCACACCAAGGGAGCAAGGATTAAATCCCTAATGGAGAAGACATATAAACAGGTTTAGGCTCTGCAACAAGCACAGTCCCCATGGCAGCATATTTGTGTATACAGCATGTGAACGTGTGGAGAGGAAGGAGAGACTGGTTAAAAAAAAAGAAAAAAAAAGAAGGTGAAGGGTGACAACAGAAAGGAGAGGGAGAAATCCAAGTGGAGTGAGCAGTAAGTTTAGCAGGGTGCATTGCTGTTTGTTAGGCACCTCTACCAGCCACACTCAGGTGGCATAGCATGAAATATCTCTCCTGCTCTGAGTGACAACATATGTAGGGTGACAGTCTGAGACTCTGAGCTGTTGTGTGCAGGCTGCTGATAGCCCTAACTCCTAACAGCTCCATGAGCTCATTAGTATGCCGCCCTGACCATTAGGCCTTCTGTAAAATGTGGCTTTACCCAGACTTGTATTTTCCATCATATAATCTTCACAAAGCTGTCCCAAGATCTCTAATATAGCAGTGTTAAACAGAATGTATTTGCAAGGCTTTCTTTTTTCTCAGAGAATTTTAATCCCATTTATTGGTAACTAGCTTTTAAAATGACATTTTTCCTTGCTGCATTTAGCTTAGTCCAAGGGGAAAAAGAAAAAAAAAAAAAAGATGCCAGATGTCACGGGGCCAATAAGCAGGTGGGCCGAAGCTTCTGTACCAATTCAAACTGGCACCGCATCAAACCTGGTGGGTATAACCTTTAATTCAGTGCTTCCCTGGCACCAGATCTAGTGCCATCTGCTTAGCTTTGCTAAGCTGTGCTTGTTTCTGTGCAGGGACGATGCCAACAATGCAAACTGTCTCCTACATGTGCAGGGAATCATCGGTGCAACTAGTTTTTCAAGACCCATATGGTGGCATCTGCAAATGTACACTGTCAGCATTGCTACTTGTACCACCCTTCGTGTTTTAGAATGGAAGGAGAGAGCCCTGCTTTGCAATTCACATCAAGCTGAAAGGATATTCTCTCCTTCTGCACTCCTGCTTTTAAGGGCAACCCTGGGACAAAGGGAACATGTAGGTTTAAAAGAGGAAGCAGTATAGAAACCAGGCTTGGGAACTGGGGAAAATAAGAAACAGTTGGCAAAAAAATGATGATTTTATAGAAACCCTCTTAAATCATTGCCTGAAAGCTTCCCCAGTATAATTAAAGCCAAAAAATCACTGTATCTTGACTCTTGGGGCTATTAAATGGGTTCAGTTCCAAGTCGCCCCAAGAAATGAACACTTCCACTCATCAGGAATGGATGTCATCCTATCACCTCTGCTCCATGAGGTGGTACCATCCGAGGGACAGAGTAGGTAGAGGCTGGCTCCAGCACAGCTACTTTGGTGCTTATTCCAGGCATTAAGAAGAATGGCTACTCACACAGAGTGGGGAATGAAATGATAAGCCTATGCATAAAGATGAGCAAACCAGAGCTATTAAAACTCATTTCAAGCTCTCCAGTTTAAGCTTCTCTTTGTTAAGAGAACAGCAATGCTTCCTTCCAACTGCAAGGACAGTGGGAGGGTATGTGGCCATGGACAGGTGGTCCCTCCTCCTGTCCTCTCCTGTCCTGTTCTCTCCTGTTCTCTCCTGCTGCCACACGCTATCCTCGAGAGCACAGGCTTTGCCAGCACTTTGCAGAGCCAACAGGTGTGTGTGTGTGGTTGGAGGGGAGGGGCAGAGAGGCACCATCCTTGCTCACACCTCTGAGCACTGGCTTGGCGTTTTCCACTCCATGATTTGGCCACTCAGACATTGCCACTGGCTCTGATACGTTCCCACCTATCACATATGTCAGTAAGCAAGTTCCTGACACACTGCTCTGCCAACCATCATCAAAACACCTCTGTGCAGTCAGGAAAAGTACGTGTTGACCACAAAGAGCAGCTCTCCTGACTGCAGAATGATTAAGTGCTCTCGCAGAAGGCCAGAAAATCTGGCACTGAGGGGTTTGAACAAAGACCCTTCCTTCGGATTGCAGATGCTGTGGCAGAATGGTTAAATACAAATAGAAGACTTTTTTTCAGTGGAATAATTTTCCACATTTGGTTTCATGGAAATTTTCTATCGATCAATCTTCAAAAAAATCACATTTATATAGAGCACAATTCTACCTGACAGTGTGGGTTTAAAGCAAATCCTTCTTCTCTTGCTCCATATTCCTCTGATTCCCAAACAGTTCTGTAATTTTTAAGTAAGGAAAAGGTTAACCCGGCAGTTGGGGAATTATGAAGCCTGCTACCATTGTCTTTTGAAACCTCAAGCAGGTCTCTATTCCTACAACAATATAGGCTCCCCCCTCCTTTCCACTAAGTGTCTTTGCACTCCCTCTGCATCATCAGTATTTCCTTCTCTGGGTCAAATTCTGCTTATAGGGCAAAGAGGAGGCAAAAATTATTCTTAATTTGCCTGAAAGTTATGAACCTTCACTAATTCATAGCTTGGTTTCAAGATGTTTGGATTGAAGATGTAACAAACTATGCCGGTATTACTCTTTCTTTATTTTTAATTCTATCAGTCGGGTTGTCTTTCCTTTATTTAGTGCAAGATAACTGATCAGCACCAAACACAGCTGCAAGCCATGTCATTGGTAATGAATGAGGACTTTTTTGTTGTTGTTATGAACTTGCAGATAGCTTTAAACTGTGACCTTTAAATCACACTAATCCAAAACTGCCATTTTTTATTTTTACACTCCATATGTTCCTTTTCTTGATGTTCTATCTCCTGAAAAGATTATGATTAAAGATTATAACTAATAGAAATTAAAACTTCCTTTATGGAAGGACCAGTCTCTCTTAGGCAGAAAGATACAAGTAGAAGAAAGGTTCATTTATTACTTTGATACATTGACAAAGAATTTATGCCACAGTAATCTGGCTCTGAGTGTAAAACTATAATTTCTTCCTCTAAAATTGTTCATGATGATTGGTATACAACCTGCATGAGGTTTCTGAAGGTCTCATCATGCATCCTTCTACAAACAGATAAGAAAAAATTGCACTTGTTGCAAGTTTGATTTGGATGTTGCTAGAGCATTGCAGAAAACAGTTAATGGCCCAAACCCACTGCTTGCACTGTTAAGCAGCATTTTTGTTTTTACAAGGAAAGATTACTTGCAAATACTCCCTCTTGTGATCAAAGCTAGAAAACCAATGGAATAATTTCCCACTGGTTCCAGTCTTTCTGATTGACATTGTTCAGCTCTTACAAGTAGCCTGCATTGCAGGATTTTTAAGCCCTTCCATTATTTGATCTTGTAAAAGTGATGGTTGCCTTTCACAGACATTAAAAAAAGGCTCATTCATATCCTGATGAGGCAATGTATATGCTGAGCTTTTTATTTCATTTCATTACCCATGTGAAGAGGCCATATTTGAAAGGACATATTTGTTTCTCCTTTCCCAGTTGATAAGGCAATATTTTAAAATTGCATTGGTTGGTGAGTCTTCAAAGAAATAAAGGAGTGTTTAGAACAAAACATCAAAGATCATTTTTTTCATCTTAGTGTCTTCATTGAGTTAGAAAAATATACTTTATTCTGATGTAAATATCTTCACCCTTGAATTTCACCCTTTGACCCAGAGTAGCCACTGGACATTATGAGGTGCAAAATACCTGCCTTAGACTTTCTAGAAGAGTGATTAAAATGCATACAAAGATCTAAAAAACAAAACCAAAACACATAACCCATGTTTGAAAGAGCTTTTAAGCTGCCTTTTCCTGCTTAGTCCAAAAGAAATGCTGGTCTTAGAAAATTCATTTTAATCCCATAGAATGACATCTGAGTTCTCACTCAGAAAGTTCAAGTTTGCAAAAATCCAATTGTATCCCTTAACTAATGTTTATTTTTCATAAAAATATTAATTAGGCCCCTAATTGTGCCTTGTGCAGATTGTAGTCTTAAGTTTAGTGTCCTGACATGTTACTGAGAGTTTGCCATTAGTGCATGCTCTTTGCTTACCTCATGGCTCACTAGAGGAGCGCCACCGTTGGTTTTGTTCTATCAGTCACCGTGGAAGAGGAATGACACTTCAGAAATGAAGTCTTAGGAATGGTTTGATTAAGAGAATTTTGCCTTGTTTTGTTTTGTTTTGATGATGAGAAAATGTTAGTTAAAGACAAAAATTTGCTAGGGAAGTTAGAAATTAAATACCCAGACTTTGATCCATTTATGCAATTTGACCAAGCTCTGGTTGCCCTTTCCAGCTACCCAAGGTAAATTAAAAGGAACCATGATCACTTATGCTTTTCTATGTGGAGACCAGAACTGCGAATGCATCTGGATTTGCTTGTCTTTCTAAAAATTACCACATGAAATGTACACGCACTATTGCACAGTCAGTGGAGAGCCTGAATCCTGAGTGCCAGCCACCCATGTCTCTGGAGAATCCCAGCTCTACTTCACTCTCCTTTCCTTGCATTCCAGTGCAGAGGTTTACCTGGTTTTTGTTCCACTGGGTTTGCTCCTGAATGTTTTTCTGGATGATCTTACGAATACCACTGAAGTTCCTAAATTGACAGAAAGCTTTTGCACAGTATTTTACTGCTACATATTCTATGCCATATACATTCTATATCTAAACCTATGAAATAACACCTATGCCTTGGCCAGTTTTCTTCCAGGGTCCTCAAGGCTCAGCAACAGAGTGCTACATGCTCCAGAGTAAGAAATGATCAATAGAATGTGCCCTCAGTATTTTTGTTCATCTCACTTGTTTATGTCAAAACATTCATATCAAATTATTTATTTCCTTTCTGTAAGCAACAGCTTAACCTTGGTTTGTCTTAGCTTCTAAATGAAAAATCCACAAATAAACCAAGTAGAATAGAGCAGACAAGGCACAGCCCCTCAGCCCAAGTTTTGCTAGAGCACCAGACTTGCATTTCACAGGAAGCAATGGTCAGGGTAAAACACCTTAGTGCTTTTCACACTCCACTGAATACTGTTCTAGTGCATTTTCTCCAGGGGCGTTAAAAAGTACATGCAAGAAGTCTCTGGGTTTTGGAAGTTTGGAAGTTTGGAAGTTTGGAAGTTTTGGAAGTTTGGAGGACAGCAAGACTGGCTCCCTGCAAGAAGGGCTGACCTTTCTAAAGCATTTTTTCTGGCATTCCAGGGGCTGAATAATCTGAGACACAGACAGAGAGCACATATAAATAAATGAATCACACAGAGGAATATGAAAATTCCCATGCAGGATATGCCTCTTGCAACATGTTAACCCTTTCTGCAGAGAATTTATGGACAAAGATGTTGTGTTAATAGCTCCAGTCATCTGTGCTAACTCTGCCATAACTTCACCCATGTGGAGTGAACTATTTCTTCAGCAATGTCTGGAATGTTCCCATATCTGCTTAATTTGTTTCAGAAATGCCAGCAGTGTCACAAAAATGCTCATCTACATAGGCTTGTACAGGGTCTCAAGCTCTAATAAGTACTACTACTTATGAATCAGTGACATTATTTTTGTATATTTAAACCGGTTAAACACAATGAACAACAAGAGAGACAAGAAAAGTATAATCCCCACTGCCATTACATTCCCATTCAAACAGATGTTTCCTTTCCTTGTTTTATAGACTGGAAGAAGTAAATTAGTTGCAGAGTTTGACAACACATTTTCTACAGCAGCTTACAAACTATTTAAAATCACTAAGCAGGAGTATTAGCATTGCATTTGCTCCAAGGTTCCTATGGTGGTGAAATAGGTTTAAAGGCACTTCCTAAAGCCTATGAATGATTAAAACCCACTTAATATGTAAAATCATATATACATGCCCTCTCTCAGATATTAGATGCTATGCCTATCTGCAAAGGAATACCCACCAGCATCTAAAGTATAGTCTTTATTTTTATTGAGGAAAATTCCAGCTCTGAATGGGATCACTTGCCAACCAGTGTAGAAACATATATCTCTGTTCACAAAGAATTTTTACTAGGATTGTAAATCAAAAGGCAAAAGGAAGACAGAGTCAATGAACAAGAGTATGAGAAAACCAGGAGAGGCTGTAGCATCCTAGAACAGGATGCTTAACAACTCTCAAGATTCAGACAGCCAGGTATCTCTTGATCTTGTCAGTGTGTGATTATCCTGTTATGCCATTCCTGGTTGGTAAAACCAGTCCCTGCTTGTTCAGTTGATAATTATGCTCCATCCTGACATGCCTTCTGTCCCCACCCAAAAAGAATAATGGTTATCAAACCATCCTGGGAACAAAATATTAGTATTTATTTGCTGTAAGGAATGCCTGTCACAAAAAAAAAAAAAAAAAAAGGAATTCTTGAGATGTCTTGAGATGGAGTTGCACTACCAAACTGTTCTAGACAAACATTGAAAAGCATAGGCTGAACATATTTTTATAAAAGGTTGTCCTGGTTCTTAAAGGACAGGGTTAATTTTTGCAGAGGGTCATGGCTAGGACCTGGCAGTTATTCTATACCACCTAACTTTCTGGGGATGGGGAAGGGCTCCCTTCTGTGTAGGGATAGGGTGGTGCTGACTCCCTGTGGGATAGTGATGAGCATTTGCATGTGAATCCCTCACGTCTCTTAAACACCTTTGTTATTAAATACCATTGCTGTTACTGTTAGTTTTCTTATCTAATTGCTGGGTCCAGTAAATTGTTCTTATAGCAACCTGTGATTTTTACCTTTGTGCCTCTAATTCTCCTCTAAAGCTGGATGCAGGGGAAGGGGAGGAGTGAGGAAGGGGCGAGTGAAAAACTGGCCAATGGTTTAGGGTGGTTTCAGTGGGAACACTAAATTGGAGAGCACCATTCCTAAAGCACAATAAAGGTAGATTCCCGTACTGTCAAATACACGTTTCAAAGAAGAATACACAAAACCTTGCATTTAATTCTTGGCCTCACATGCAGCACACATTGGGTTAGGTCCTGCAGGAAACATTAAAGGTGGAGGCACATGAGTAAATATCCAAAGGTCAGGTCAATCAGCAGAAGGAGTTTGCACAGAGGCAAACTACCAATTTCAGGTATGCATGAACAGGGAAAGATCTGGGCTGAGAAAACACTGAAATACAGTTCTTTTGGAGATGGCTGAAGTATTGGGGCAAATTAACACTTTCTTTTCCTGAAAGCTAGCTCATGACCTTTGGTGAAGGAAGTGAAAGAAAACTCTATCCTGCTACAACTTCAAACCTCTGCTGCGTGGCAGTAACTCCTGCATGGTGTCAAGGACTACCTGGTCTAACAGCCTCCACACCCCTAAGATGCCAATCTGCTCTTAGTTAAAAAGATGGAATCAAAGATTAATAACATTCAGTCTGCACCCATCCTGAAACCTGGCAGTGAGATAACCATGGTGATGAGACAGAGAGCTCCACATTATGGAAGTGGAATCAATAATTCTTTGTTTTCTTAAATCAGAAGTTTGCCATGATGAAAAACAATGCTTCTCTTAATGGCTTCTGTCTTTCCCAAATTTGCAACTTCAGCACAGTCTCAAAGAAAACACAGACAAGAAAAAAAATCTCTGTAGTGCATATAACAGCTTGCTCAATGCAAGGGGGAGAGACACTGTAGAATAAAAAGAGGACAACAATGTCTCAGAGAAGTCTCCAGATGATGAGAAAACTCAAGTAGATTAAACCTATTGGCAAATACACTTTCTTTTATCCACTTCTGCAACTGAACTGCTTGACCCATTAGAGAAATGACATTAAAATACAGCTTTCTGGTCTAGCTGCCTACCTGGAGGTTGGCATTAGCCCTCTAACAATATGGTTATGAGGAACACGCAGGAGACAAAATATCTGTTCTTCACAACAGAAGATTCGTATCCGAGACAGTACAACCATATGACTGAGCAGACGGAAATCTTGGGACAGAAGATACATGAGCAAAACTTCAAAATCATTTAAGACAATCTGAAGCCTGTGGAACAGAAATTCAGGAGAGACATGCAGGAGAAGAATAGCATTTTAAGGGGGAGAATTGAAGAAAAGCATGTTTGAAGTTACAGCAAGAATACAAGGACAGGAAGGTACTGGCACAGCTAATGCAAACTATTACATTGATATATATGTCTTGATCTATAATAACTCTGGATTTGAACTTTTTATACATTTAAAAGAAAGGCAAAGAATAAATAGCATTTAATTAGTTTGGATGAAAATACAATACTCAAGAAATGAGAATTGAAATCTGACTAAGAAAACCAACAGTCCCACAGAAGAATAAATGTAGATCACATACCTGGAATTTAAATTGCAATGCCCAAAGTGACTCTAGCAGTGCTTTCATGGGGTCTAAGAAACCTATAATGCAGCTAGGTGCTCTATGTGTACCTCTCTCACAGCTCTGCAGATTTCTATGCTAAGAGAAGCAGAAGTTAGAAAAAGAGAAAGTTGAAGTGTGGGTTTAGTTCCAAGTGGGTCTTGGAACTAAACACTGTGGGTTTAGTTCCAAGAAAGGACCAAACAATCACCTGTAAATGATTTGGAAAACAAACAAACAAACAAAAACCTGGCAAAAAATTAAAAAGAAAAAGAAAACTAAAACTGAATCCCCACGACAATGATAATGACAAAACAGGAAAAGAAATTGAAAAGCAGTTAAGTGGTGCACTCTGAAATGTCTCCGCTGAATTATGATAAGTATGTATTAGCTGCAGTATGTTTATCTATGTCCACAAGAGAGGATTAGCTGCAAACATTCTTCTGAGATAAACCAGAACTATTTGGTGCTGGCACTGTTAAATTTTTGTGATATGCAGGTGTTTCAAGTATGTGTGCAGCTTCCTCATTGGTTTTGATCCAGGTATTTCCACTGAGAGCATTTTTACACACTAGATGTGACGAGGTGCATAGAACAATGGCAAACACTCTGTGCATCTAGCAAAAATAGCTTTACTCACATTGAAGCTTAAAATAGTCTTGTGTGTTAAAGGCAATGAATGTAAATACTCCCTTTGTCAGAAAAACTTGGGGTCAGTGAATTTCACCCACTTCCATTTGGCAGGCATCCCCACAGGCTGCACAGTGCAGTGCTCCTTACAAATGGACGAGAGCACAGCTGCCCCATTTCTGACAGGAGGGAGGGCATGGTGTGAGCAGGGGTTTAGGGGCCCTGGGAGATGCAGTCTTGGGCAGAAGGGGAGTGAAAACAGTCTTCTGCAGTGTCTGGTATCTTTGCTGTGCACCTGTGCTGTGCCAGAGCTCTTCACCCAGCCCACTGCAATTTCTGTCCTGCTCTAAATGGCTTCACACAAAGTCAAGATCTGCAGTTTGTCACCTCCCACCTCTTCCTGTTCCCAAAGCCCTTCAGCTCAGCTATGCTCCAAGGGTCCAATTTTCCTAACCCTCTTGAGGTGGGTGACAGGCCTGGAAGATTTCTCCAGTGACTTTGAAAGTCACCTGCTTTCTCTCTGTTTGGTGTCTTTTCTGATGTCCTCTGCATCTTTATTGCCCTAAATGTAGTAAGCCATCATTTAACAGTAATTTAGGTATTTATTTCAGAAGTAGTGCTCTATTTGACATACAAAATCCAGGCACAATTTTGATAACTCACTCCAATATCTTTGATGCCAATCTAGATACCTGAAGAGGAGGTCAGTTAGACAAACCCCCTGAAATTTTACAACTGCACATTTTTAACTTCTCCAGTTTTCACTGAAAAGCAATGTGTTCCAGTTAGAGGATTTTTCCAAATAAATAATTTCCTACATCAGCAAACCTAATCCCTACTATGACTTGCAAGTATTTCATTCTGCCAAAGGACTTCTTGTAAATTGTTCTCCTGCTGTTCCTGCTGTTCCACAACTGCTTGGCCTACACTACATGTACCTAAGATATTGAGGCAGATCTCCACCTTCAGACCAATTCATGTGTAAGGCCACTATAGACTCTTACACTGCATGTTTTAATCTTTTTTCTTCTGCCTGCTGAAAGCCACATTCTCAACTCCTATGCAATGTGACCTTTTGTTTACATGTAGTTTCCAGTGTGTTGGATGGTTTATTTTTTTTAAATCTTTTGTCAGTGTTCCAGTTTCTGAAACATATTATTTTGTTCTATGGTGCAATGAGACCTTGAAGTCTCCAACTATTTATCTTCATGCACCCTTCTCCACTATACCTGTCTTTCACCACAGGTGATTCCCACTGGAATTTTGAATTATCAATGAGATCACATTGGTATTTCATTACTAGTAAACATAAGACATCTTTCACTCTTGTTATCTTAAAATCTCACATTTAACTTCTTATTGTGCAACTTTCAGATGAAGCTATCAAGGTTTTTTGGCACTAACCTTGAGATTAAAGAAGTGTATTTCCAAACATTCAAGATTACAAGTTACTGATAGGTTCCAATGGACTGTGGATCTACTCCTGTGTCTCTTGAGTTAATGGGATTTTTACTTCTGGTCACAGCTGGGACTCCATCTGGCTTTCATTAACTGTAATGCTAGAGGCATTAAAAATTCAGAACAATAATTTCCATTAAGTAATACACCTAAAGTGGACAAAGGTTTACCTACACTAATTACAGGGCAAGAATATATATATATATAAACGTATATAATGACTTGAAGATAAAGTCTTGACACACTTAGTCTGCTCATAATTAAAGGAACAGATTTATTAGTGCTACTAGAAGTTGAAAATAACTATGTTCTAATGGAACTTGTGGACATATATTTCTAACTTTTATTCTGAGTTCTGTAAACAACAAGAAAAAATAATTTCAAATGCCTCACAAAACAATACAGCATTAAAATATTCTGCTATGCATCTTAAAATAACAGAGCAGAACAAAATTACCGCAAAAATTAATTTAAAACCCCTAAAGTATCAGCCAAGAAATCTCTATGGTCTTAATTCTGCAAACTATTTCACTATGTCCTTTAGCTCTTCCACACTAAGCACAGCACTGTAGCACACATCTAACTATTGCCAAGAATGTCAGTAATAGAACAGGATATCAGGGTTGAGATCCAACATACCAGAACATCAAAAAAAGACCAGCAGATATGCACTCTGCTCAAGACTTTGGAGCTACCGACCTGAACCATTCTCTCATCTTCTTCCTCTGTAAGTCTGTAGAGCATCTTACCCACTTATCAGGTTTTACCAACAGCTGAGACTGAGAGCCACGCTGTATAAAGTGATTTTTAGATCTCTAAACAATTACAAAACCTACAATTTAAAAAAATAAATATTTTTACATGTTTTTTTAATTCCTATATTATACATGAGGTTCCATGAAATTTCAAGATTTTATTCTGAAATAATCTGACAACTTTTCATTCCCAGTTCTACCTTTATGTACAGTCTGGTTTGCTTACAACTATTGCCTTTAATCAGTTTTCAATTTTGCCTTTAATCAGTTGTCATATTTTCAAATATACCTTCCACTTCCTGTTTTTTTATTCCCCTGCTGGACAATATCATGTTCCTTCCCAGTTCTTTTTCCTATGAGGCAAACACACCAAGATCTTCTAATCTCTTCTCATAAAAGCAATCCATCATTCTTCCAACAACCATTATTCCACTTTGAATTTAGCTGTCTTAATATGGGTGACCAGAAACTGCAAAAACTTCTCTGTATGCTCATAATATCTCTTCAGGGTGAGACATGAGTCTCAGCTGATTTATCTAAGGGCAGAGCCTGACACCTTCTCGGAAGCATCTCTTGGATTTCTCAGACATGTCCTGAAACCAATGAGGGTATCTTGCTCCCTCTCCTCTTCCATTTCCTGCCATTGAGCTTATCAGAGAATTCCTTCTAGTTACCCCTCTAAGTGACTGCCATTGCACGTTTTGCTATTGAATTACAGCTCTTTTCTGCTATTCCAGTCCTCTAGGTAACACAGATCTTCCTGCATTATGCTTCGATTTTCTCCATATTGACAAAACCTCCAATTTTGTCTCATTACCACACTGCCACTTTTTATGCCTTTGTCATTACTAAAGCTATTAAGGAAAGGTATGTGGAGAGGAAATAGTTACCAGAGGGAAAACCTGAACACATAATTTACTGTGCAGCAACTGCTTACATGCATCCAACTACCTGTAGTAAAACAGAGTAGCTGTCTCCTATTTATCACAGCGTACTGAGGGGCAAGTGTCTTGAGAGAAACAGGCACTGTGCTTAAGCTGCAAACTCACACTCTTGCCCATGATGGACATAACAATTGATTAGGTATCCTTAATCAGTCCCTAATGATCCCTCAAGAATCCACAGTACCTCCTGCCAGCCTGATGATGCACTTCAAGCGAGAGCCATTGCATGATTATGTTGTCCTCATTCAGCTCTTTAGCTTTTTTTCTAAATTCCCTGCTAATCCCCATTCTCCCTATTGCAATTAGTAAATTCCAATGGAGCACTATGTGAGATGCCCTACCGAAGTTCGAGCAGATTTTACCTACCCTACTTCTTAGATAAGTCAGTCAGGGAAAACTGACAAACCTGTAATTGACCAGATCACAGTTTTTCCTTTCTTAGTATGAGCTTATACTTCCTACAGTCCATTCATGCTTTCCAACTTTTAATTTATAAAAATTATAGCTATCAAACTCTTATTGTTTCATGTGTCATTGAAAATTAAATTCATGTTTACTTCAGATGCATGATGAAACGAAACTTTCCAGATTCTGATTTTACCTCAACTGTGGAGATTTCAGATTCTCTTCTTTTTCCCTTGGGTAGCATGATTATTATTGAATCTTGAATCTTAAAATATTTATTATTACTGAACAATGATTCAACAAGTAGCTATTATTAAATAATTGTTCATCTTTGTCCTTGGCAAAAGCTAGGAAAAACCCAAACATTTTGGGTCTGCTCCATAGCTAAATCTTAACCTCACCCCCTGCAAAGAAGGGGGTGAGTTTAAAATTCCTTTTTGTTCTTTTGTTAGCTTTACTACCAATAGTTTTCTGCTATTTCATAGAATCATAGAATACTATCATCTGGTCCAAACTTTCTTGGCAAAAGCACGGTCTAGACAACACGGCCCAGCATGCTGTCCAGTTGAATATCAAAAGTGTCCAATGTTGGGGAACACACCATTTCCTCAGGGAGATTATTCCAGGGGCTGATTGTCCTCACTGTGAAATATTTTCCCTTTTGTGTCCATCTAGAATCTCTGCACAATTAGAATCACAGACTTATAGAATGGTTTGGGTTGGAAGGGACCTGAAAGATCATCTCATTCCAACTCCCCCTTGGGCAGGGACACCTTCCACTAGACCAGGTTGCTCAGAACCCCATCCTACCTGGCCTTGAACACTTCCAGAGATGGGGCATCCACAGCTTCTCTGGGCAATCTCTTCCAGTGTCTCACAACCCTCACAGTAAATCATTTTTTCCTAATATCCAAGTTAAACTTACTCTCTTTCATCCCCCCTTGTCCTCTCTCGACATGCCCTTGAAAAAAGTCCTTTTACAGGTTTTTACCCTTCAGGTACTGGAAAGTTGCAATAAGGTCTCCCCAGAACTTTCTCTTCTCCAGGTTGAATAGACCCAGCTCTCTCAACCTGTCTTGTTTTAAGCCTTTTTTACTTTCAATGTATTCATACCTGATGTATTTTCTACATTTCCTCCTTCAAATTTTTAGAGAGATTTTGCAGTTTTGACTTTAACATATCCCAGGGCTCATCCATATTCAAGACACTGAATTTTTAAATCCACACACTCTGCTAATTGGGCTCTTAATGTCTTAAACAGCAAATAAACCTTAGTTAAGCACCTATGTTTATTTAGATTTCATTCAATTCAAAAAGAAACCACTGCTGATCAGAATAGAATGTTATTGTCTGAGACCATAATTTTTGTAATGCTCTCACTGCTCACACCAATTCATAAATTCTTGTTGGTCCAGCAATTTTGTGGTGATAGGGCAGCCACCACATCCAGAAAGAGCTGCACCAGGCAAAGCTCTGATGTTAGGGCATCTCCTTCAGCTGTGGCTGAATTCTCCTTTAACAGCACAGCCCTACAGTTCCTGGCAACACTCCCTCTATTCAAGAAGCTGTTTGTCCAGTCTGAATCTAAGTATGCTGATTGCCACTATTACTGCCATGTGGAAAATAAGGTGTTTATTAGCCTTCTCAAAACCAAATATATTCCAAATGTGTTATTTTGTGTGCTGGATTCTTTTTGAATGGTTTATTATGCGTTAACATTTAAAGTCTTGCACTAACTTTATTTTTTTTCCATTTTCTTTGAGCAATTTTCCATCCACTCCTATGGATTGCCACATTCCAAGTTCAGGTTCTCTTTGACCAGGGTTCACATAAAAAGTTTCAGGTTTCAGGTTTTCAGGTGGGTAAGAAGTGTGCCCTGACAGCTAGGAGTGCCAGCCTGGGGTTCATGCAGCACAGCATCGCCAGCCAGGCAAGGGAGAGGATTGTCCTGCTCTGTTCTGCACTGGGGCAGCCTTAACTGGAGTGCTGGGGGCAGTTTTGGGCACCACAACATAAAAAAGACATTAAACTATTAGAGAGTGTCCAAAGGAAGGCAGTGAAGATGGTGCCTAACCTTGAGGGAAAGCCATTTGGGGAGTGGCTGAGGTGACTTGGCTTGTTCAGCCTGGCAAAGAAGAGAGTGAGAGGAGACCTCATTGCAGTCCTCAACATCCTCACAGGGGGAAGTGTGGGGACAGGTACTGATCCCTCCACTCTCGTGACCAGTGACAGGACCTGAGGGAATGGCCTGAATTTGTGTCAGTGGAGGTTTAGGTTGGATATCAGGAAGAAGTTCTTCACCTAGAGGGTGGCTGGACCCCAGAACAGGCTCCCCAGGGAAGTGATCACAGCACCAAGCCTGAGAGAGTTCAAGAAGTGTTTGGACAACACCTTCAGGCACTTGGTGTGATCCCTGAGGTGTCCTGCACAGAGCCAACAAGTTGTACTCTATAATCCTTATGGGTCCCTTTCAACTCAGGATATTCTGTGATTCTAGATTTCCCTTATCTCTGGATTGTCTGCTTTCACAATCTGTATCAGGAAAATATATGTCTCAATTTATGGTGAAATACTTATTTCTCATAAAAGGCACACATTTTCCTAGTCAAACAGACAATACACACTGTATCCCTCCAGGGACTTAATCTGCTTAAATGCTCCTTTTCTTCTTGATGTCCATTCTTTCACAACCTGCTATTTCTTTATCTATGAGTTAAAGAGACCACATGAGAAGAGCTTTTATTTTTGAACTGTAGAAATGGCAGGAAGCTGCTGGGATTTTTTTCCTAGCTGAGGTTGATCCACCAGAAAAATGGTTTTCTCATGCAAACATTCACTAAAGTATTTGCTGAATGACTTTTGGTTTTGAATAAATGACTGCAACCCAATTAATGTAAAACATCTCCACTTTTGATACTCAGTTCCATAGTCTAAAAAACAAATTCCTGTGATCAGAAGCTCTTTCTCCAAAGCCAGAATTTTTTTCCTCCGATGAATTAGTTGTCATTATTATTGCCAGGAAACTAAATACATTAAAACAGCAGCTGAACATAAACAAGAAACAAAGTTTTAGTTACAAAATTAAAAATGCCGAAAATTTTACAAAAGCATTTTCTCAGATCTGAATTTTTGTATTTATCTCTTTTTGATCCAGCCAACATCCAGAACACATTGACACTCAGAAAGAGTAATAAGAAAAAAAAAACATCAGAAGCTAAAAATCCCAAGCATCTAGTCACTTCAGGAGGAATGGTATTTTGAAGAAAAAGGCTGGAGTTTAAAACTATATTCTGCTTCTTTTCTCTAAATGAATTGGACACATTTATAATAAAATAATGCCATTTTTTATCTGTTAAATTAATTTAGGTAAATTAATTATAAAACAATTATCTAAGATTTTTATGTCATGCAGGAAGTGTCATTTATATGCCAGTTGTATGCAAAGAGAGAAAAGGTTGCCCTCTTAATTTATTTTAATGCATGCAACAGTGAAACACGATTTAACTGAAACAAAAGACAAGAGGATGAAAAGAATTTTTTCTTTTTTTTTTCCCAGAAAAATCCAAAGCATTTGCATTCAAGGCCTTGAAGCATTTCCACATTATAAATTATATATTTATATGTAAATGGACTTCTGGCTTCTGCTCAGAATATTTGGCAAATTGAATGGTAGATTCTGCTGTCTTTATCTCCATTGAGTTGTGAACTATTCCCTGAATATTCCTATAGATTTCTAAAGCTTTGCATAACTTAAGCTACCATATGTAAGCTACATGTGAAGGGTTTTATGACAAAATGTGTGCATCTGTGAGTTTTCTACTCCCCATTTGAAAAATAGTGTCTCATACCTACAAAGCTGAAGCAGGTGAACCTTGGGATCAAAACAAAAGGTTTGGACTCCTCTCTTAATCTTAGAAAAATTTTCTCCATTGGCATCTCCTCCTTTCCATGTTGACATGAATTCATGATAGCTTAAAATCAGTGGTTTTGAGAAAGAAATGGGGAAGGAGAATAAAAGAAAAATCCTGATGTACTTACAATAGTCCAGGGATTGACAAGGAATATCCTAACCACTAAGCAAAATCATGATCCCTCATACAAAGGGGACACAAGTTCAGGAGGGAAGGAAACTAATTCAGAGCATACAACAAGGTCTCTGTTTTGCTCAGAAATCCCAGACTGAATCCAAGAAACCTTTTCTGAAGAAACCACTTCACATCTTCACAACTTGAAGGTCAATTAATTGTTTCCTGGAAAAATTATTTTGTCGGTGCAGTTCCTGAGCAGTTCCTAATTATGAGCTTTATTTCACAACCTTCCATAATGATTGTACTACTGGAAGGACAACAGGTTTAAGTTACTCAGTTCTGACTCCACAAATTGACTTATCAAGTTAAAGGTGACTTGTTAATAACAGCTATAACTTCAGTACCAAAGAAGTGTAGGAAGACATATAGCAGAATACACTTTACCATACTTCTTAAAAAAGGGAAAGTAATATATTACTGAATCTTTTATTGTTAGTGGAAAAGAAGTCTGACAAAATGACAATAATGTGGCCATATGAACAATAATTAACCTTATTGCCATTTTGAAGAACTTACCTTTCCTAATTATTTCTTACCACAAATAATTAATAAAATATTTCTTTTGTCGATAATTGATGCATATTTTCGTTATGCTACTTCTCATGAAATTTTGTGATTGTTTAAAAAAAAACAAAACAGAGAGAAAAAGAAGGACTTTCCTTTGTTTAGAAAACCACAGATCTCCACCTAGAGATCTCAAAGCCTAGAGTTTCAAAGGAAAAGCATTCCAGGTGAATATTTGAACACAAACCCTCTACTCCGAGGCCTTTTTAAAGAAAACAGTTCAGTGGTTTTCTCTTTGGAAAACATTTTCAGTACTGCAGTCAGAGACATCATGCTGCCATTCATTTGTTTGGGCTGGATTCTCTATCACTACATTTGTCTCCACCACACTACTGATTAAAAGGCAAGACTATATTGTAGGATAGCATAGAAATACCCAAGTAAGTTTAACACTGGAATTAATTAAGATTTATAGCATATTATCATGTACAGGACAGAGTCCCACAGTCTTTGTGGAGCCTGGGCCACCTCAGTTCCTGCTACCTCCACAGTCCATTGTCAGAGCCCATCTGAGCACCAAGTCCACAAGAGCAGGAAGAGAGATGGAGGTACCAAAACATCACCTCCACTTAACAAGTTCTGATGTATGCCAAAAGTTGAAATTTTCCCCTCCAAAGAAAAGAGATCTCCAGCAAAATTATTTCACAATTTGTTGATATAGATACAAAGATCTGACACTAAATGAGAGAGCTGATACTGCAACAATGACACAAGAAACAGGAAAAATGTTAGTTTGCTGTCACATAAAACTATTAAAAACAATATTTCACAAATACAAATCTGATAGAAAGTCTGTTGGTTTCCATATGTAGATTTCAGAACACTACTTTATAAAAAGCTTTGTTCCAAAAAGCTATAAAACAAGCATTCTTGGTTGGAGTCCCATAATATAATTTTACAGCAGAATTTAAGACAGTAGCTCTGCTTGTCAAAAGTTCCAAGGGAAAGGTAGAAGCTCCTGCTGATGACTTAAGACAAAAAATAAATTCTTTAAACCAACACTTTCTATTTTGGATCATGTATTTGCATACAAAATGGGGTTTGTCTCATTTGAACAAAAAGCCTTTGCCTTGCAATAGAGAACAGGGGGTGGGCTGTGCCATGAAGCTCAGACACTGTAAATCTGGAGCCATATTTTAGTACTGGGCTACCCACGAGCTCAGAGACACAGCTGATCTCCTTCAATCTGGAGTCCCTCCTGGAGTGTTAGTAAATAACTAACTGTTCCACTCAGGCAGGTGCTGTTACAAGGCAGATTATAATTACATCTACGCTGTGGTTGCAAAAAGAAAAACACAGTGCCTTGAAACCTTAAAATTAGAATGACTTCAGGTTCAAGCAACTCTCTTTAAAATGTGGACTACAGCAAAACTAGAAAGCCCAATAAAATAAAGTATCACAGCCACCTAGTATAATTAAAGCGAGTCATCCAAAAGATTTACTGGTTAACTGGTATAATTCCCCCTGGATGGGAGGGAATACATCTGATCTGTAGCTAGCACTGCTACAAACACTGTTCCTCTCTCTGGAGTCCAAAATAAATATCTCTGTTGCATTTTGGTGGGTTACAATCTCCTGCAGGGCAGTAGGTCAGTGCCCTCTTCAGTGTGACACTAAACAAAAAATGTGAAATACTGTCAATGAGAGTTTTGCTATTGACTTCATCTAAGCCAGGACTTCATTCCAAGTGTTTCACCCACTCTTAAATTTTAGTAAAGCTTATCTTATCTATCCTAAGAAATTTAAATCGCAAAACAACATCTGACATGCATGTAAATCTAGAAGCTTGGAATCTGGGGTGAAGGAAGACAAGTTCTCAAAAATTGGTTCCACATTCACTGAGATATGCTCAGCCTGCTGTGGGAATCTCCAACATGTTAGTGCTTGATTCTACCTTTCCCCAATGTCAAGGGCAACATCTCTTCAAATTTCCACAGGAGAATGTGGTAACAGGCATGCAAAAATGAGTGAACTCTGCCTTTTTGTGCTATCCCTCATAAATCACCTTTGTTTGCATAAGGCCCAAGGCAAAGTCTATTGAAATCAGTATAATCAGATCCTTTTTCTTTTGGATCAAGTCCATTATCTGTGTTTCTCCTGCTTCTTTCTCTTTTGGCTGAAATGTCACATCTCACTTAAGCATAGAAGGGTGGCCAACAGGAGAGATGGAGCCAGCTACAGGAGTGTCATGAGAATACATGAATGAGATATGTATATTCATAGAAAGATTCATTTTAAAACAGAGTAGCAGAGCGAAGACACATCGGTTGCTCTTGCACACTGATAATTTACACATTTTACACATTAGTACTTTGCTGTTCTACAGCAAAAATGTAGTTACTATAGCAACTGGTTCGTCATATGACCAGGATTCTATTTTTAATATCACTCAAAGGTACATATTAACATGCATAATATATGGACTACTTATGGGGGCTGGAAACATATATATTAACATTTTAAACCTTAAAAGAGACAATCCATGCTAATTTCTTTTACTATCTGCATTTTTTTATTAGGTTACCTATCTAAAGACTCACAAAGAGTGACAGAATAAAACTGTCATTGCAGCTCCTAGTGAACTCATGCAGTTTTCTCGTTTGTGGTACAGGAGACCAGAGGTATCTACAAGGTTCAGAGCTCCTGAGAGTTCCAGGGCACTGCCAAGGTCCAGACAGATGTTTCCAAGAACCTTGGCTCCTGTGTATCTTTATCACCAGCTATCACCTTCTCTTTCTCCCTTTTTGTACCATGCTCCTGAGCAAGCTTATTTTTTTTGGGTTACTTATGTTGAACGAATCAAGAAGACATCTTAAAGCATCAGTTTCTTTTCTCAGTCTAGCACATAAATTGTTTCTGTAAAGATGTCATCCATCTGCAACAGACACAAATAAACCACCTCCCAGTATCAGAGAGCTCCTGGGGTCCCTTTCACAAGACGGCTGATATGACACCTTTCTCATCGCTGTTAAACAGAATTTATCAAATCATAGATTTTCAGTCCAGTGGTCAAAATGAGTGTAGAAGGGGATGTTTAGGGGAAAAATAATTTTAGAAAAGGGGAAGGAGTGGGTTGTACTTGTCTCATTTGACTTTAACACTGACAAATTTTTGGTGGTGTGGGTGTGGGGAGGACTCTTACTGAATTTGAAACTCCCATTCTGGGACCAGAATACCCATATACAATCATTTACTGCAGCAGCCAGGGAATGTACTCACAGCAGAGCTTCTCAGGTTGTACCACTTTACAGTTTGTTTTGGAGGCCAACGCAAAGCACTCCTATTGCTCTACTGAGCCTTAAACTACTTAAGACTGTAACTGGTTAGGGAGGGGGAGGGCTCCCAATTCAAATTATTTCAACCTTTTTACTCCCTGTGGAGACTTAACATGCTGTCAAGCCCCCTCTGACTTCAGCTGATGGCAAACTTAGATGGTTTCTACTCCAATATATAGTTTTAACCTTACAGATCCCTTAACACAGAACTCCATCTATACCATGCCCTATAGCCTTCAGCAAAGTTGTCCACGTTGCAATTCTGAACTCTCAAAGGTAACCTTGAAGTATAACTCAGGTTCTTTCATGCCATGGGAGCCTTATAGGAATCAGTCTGCATGTCACTGACTTATGGGTAGCAGAGAGAGGCGACAGATGCAGAGCTGCCAGAAGTCAGGAAGGAGGACCTGTGGTATTGCTCCTGCATGTCTGAGACCAGAGAATCAGGTCAGTTCTCAACATCCTGCAGGAAAAAAAGTGCATCTGTCTCTCAGCATGTTCATGTCATCCATGGAGCCTTCAGTTTTTGGTCGATGCAACTGACATTCACTGGCTGTGTGACTGTGTTGCTGGTTGTCTGGTGTGGCTAAAATTATTCTCACATTGACCCAAACTTGAGTACCAAAGGAAAATGTCTCTCTCCTGGTGTCATACTGCTGCAACAAATGACTTCTAGGGTGCCCACCAGTATTTTTCACATGAAAAGACAAGCAAACAGCCTATCAAAAGAGCATCTCAAAAGGTTTGGGATCACAAGGAGTGTCACAGTTAAAGAAGGTTTGTCCTGTTCAGCGGCTAAATGGTTTTGACAAGTAAAAAAAACCTTGCTTTAGATGGCAGCTCTGATACCTTGGCATAAGGAATTTGTATGCAATTATTTGTGCAGGAGGAGAGAATCATGAAGAATGCCTTATATAAAACCCAGTAAATAAATCAAAATTGCTATTGCATAAAGCTCTGTTTCCATTACTTTGCTATCATCATGGTATACAACAGAAAGCTTCATTATCCATTTACATCAACACTCTCACAGGCCAGAATGCTTTTTTGCTTTCTGTTGTCATTATGTTGTATTATGTGTGGCAATGCCATGGCAACCCAAGAAAACACAAGTAGTGTAGGGCAACAGTGTAATACTTTCTGGCTTTTGTTTTGAGTGAGACAGAACACAGCTACCCACTCTATGCAAGCTATACACAAATACCTAAGATTTAGCACAATAAGTAGCAATTAGCAAACCAACAGTACTTATTGCAAGGCTGCATTTGTCTCCCTTGTGTTCTAAAGGTTTAAAATCACTGAAGGGTACCACTACAGCATCTCAAAGGACTGAGCAACACACACAGCAGTGTAGTTCATAGGTTTGGTGTATGTCACCATCCACTGATACAGGTTTGATCTAATTGAACATACATATGAGACGTCCAGGCATCCATGTTGTATCTATCCCATCTGAACTGGGTCAGGTCTTGAATTAATAGGCTAAAGGCTGAGGATACCTTAGGATATGTTTATTTGGCAATCACCACAGCAGTGCTATTTGTAATAGAACTTGTTGAGAATAACTAATCAATATGTGCAGGCAGAGTGAAATGACATTTTTAGTCTCCTGAGACAATGAGTTCAGAGTGCTTCTCTGAAACATGCACTGATTACCATGCCATGGCCTTGTGTGAATAATGTATTTGGGAAATCAGGCACAGCAAAGTGTAGAGAGTATGATCAGCCAAAGTACCAACTTCCCTCCTGCTTGTTTAGCTTCTGCCTTGAAATCTCTCTGATACCCTGGGGATGATGTAATCTGCCAGAGCTCAGCTTCTCAATATATTGGGACATTCGCCATAGATTGTCCATTGCTAGTGGTTTGGTTTTGTGTCTTCTATCTAAAAACTACATACAAGCCAGTTCACACCAGCAATATACATTCTTGTAGTAGGTCACTTTGCACTAATTTGACTGCTTTTCCCCCCTTCATCATTAGAGGGATTTTTCCTGTGCTGAACTAACATAGTTACATTGGATGGGGACCAGATGGTAACCATTTTGCAAACTCTGACCTATAGATGCTATGCACAGAAACTGGACTAAAAATATTTAAATGTGCTTTTATGAGCACCAATAAAAATGGTCTTACCTGCCAATGAACAGATTTAAAACTAATATACCATTAGAGTTGGTATTAAGCATTGTTAAGGTTGACTTAGGTAGCTACTGAGCCAATGTTCAGATGTATGGGTGGAAGCAAGAAGCATATTTGGGCAAACAGGTAATAACTGAAACAGCTTCTTAACTCAAAATACAGAAGTATGCAAATGCCCTCAGGAAACCAACTTACATGCCAAAGCTTTACTGACCTCTGTGTGTAGGAATGGATGAGGATGAAAGAAAAAGAAATGTTCTTGGAGGCAGATTTGGTTGGTGCCAGAATTAGGATTGCAGTCAGCCTCGATGGAAAAGCATATCTGGAGCAAAGGGTGCTGTCTTGGATAGTCTTAAAGACACAGATAAGAGAAGACAAAGCAAAGCCCCTAAACAACCTGGAGTAATTTGATCTTCCTGTGTCCATGGAACAGGATATTGATTTTTTTCTTGTAAGCAGAAGTAAATGTACACACCTGACTAATATGACTTTTTTCCTTAACTGGTATGATCTGTAAAATGTTCAAACTACTGGATAGTTTCTTGAGTTAAGAATGGAAATACACTTTATAAATATAGTTGAGTCACAAGATTATTTCACAACCATTTAAAAAGTGCTCATTTTCATAGTGCAGGTGAAGCCAGAGTTAATTAGCATTAGTCACTGGAGAGAGCAGTAACTCACCTAGTTTTTTTTTTTTTCTTTTGCTAAATGGATTGCAATTACTCTCCCAGTAGTACTGTGATAACAAAGTTTAATACACAGGAAAAGTACTAACAGCATCAACAATGCATCATGGGAGAGTAGTAACTAAAGGACAAACAGAGTTAAGATTTTTTGTTCAAATCTGGAAAAAAATATTTCTCCTAATAAAGACTGGTACTTTCAACATGGTTTTCATGGTTTTCTGTCAACCCCAAAAGACTGCAAAGATTAAAACCAAGAAATCTTAAATAAGCATTAAATACTTTTATAATTACATACATCTGTATTATTTTATACAGATGTTTACAGTTGGGAAGGCAACACTGGAACAACCAAAGGTCTTTTCTGTGTATAAGCAAGCAGGGCCACATGTTCAGGAAACTGAATAAAATCTATTTATTGTCCCTGTAGGTTTGAGGTTTGTGGATTTTTTCCCTGTTGTTTTGCTTTTTAATTCTGGTATTTCATCTTAATACAGTTTGTTAGCAGAGGTTAAAAATATCCTAGTTCCATCCCATCAGGTGTTAATACTGTTAAAGAATTGGATATCAAACACTGCTGATGAGATCCCAACAGTCATGGGAATGGCTAAATCATTCCATAGCAGTACAGTATGGACACTACAAGTACAAGGCTGTACAAAATCCAGGGTTTTTCTCATTGTACCTAGAAAACAGTGAGTAATGCCACTACTGTCCTTCAGACCAAGTTGGAAGATGAAAATAGTTTTGCAGTTCACTCATCATTAAATTTTAATATGTCATGAAAAGATAGGTTCCTCTATTTATCTCAACGTGCAAAACAAGTCTCTCAAAAACCCTGCTGTAGGTAAAAGCTGAAGTCTACAGGATACAAAATGCTGTAGGTTTGTAACTATTTTGCAATATATAGCATTTTTTTTCCTAAGGTCTATGTTAGAGAGACATGCTGTAAAAATCCAGAGATGCTGCCAGCAATTAGGCAGTTGGGTACCTAGAACTCTTCTCCATTACACTTGTGCTTGCTTGCCAGTTCTTCATGTTCTGTCCTGAAAGACTGTTTTGTTTTTGTTTACACAGCACTTGTAGGCAGAATGAGTAAACCTTTTTTCCCTGCATTTGCCAGGTTTAACTGATACAGTATTGGCTTCTCCATTTAGAGGCTTTGGATGGGCATTTCAGAATATTTGGTTTGACCAGAAATCAATTTTCATGTCACCTAAAAGAAAATATCTTTTTAGAGCTGAAAGTATTTGGAACTGTCAGTCAGGTAAAGCTGACGATGAAGTTTACATGTGGTTTAGAAAAGAGATCTAGATGTAAACCTTAGTTAATCTGAGTCAGGATCAGTAGGGCACCTGCTAAAAGGAAATTCCCTGTGGGGAAAAACCACCTTTCCCACAAATAGCCCCAATTTCCCATCTCCCTCCTTCCTTCTACCACTACCTTTTCACTGTAGGTGTTATGTCTGTTCTGCTGAGATATTTATAATCTCCCCATTCAAAGCCCTCCTTTGGGGGTCTCAGGCTGAGCAAGGAAACAAGGCAGTGAGAGCTCTCAAAGGAAAAGCAATTTTATTTGCTGCCTGAAACATTTTGGCAGAGACTCATTAAGCATGCATGGGAAGAGCTTAGGCAACTGCCTGAGATGTTTGTGATATCTTCTGCCCAAACTGTCCAAGTATGTGGTCCTCACTGAAGACAGCAGTTCAAAATTCAATCATTTATCTTGCTTCTTGGAATAGCAAAGAATAAAATTGTATATTTTTGACATGTGGAGAACTTTTTCACTTTCATAGTCTGAAATGAAAAGAAAACAAAAAGGAAATTATTATGAGGTTTATTTCTAATTTTCAGAATAACTATTTTCCTTTGGATGGGATCTAATCACAGTCTGTTCAGAGTAAGAGGATGAAGTTTCAGAAACTCATAAATTCAAAACAAATATTTAAAAAATACATTTATTTGTCTCTTGATGAACAGGTATTAAAGCAAACTGTAAAAAGAAATAGTTGCTAAAAGTAGGGATATAAATATAGCAGAGGAAATATAAATTTAAACAATTATAAAAAGCAGAACTCGTATAGCAAATTTCACTGGAAGATCCTCAAAATATATTAAAGATTAAAAAGCTTAAGACTTCAGTTGCAGTATGTTCTTACACTGAATATTCAGAAACTTTAAAATAAAGGTTGTACTATTTAGAATAATATACACAATAAAAAATAATGTGATACTGCTACAGAAATATTAACACTTCCATTACCAGAGCTTGTAATTTAACATATTCTGCTAAAGAGTAAGTTTTTATAGCCACCTGGAGCAATCATCACCTGGAGCAATCATCAGAATTACCAGAAGAATCAGAATAGGTTTTTTGACATTAGATTTTGCACTTCATATCACTTCTTATAGATACTGTCCACTATAGAACATTTCTAGACACTTTCAGGTCCAAAATGCTCTGAACTTCATTCTCTGCTCTGAAAATTTCTGCAAGTTTAAGAACATATCAAAACAAGCTATTTCACATTTTTGAAGTTAAATCAATTTTATTTTGTAACAGATTAAAATTAAATACTCTAAAGATAGTAATTAGTTTGCCACAAGCAACCTACATGACTATATTCAAGCCACTGAGTCTATTTTTCTGTGTTCCTATAGATAGCAAAAGATACTTCTATATTTGCCAGCTGCAGTGCTTTGTGCATACACTTAGCTGTCATCTCACAGTTCTTCTGAAATCCATGAAAACCTGGAAAGACACTGAATGCATAAATGTCTACTATCTATCTCCTTTTGCTCACAATCCATATCCAAAAAACTTTAGGTTGGAAACAGGACATACTATAGGCACTAGTTTTAGAGGAACTTGTAAGTGGACCATAAATTTTACAGCATATAAGAAACAGAAGCCTGCAAACACCAGGCAAACACTTGCTCAGTTTAAGAACAAAATAATTTATTTTTATTTCCAAATGTAATCCTACACACTGCTGTGTGTACCTCCAAGAGATATGAGTGCAACCCCTGCACTCAGCACAACTGTGGCATCCCCCACAATGCAGTCATCCATCCATCCATCCATCCATCCATCCATCCATCCATCCATCCATCCATCCATCCATCCATCCATCCCTCCCTCCCTACCAGCAGGACCCAACCTGTGCAAGCTGCCTTCTTCCACACAAGGGATGTGCTCTGCTTTGAAGCAGTTCATCACCTGGATAAATAATGCAGCTGTTTGTTTTGACAGCTAAAAAAACTATCACTGTATCACTGACATGCCACTGAAGATGTCAGAAGCCAGGCCATTTCACTGTGCTGAAGTGCTTTTCCTTTTATTGCCAGGCCTATAACAAGATTATTGAAATGATTCAACAATAGTCAAGCTGCAGTTATAGATACTTGTTGAAAGTAAATAATAAAAGCATTTTATCAGAATTGCTGTCATTTTCCTGTTGAGGGATACATCTGTTTCATAAGTACATTTTTATGTGTGCCTGCCTTATGTGAACCTGCTCTAATTTAGTTACACTGATAGGTACAGTTGTAGCTTTCTTTCTAACAATATTAACAGATGAATAGGGCAGTCATTTTCAGACAGCAATTTGCCACGGCTACAGTCAAAGTGGATTGGATTGAGATTGCAACCTAGCAAGAACTAGGATTTTATTATTATTGTCACTGCTACTTTGCTCTTTGCTGTTAGGTTGGCTTTTTTCTTTTTTTTTTTTTTTCCTTTTTAAGCAGGCTACTTGTTTGGTGTGCATTAATTTTAGACAAAAATCCATTGCAAGGAAAACTAAGTGGGGGTCAAAAAACATTCTTCTGAGAAAGCCAATGGTAAAGTGTAGCCTACAGATAGGAAAAGGTACAGACAACATCACCTTTCTTTGTCCCGAATAATGTCCAGAAATGCAAATCCTGATCACTCAATGCAGCTGTCTGAAAGGCATGCAAACAGTCAGGGACAGTCTTAGCAGATGACAGCTAAGGAGAACTGCAAAGCAAGTGTATTGCATTTCTGAGGAGAGGAATCTGTAGCTGTACTTGGAGATACAGGGAAAACACCAGCAGTTTTGAAAAGCAAGTGCTTTTGTACTCAGATCCAAACATCTGGGCTATCCACTTGGTAAGTGTAGGTGCTGTTGTTCAAAATAGCAATCCCACAAACCCTGCCCAAGCACCTAAAGGCAACTAACCTCCTACCCAGAAGCACTTGGCACCTTTGCTGCCAAGAATCAATTTGACCACTTTCAACCAGTTTTAACTGACAATGGTCTGAAATGTATGAAGTTCCATGCAGAAGTCAGTGGCCTTACAGGGGAAAAACACCTGAACCAACATCCCCTACCTAAAGAAGTGGGGTTCAAGATCAAGATCAAGCCAAAACACTGCCAAGTGGCCTGGGCATGGTGGCCTGGGGCTGCCAGGATCTCTTGTCTCCTCTTTCTAGGTCCTTTAAGCACCAAACCTGTGGTCCTGCAAACATAAAGATAACTCTATCTAACTCCGTATTTATGTGCTATAGGTTTTCAAACCTCTCCCTTCCAGGGGTGTAAGTAGGGAAATGCCTTGTTCTTTGAACACTCACAAGGAAAGCCCCATGGAGATTTTCTCCCAGTGCTTTCCTCACAGTAAGCTTGTCAGGGAGGAAGATGCTTCACCCAAGTCTTCACCATCACTAATATTATTCCATCATGCAATGTTGCATCAGACAGTGCATCCACCTTGCATCTATTTCCAATGGTTAACAAGGCAATGAGTGATAATGAACAGCTCCAGGAGATGATCTGCATCTCCTCTTCAGCGAAGGAGAGGTTACAGTGACACCCCTGCCCCACAACCCCACCCCTCCTGTGGGATGAGGCACAAAGAGAAAGATGAGCATAAAGAAAACTATTTTATTGTTAAACAAATAATTACTTCCTCCTGAATTCAAAGGCTCTAAAGACCAAATTTATTGGAAATTAAAATGAGCCAATAAACAGTAAGATAAAACAAACACTGAACAGCTTTTCAGCATACAAATTTCCACTGCTAGGAGTTTACAGACATCAGTGTTTAACTTAAGTTACTCTCTAATTTTCTAGATGCCTATTCTTAGCTAGCAAAATCTGTGTAGTGGGGAATTCTGTTGAAGCCCTCTTTCCTTTAATTTGTGAGGAAAGAAGAACAAGAGCCCTGTCAGCCTCCAGAGACAGTGGATTCTGAACAATATTGCAACTTGGCAATAATGAAATCCTTTCATCCTCTTTAATGTTTGCACCTGACAGTTAAATTCAGAAGCTCTCAATTAGTGGAACCTAGAAATATCAAAGTGTGCTTCAATATTGATTGCCACCACCACTTCAAGAATATCTATTGGAAGAAACATGGGCATAGGCTGCCCATCTCCTCCTCTGCTCCCAAGAGATATGGGGCAGTAAAACCTTACAGGGTGTAGAAAATTGCATCACTGCAAAGCCAGCTTGGACTGTGTCAGAAAAGGTTCTTTTATCAACTTTTATTTTTCAATACCCTTTGTTTTGCTTAGAAAAATACTGCTTTCCCTCACATTTATCTCCATCCTCTTCTCCTTTTAAATAATTTCAGAAGGAGAAGGTTAAGCAATCAACCCTGAGGGAACACCGAAGGCAAAGGTTACCTTCAGGGGTATTTTCCTTAAATTAATTTCTATAAAAATATGCAATGGAAACAAGTTATCTGTTCCACAACAGAGAGGAAGGGAGAGCTGCAGCTGCATGAGCTCAGAGACCTGGCATGATGCAGGCTCTAGAGGAAACCCCCCCACAAACCCCACTCCAGAGTACTGAGGAAGGACTGAGCTCCTCCCTGCTCCTGGGAGTCCTGCCTCTGCTCGACTTCACAGGAGCTGGCAGGAGCACTGATGGGAGCTTCCATAGAGCCAGAACTTCTCCCCAGGATATGAGATTCAGCACAGTGCTGTTAAACACATCCTGAAAATCTGCCACGTCTCATGAAAAAAAGAATTGGAGGTGGTTTCCCCTTCTCCTCTGCAGAGAGGGAAGCTCCTCACACTGTTTGTATTACATCCAAATATCTTCTTCAAACCAAATATTTCCCTTGTGAAGCAGCACAGCCAAAAACCTGGAGGAAACCTTGGTACAACTTTTCCTCTGAGATGACAGTCCTTACTGGGAAAAATAAGAGCATAATTCTGTGACTGGGGAAGGCATTGACATCAGCAATGTGGGGTGTTAGATTAAAAAAGGGAAAATATAGTTGAAATCTTATTGTTTCTAAAGTAAAATTTGATCTCTTTGCTTGTTGGCCTTTTTTAAAGGACTGAAGACACACTCAAATTTTTAATGTACACGCATAGATAGATAAATAGTTTATTTATACAAATATATTATGTATGTTAGGCATTAAAATCCTTATTGTGGAAGTTTGTTTATTTTACCCAGAAAAAAAAATGCTTAAAGATGCTTGAGGGTAGGGCATTTTTCTTCTCAGTCATACAAAGATCAGCACAAGGAATCCTGGATAATACTAGAGGTTCCTGGACAGCACAGTTGCATAAAAGGTAGGTTACCTTTCTTGTCCCACTGCATTATTTACCATCATGTGTGTTGATAAAGATATGCCCATCTTTTTCATCCTAGTTACTTTTGAAAGCTTCGCTGCTCTTGCACTTAACAAGAAAATTTCAGTAAACCAATAATTTGCTGTGCTTTAGAAACCCAACTTAATTGGGCTCTCTGTTACAGTTGTTGTAAAGACAGCTGCTTGTTGTACTTTTCTAACTAAAGTGATCACACTGAAAAGACAAATTTTGAAGCTTTCCACTCTTCTTCTAAGTCATCTGGCCTGTGAGCTGTAGAACCAGCAAAGTCACTTGTCCTAAACATTATTTCCCAGCAACCCACACTTACATTTGCATCCACCACGGATCTCCCCACAATACCTTCAGTTCCTCCTTCAAGTCCTCCCACTTGCCGGGTCTCATCAGATGGACAAATCAGTAGTAGCTTGTGCGGTGGCTTTTTGTGGAACAGGCATCCAGCAGTGTGCTGAGGAAAACACATCTGTTCCTCCACTGGTGCAGCTACACAGCACACAGCTGCTGGGCTCATGCTGCAGACACACTTTCAGTTGAGGAACTAATTTTGGCTATCCTCTTCTATCCACTTAGTAAATTTTCATTGATTTGGTGCATTCATGTCTTTGAAGTCAGTTTTGGTAGAAAGTGGTAAATGGGCTCAAAAAGATACGGGAGATGAGAGGACTAAGATTTGTGATGGCTTAAATCTTTTCACATAAAGCTAAAAATGCCTATTCTCAGAAAACGTTTTTTAAAATATATTTTATCCACCAAACATTCCATGCAAGTGGTTAATGTGCCATAAGGAACAGAAAATCTGGAAAAAGATGTTTTCAGACTACTTTTCTTGGGCCCAGCATCTATTTTTTCATTTCCACATTAAACAAAAAAGCCAGTCATATGTAGGTTAATAAAGTGAACACAAGGGAGATGTACCTCTAAATTGGAGCCAGACGGTGAATAACAGAGCAGGAATGTACTTAAACCTCGGTACCAGCTCGTGACAAGGTCTGCTCTCTGTCTTAGCCCGTGGATTTTGGAAAAAAGCTTCAGGAGCTAAGAGAAAAACTTTCAAGCTGACAAATACTCCTTGGCTGGAAAAGGCTCCTGTTTTAATTCAGCACAGATGTGACTTTTAATGAAAGCATTATGGCTTTGCAGCTGCATGGATGATACAAACCTTTTTAAGGGAATAAATGACTCAAAATACTTTATTTTCACTGCACCATTATGCTTGACCTTTGCTGGCGTACAATCCTAAAACCAGCTACAATGCTGTTTATGCTTACCTGTCTCTTATCCTGCCTAATCTTGGGAGAAATGGGACAGCCTGACTCCTGCTAGATGAGAAAAGAGAACAGCCCTTACCTCCCGTGTGGGACTTAACACTTTGCAGGATTAGGTGCCTGGTGAGTATAGACACCAAAGGTAAACAAAAAGGAAAAAATCTAAATGCACCAGACAGGGAACTGCAAAGAAATATTGGGTCACATTAGCACAGAGTCACTAGATAACTGAAAACTAGGTCAATGTGAGGAACACTGGGAGCTTTTGCTACAGCAGTCATTCTCCAGAAATTAAGCTGGATCTAAGGGCTGGCTATTTGGCTCACATTCAGACACCTGCTTCACACAGGCACAGGGGTAAATTGTAAACCTAATTTCTTCCCTTTGTTTCGTGTCTTAATTCTGCTGGGAAAGAGACAAGACAGACACGTGTGTAATAAACTTTTTTTTCTATTTAGTCAGGTAGCATCTTCTTTATCTCACCTAGCTTCTGTCTGATTAGAGTCCAGTAGTTTCCTTCCATGCAGCAGCATCTCTGGGGGTAATTAATCACACATACCTTACAACAGAATAAATCAGCTCCTAGAGAGAGGCTGTCTCTTTCCACCTATAGAAGCTCAGACCAGACAGCTTTCAGATAGCCATAAAGGTGCAGCAAATCCCACCCTTATTATATACAACCCCACTGAGTAATTAGAAAAATAATACTGAAGATCAAGCATATCTTTTCCATCTCACAGAACATGCACTGTTGCTCTGAACATACAACCTAAGGTTAATTTTAGGTAAAACCTTTCAGTCCATCTTCTTTCCTGCTAATATTTCTGTATATTTATTTCGGATTTGTTCCTCTACAAGGAAGAAGAAGTCAGCCCCCTGTGGTCAACATTTTCTTTCACCCAAAATGCCCTATATTGACACTGCACTAGTCTGGCCCTGATTCAGCAGAGCACTTATCCATTTATTTAAAGACTGCTGAATCAAGGCCAGAGGTACCATCCTGTGCTCAGCAGTGAACTAATAAGCCAAATATTGCGGAGTCAAGTTCAACATGCCGAAAAATTCACATTTATCAACTTGGGTTCCTGGAAGTCTCCACATTTCTGCAAAAAATTTGGACTTTCACTGATTATACTCTCTGTACTGGAGGTGCAATATGTTGCATCATCTTACCTACTCAGTAAATTTTTAAAAAATATTTACCAATGCTCATGTAAATCATTGGTACAACAGCCTCCAATACTTGACCCATAAAATGTGTATAATATGCAGAACATATGGAAATAAAGAAAGCATTGTAAGAGACCAGTTCATTTCTTAGAGTAGCTAGAAAAGGAAATAAGGAAACCCTGGACAGCTGATGAAAGAGCCTAAACAATTCTGTTTAAAGGGAGAAAGTTTAAAGTTATTATTCTTTAGCAAATCATCCTGAATGAATTTAATCATTCTTGATTCAAATGTGGTTTTTTGACACTTTAATTATAAAGAAACCATTCCTAAACCATACAATACGAACAGAGATGCCATAAGTTTAAGTAAAATGCTATTACCAGCTCATTTTGCAAAATTCACAGCCTCATTCAAATTAAACAGCATTTCTCTACAACAGATGAAATGAATATTACAAAAATGAAATTGTATACACGAGTTCAGGAATATTTTAATTATTTTATGCTTTCTATACATATGTTTGCATGTGTGTGTGTGTGTATGTGGTTGTCAAGAATGGCATGCTGGCAACTTGCAGTTTAATAAGTATACTTTTTCCCCACAGTAAGATACACTCTTATGTTCTTGGAAATGAGAAACATTCACTCCAGCAGTATAATGAAGCAAGGTTCATTAAAGCAGGATATGTACGTAACACATTTCTATTACCACATTACAGCATCCACTTAACTAAAATACAGACGACTCTATGAATTCACCTAATTTTTTGCTTGTATTCTCCTGCTTCTCATTTATTATTGAGCTACCACATTTATAACACATTTGGACAAGTTTGCTCCAGAATAAAGCACAACCAATCTGCACAGTACAATGTTTATCTCTCACCTCTTGTCTTTTTTTCCTTCCCTTTTCTAGTCACAAATCATTTTCACAAGCTCTGACTGATTAGTTGTCAGTTTCCTCCCCATTTCAAATTTAACAAAAACTAAAGTTGAGCTCAATTTGTTTTATTTTAATAAATACATGCTTCTGAATAATGCAGGGTGAGCAGTTACTTCAGGTATTACATAATACTCTAGCTCAATTTTCAGCCTGCAAATCAGTTTCTAAACTGCATGACAAGCACAGTTCGTATGACATTTAAGCTAGTGACTTGCTTTACAAATGTATGGAATCTTCCTATAATGCTAGAAAAACAGCAAGCTTTAGTGCTAAAGTATTTTGATTCCAAAACGTTGCAAACTCTGCTTCACATTTACGGGATCTCTGTTCCTCTGCCATGCAGTAAATATTCAGGCAGCAAAAGGGCACTGCAGAGGGTACAAAACATAAAAGAAGACTGTAAGAAGCCCTTTTCAACACCAGCCAGAAGTGAATTGGAGCCCTTCGCTCTACCATATATAAAGAAAACCAAAACAAAACCAAAAACCTTAAAAAAAATCTTTCCTTAGAGAACAGAGCAGATATTTGTAGAACCTCTTTTTTTTATAAGGTGTCCTCAACTCAATATTAGCTGAGGGAGAAAAGCAAGATGATAGTTGCAAACAGAGCAAAAGCAGAGAAACAAACCTAATGTCCCATATTACCTCACTTCTCCATTTTCACATTCAGGGTAGACAAACGTGCAAATGTAAAAAAAAATTGTCTGGTTACACTGAAGGTAAATATAGTGATATTTTTGTCCCACTGGCATTAAGGCAGCTTAGGCTTTCTCTGAGTTACTCAGTTCCTTACTGTACCTCCTTTGTCCAGCTCTATTAAAATACAGCACATGCAGAAGCATATTAATTCAAATTGCACAGTTGTATATACACAGACTGACCTGATTTATAAGAACAGTCTTCAGTAAGTACTTAACACCTTGAATCTCCAGCTCAGCTGCACTCAAATGACATATATTGGACTCAATTCTCACCTCAGCTTGCTCAAATACAAAACTCCCTGTGGTTTGAGGGGCTGGTGGTTAATCAAATGCCAACCAATTAATGAAAAATAAGAGGTAAGATACCAGCTACACTGAAAACCACCAGCCAGCACAACAGGAAACAGGGCTGAGTGAAATTATAATTTCAGAATGCTATTAGTTATTTGGAAGTGAAGAAGGAAAAGCAGTCTTGTGGTTAAGAACCTGTAACAGGACTTGGGACCAGACAAGTGACCTGTTTCTTGGTTGTGTTGAAGTTTCCCTGAACAATTTTGTGCTGGCCAATTTCTGTCCCATATAATTTTCTTATGTATGACATAATAATACCTACACCTGTTTGTCTTCCTGCCTCTCTGTCCTCTTTCCTTACCTTCACCCACAGAAACACCAGCATGAGAGGTACACTCTCCTAAGTACCTGCTACATTTTTTTCCTTTTCATGAAAAAATACCCCATGAGGTTCAGGTTAAAGAATATGAAGTGCAAAAATTTTACAGTAAGATTTTTTTTTTTAATCTGTTAGAATTGCTAGAGAAAGATGCTGAGGTCTCAGTGAAACTATATCTATATGTTATTCATAAAACACAAATTTTATGCATATTAAGATATTACATATTTCAACAGTGTTCAACCTTACCATACCACAAGCCCTAAGCTTGACTGTAGAAATAAATTTTTTTAGCAATATTGAACTGCACAAAACCTTCTGCAAAATAAATAGAATCATCTATGAATTAAACATTATTCAATCTTAAATAAGTCTGCATGTATAATTTTACTATAAAATCAATAATATTTTCCATTTTTTTATTAAACAATATAGTCAGCATTTTCCTCTAAGCAGGACTGTCTTTTGGTGAGGTTCTAGGGCTTATTTTATGCAAAACATCAAAGTACAGGGCCCACTTCACAAATATATATACCTTTTCTTCCAGCAACCTCAGCAATTATAAAACTTGCTTAATTTTTTTTTTATTCTGCACTGAAATACATTAAGTGAATGGATGATATGCACGCTTGTTAGACCACAGGGGGTTGAGTGACCAGATAAAAGCCTTTTTTACCCTCATCAGCAGTCCATACCCATTGGCCTACTGAAAGACTTAGTTATCTTCACACAAATATAATCAATGAAGTTTAAATTTCATATTATGTAAGATGAAAATGCAGAAATGCTAGAGTACACAGGAAAAACGAAAGCTTTTAAAATAGTTTTCCTATTTTTTAGCAGTCTGTACAGCACGACAGATCCCAACACATTGACTACATTAATATATGTATGCATCAATAGATCAATACCCAGAACACACTTGCTCATAATGCATTACAGATGGTTCTCTGCTAATTATTTACATTTTGCTATATGGAGGCTACGCTGCTTACTGCTTTGATGATACTTTGAGTTAGTGTTTTGATGACTCTGAATAACTTTGAAGACTTCAAGGTGATGCTGTGTTCCACTTACAAGTCTTCTCTTGTTCTTATATATGTGCTTAGCATGCAAATTGGAAGATTTCTATTTACAGGCCAGACACTTAAGTGAAAAACAATTTGAATCAGATAAATCTAAAGAATATAGTAACCTATTATTCTTATTCATTGCTTATATACTTGACCAGTCAATAATTCAAAATCTAAAAATTATTTCTCTGGTTGCAATGTTTGTGTTACTTTCTTAAGTCTTTGAGAATAACTATATTCAATATCTATTCCAAATTTTTCAGGAATAAATCTCACACACTGATCTACCCTATTAAGTATCTTCCTCTGTCAATTAGTTTTCTTCATCCAAAATCTTATTTTTTTACAACAAAAGATACTTTTTTGGGGAGAAAATTATATTATTTTATATTATAATTGAAAAGAGCAATGCTATATTTCTCAGTAATAATATCATTAACAGATTCATCATTCCAAGCATATACATTTTTAATATACCACTTCTATTGTGTAGATAGAACTATGAAGTCAATTTAGATTTTCTTTTCTGATCTTCCTGAAGGAAGAATTATATAAATCAGAAGAGCAAAACACTTCAGAAGTGGTCTTGTAGGACTGGAAGAGAATACTACTTTAGTTTAAAGGTGGAAGAAGGCTTCTGCAAAAACTTCCAAATTACTTTGTTCCTCTGAGTCACTTTAATCCCTTGCAGAGAATATCTTCTGGAGTGACCTCCTTGAACCTTTGTGACCAAGGCAATAAAACACCAAAAGACCTAGAGATTAGAAAAGAGAGTCTTGAAACTAAAAAGAGTGTTCCTCAGGGCTATAAGTTACACCAACAGAGTGAGAATGAGTCCCAGTGGGAAGGGAAGATCCCGTATCCCTATCATTAATTATCTGCTCCGTAATCTATTCCCCTTATAATTGTAATACTTTCCAAATGCAGCTCTCCTTTCTCATGCCTGCAGCAATGCACATTGTTCCCTGTCTGACAAAACCAGTCTTTGTTGGGAATCACAAGCTATGTAAACTGCATAGTAGCCTTTAAGACAAGAATCAGAGCTTTGTTGTGTTTACACTACACATTTCTCTTCAGTGTTTTATACAAGTGATTTGCCCATAGAACCCCATAGATATTCTGATAGCATAATGTAAGAAATACTGATCTACATATCTAAATGCTGTTTTATTCCTTGCACAGCTTTACTCACCCCACGTGTCTTCATCATTTGCTTGTTCTTGTCTATTATGCTTGTTCTTTCCTGTTATTTAAAAATAAAGAAAACCAATTTTATTCTGGGGTACAACCAAGGACACCAAAACCTCGCTCAAAACAACCCACAAGAACAATTTAGACCACAGACAAAGAGAGTGCACGTGTTTAAGTAGAGGAATGTGTTTAATCCTACAGCTCACACCACTTGCCTCCACCGTGCACACCCGTTCAGCACGAGCTGCTGGCCACCCGCCTGCACAAGCCAGCCCAGGCACCACAGCAGACCCTCCTCACTGCCTGGCCACCCCATGCCACGTGCCACAGCCACCACTGCTGTGCTCTCTACTTGCAGAAGAACACCCTGGTCTTGCCAGGGCTGCTCTGGCTCTGTTACTGCACATGCACTGATAACAGAGCATCTCTCCCAGACATGGTCCTGGGCCTTGAAAAATACAGGAAAGAAAGCTTTCAGTGAAGACAATAAGACATGAAATGCATGCCTGCAATTTCAAAACAATGTCAAATTTAATTTTATGCCAATATTCTATATGGCCATATATAGTGTAGACAAATTTTAGAGGCTTTCATGATTTTTTGCTCATGTTTTTTCCTTTTTCTAAGAGTGCAAAATTACTGGAACACTCACACTCTCTCAGTTGGCAATGTTATTTTTGCTAAAGCCTAACTCCTGACTATATCAAGTATAGTTCAGCAATGGCTCAGCTGTTAATGAAATATAAGAAAGAACATTTAAAAAAAGAACAAGGCCTATGGTTTATGAAAGGATTTGTGGGAATTGGGGAACAATTACCATTCACTAAGACACTTGCTTTGCCAGCTGCATACATATATCCTATCTCCAGGAAGACCCCTAATCCACAAAGCTGAAACAGTCTTTCAGGAAAGGCAATTGTTTTGAGGCGTTCATTGTTACAAAGGCAAGCAAGATAATCAAGAACTGATCATTTATAATTGTATCTTTTAGTAACAGATATGCTGGCTTGAATCTGGAATGTTTCTAAATTATTTTTTAGTTATTCAATATCCTTTTTGCTTCTTTGCTTTGAATTTTTTTAATAACTTGGGACATATTTTATCTTTAAAGTTTACTGTTTAATTTTCTAATACATTTAAAACACAGAAGAGAGGTGGCAATAAAGTAATAATTTTACATTAAGCATCAGGAGAGGAGTAATGAAGTGGAATCACAGTGTTCAAGTCCTTCATTTACAAAACACTCTTTTATCCCAAACACCTGCATCTTTCCCCAGGCAAAGGGAGCATTTTGACTTAGAATGTTAGAAGCTCTAGTGCATTATCACTTCAGATCACCTACAGCCAGCTGATTCTGGGTGCCAATTAATGTTATTACCACCTAATCAAATGCTACTTAATGCAAACTGTGGGCTATACCCTTGGCTTTGTATACAGCCTGAGATTCACAGTTGAAGAGAAGAAACCATTTGCAAAGGGCAGTTTACAACAACTGCAAATATTACACTAGTTTCTAAGCCAAGACAGAGAATTAAAAAGAATTATATGTATTTCAAGAGGGAGATCTTATTATAATTACTCTCAAGGTATTATATGCAAAGGTCATATTGTCAAGAGTATCAGAGGTGTAGAGGTTTCAAAAGCATAAATCTAAGTAGGACCCTCTCCCTGTTCTGTAGGAATATCCCCAACACTGGAGTGGGGGAAGGGTGGACTAGGTAATCTCCAGAGGCACCTTCCAACCTCAGCTGTTCTATGATTCTCTAATAATTAGCCCTCCAGGTGGTGGGCATGCAACTGTGATATACAACCAGTTATGGTGCACAGCCTTGTGCCCTCCCGCAGCCACGTCAATGGCTGCTCACATACCAAATCCAAGGCATCTTCCTTTTCACCTTCATCTTCCTGAGAAAACACCTTAATCAGCAGTTTGTAATCTAAGGTGGCATTTTGTGAATTTCTCTGCAGGTGTTACTACAGTATTAATGGCAAACGAACAGACACAGCAAGCCTGGGCTTCCTGTGCTCAGTAGAAAGCTTGAACAAAAGGATTAGCTGCAGCCTTGCTACACTCATGTTATCATATGAAACACCAAAATATGCACTGCAACATGTTTTAGAACTCAGGAAATTTAGTATTTCTTTCCTGGGTGATGCCAGAAGCACTGAAGCTCCTTTTATTTTTGTCCCAGGAGCTACCAACTGCTCGCCTCCAGATTCCATAAGGTCCTCAGACATTTGCAGCTGTCTCCTGGGAGTTTGCTGGTAGAGTGTCATATCCCTGCAAATGAACAAAGAGGAAGCTAAACCTAAGACAATCATCCCCTGCAGTTTTTCTCCAACTCCTGACACTGAGTAAAGAAAACAGCAGCACCAACTCTCTTCACAAGCATAAGCACCGGTCAGCACGAGCTTTTCCACCAGATCAAAGTTCACTAAACAGAACATGCACAGGTCTCCTCCTATAAACTCTGATGGGGCAAAACCTGCAGTAGTCATACGATAAATAGAGCTAATCAAACTTTCACTTTCCCGGTACAAATTCATGCAAAAGTTCTGACAAAACTTTCTGACAGCCTTAATGCCTTTGTCCTATTCGTTGTCCTGACAAGGAATGACATAAAAACATGAGTTCTAAACCCTTGAGCATGGTTTGGATAATTTACCAGGAATGCTCACATACTCGTTTTTGATCCAGATCAAATGTGGACTTTTAAACAGATCCAATACTGTACTGTGCAGCCACCACCTTCCTGCAAAGGGGAGTAAGTGCTTTTCACATTCCCAGAAAAGACCGCCTTATCAACATGCTTTCAAGATTTTCTGTGTCAGAGCAAACAGTACACGTCTCCACTTCTGACTCAATTTCAGAAAATCTTGCACACAGATTGAAGTATTTTTTTTTAATATCTTCCCAGAATGCCATTAAATTTGCATGGGAGCTGGGCTTCAGTAGCTTGGCCTGTAAATTGTGTTGGGTTAGTTGCAATCCATTCACAGAATATGTGATCACTATCTGATACATTATTTGAAACCCTGCCAAATATACTTGAGAAATAAGTTATCTCACAAATTATTTTCTGAAGAATTTCTTTTCTATTATAATTAAAAGCCTACTTTATATACACTAGGCATCTTATTTCCTTAATTATTATCAAACAGTTCCTGAATGGTTTATGCATTCATCCCCAAACACCCCAGCCCATTATTCCCCACTGGAATATAACATACGCTGAATAATAATTATATGAATATCTAAATGGCAAATATTCTTTTCCAATATCTGTTTGCTGACCAAACGTTTCACTATCAATTAGGCAAGACTAAAGAAGTTGCCCATTATAGGCAGAGAAGAGCAGTGTCACCCCAGCAGATATGCTCTATGTGAGGCCTTGAGTACAGGCACACTTTGAACAATCCATCTGCGTCTGTGGCTGATTTACACTTGGCATCATTGCCGAGGGCTCTCCAGCTGGAAGGGCAAAGGCCACCAGTAGACCACATTGGGTCCCCAGGCCTTGCAGAATCCATTCTTCAAGTTGTGTTTGATTCAAGTTCATCATGCCCAGACCTCAACTGCTGACACCCTCTTGCTCTATGTGGTCTTCTTTGCTTGCCTTTCAGACCCAGCTTGAGAAATTTCTCTCAGAGTCGACCACAACTGAGTTTTGATGACTACTGCTTTTATTCTTCTATTTAGTACTATTTTCTAGTGAAACACAGACACAACTATATGAATTAAAACAAAATCATTATTCTCTTTTGACCAAGTGCCAAAAAAACTTTAAAATTAATGGCATTCAATACCTTTCTGCAAAGTTGAATATGGCAAAGAAACATTCTGAGTTTGCTGTTTTAACTATTTGGATTTTATTACTGTGTTACACATGACAACAATCCTAACAAACCAGGAAAACAAAATTTTATTATACAATAACTTTGTCTATTAACAAATGAAATTATTTTTGGTAAAACTTCATGCATCTATCAGAAACCCTAAGATATGCTTGAAATTGCATAGAAATATGAAAATTATAATTTTAACGAAAGAGAAAGGCAATAAAAGTCCAGGGTTTCTGTGTTCTCCAAACTCATATCTAATTCTGAGTCTAACTGCATGAGGCCAGTGCCTTGATTCTAATTTTCAAAGAAGATAACCGGTAAAGTCATTGCCATATTAATAACTGCTTTCAACTCAGACACCACCAAGGTAGCTGCAACTCCATGTGCTGAAGTTTACTGGTAATGGTTGCAACCATAATAAAGCCTATTGAAATCTGGAAGTAAAATATTTGAAGAGGTGGAAGCTGTGAAACTAACTCCTAGAAATAGGTCAGAAAAATGCAAAATGCAAATGTTTTGGAACATGACTCCATATTCAAGGTCCTTTTGACTTAAACCTGCTTTTGCTGCAATGCTTCCCAATAATTTAAGAGGTATAACTGTAAAATATTTGTACCAGAAAAACACAGACAGTCAAACTGAGAAAAATGTGAAAGAGTGAAAAAAAAGGGTTTTATTTGGCCAGTTTTTGAACAAACAAAAAGTTAGTAATGCAAACTGCAGACTAAAGTTTAAAGCTTTCTGTAGTTTTGGGTTTTGGTTGTGGGGGCTTTTTTGTTTTGTTTTGTTTGTTTCTTATTGAATTTCTTTTAAGGCTCTTGTTCAATCCTATTAAGGTCTTGCTACAATTACAAATGAAATTTTAACTAACTTCGAAGAAAGAGTACAGCCAGTTCTTTTTGAAGTGATATAAAAGACAAGTCCATGTAAAAGAAAGGAGTCATATTTTGATGTAAGAAAAATGTTGGCTACAGAGTTTCTTTGGAGAATGCTCAAAAGCAAACAAAAGTTGCTTGGGAGTTAGATTAATTTTAATGAGCTTCCAGGAACATTTATGACATATCTACCCCAGTGACCACAGGTGGATATCCCTGCTGGGTAACACTTGGCTGCTCCTGAATAAAACAGCAGAGAGCAAACAAACAGAAGAGACAAAAGAAAAAAGGAAGATATTTATGTCAGGGTACACTTAATGAGCACCTGCACTTCACAGGCATGGGTAACTATTTACCACCTTCTTCCCCCAAGATAAATATCTACTAAGAAATTAGTCCTCTTTCTGTATCAGTGACAAATTAAATGAAACCCTTGAAGAGTGCTTGGAGGCAAGCTACATGTTGGTTAATTTTCCTTTTTTGTATGTCAGGAAAATAATCATCATGGGAGCACCTAATTAAAAAGGACTCAACCCTTTGTGTGCAGTCATGCTTGTTGCTTCATAACAGAATGGCTATTGATCTGGACATGGAGACTGCAGTTAAACAGAGCTCCCAACTTTAGTGGTCCAGCTGCTTGGCATCAGAGCACCCTAACAGGTATCCATCAGAAAATTACCTGTGTAAACTTCAAACTAGCCACAGTAAGAGAAACCACAAGGTATTATTACATATGGGAGAAAGGTCTCGACATCCTTTGCATCACTGCTAGTTTAGGAACTTGGCCCATTTGTCTGGGTCTGCCTCCCTTCCTCTCATTTGTGATGGTGATTTATGGACTGGGGGACTGGGCTTGTGCAACATATTTATGAGCTCCAGACAAGTTACCCAAACAGGACAGCAGCCTGAATGCAAGCTATATACGTAGTCCATGTGCCACAGCTAGCAGGAGAAAACAGCTAGCAAACACCAAGAGTGCTCAAAAGCTAATTTCACAGATAGTGTAGAAAGGCAACAAAATAAGCAGTACATTCTAGATACTGCTAAATAAAAGTCCTGATCAGAGCATGGGAAACAACCACTCTCCACTGCACACTGCAAGCAAACTTGGAATTTTGGAATTTTCCCAGTACACTACTGGCAATTCCACAAGGAGAAGCCATAAGTTCCTCCAGAGCTGCCCAGAGCAGAAGCTGAAATTCTGGCATGTCCAGCACACCATTGTTCACAGGCTGACATCTGTCCCCAGCAGAATGTGTCATCCTGCCCATCAGAAGTGTCTGTAAAATCCCAGTGTCCTTGTGGTATGCCAATACAGGACAATGTGTTTTTCAAAGATGCTCAAGGACTGACAGGAATCTGGAATAGCTGAAAAGTTAATTTTAAAGGCTCCATGTGGAAGTCATCTTAATGAAATTTACTTAGGTGTCCAAATACAAATTAGCCACCTGAGCATATCCAGGAATTTTGTTCCCACTTAGTTTGAAATCCTGACCACTGGTTGGATGTCAGTTCCTCTGGAGAAGACTGTTCATGTTCATTGAGCATAAATGGAAATTAAACATTAGTTCAGAATAGCCATGGAGGGTCAGATGGTTTAGACTTGTTTTAGATTAAGACACTTGCATTTATGTACTCAGGCATGCATGTCTTAATATCAGACAGAACATTGCCCTGAGCTTCTGGCCTAGCCTAGGAAAATATTGTCTTCATGGGCTGAGGAAAAGGTACACCTACAAACTTCCCCAAGATCTGCAGTCAAGCAGAAGCCTGTGCAGGAGGTTTTTGGCTCCTGACTAATCCAAATGGGTAATTTTCAGACTTTCAACCTTATGAGCAAAAAGCAACTCCCAGCAAAATCATAGAACAGTTCTTCCTCAGGTATTAATCCCTTATTACTTTTTGTTTTGCCTTTAAAATATTCTAGAGGAAATAATTTCATTCAAGTAATATTAGCGCTTCTTTCCTTCTATTCATCTTGGTCCCCTCTTTACTTTCTGCTAAACCATAAATGATAGCATTTTTGCTTTACCTTCTCTCTCTTCTTTTTTCATGGCCTCAATGATTTATTTTATAAATGGTTACACAATCTTCTGCTGCACTGACCTGGATCTGAAGAAAACAGGCCTTGTATTATATATTTTAAATGCTAAACAAGGAGAAAAAGGATGAAAGTTCCATTGACAAAATATTTTTCACTCAGATTCTATATTGTATCTACTGAACATGAGGGTTTTGCATTTTGCATTTGGATACACAGTAAGAGAAAAATACTTAGAGAAAGTAGCAGTTCTGGTATTATTGCATTAATGTCAAAACAAATGTTCCATGCTCTGATGGCAAGCAAGTCAATCCATCACCAAGGGTCAATTGCTTTTGCTAAAGGTGGCTTAGTTGTCATTAAAACAAATACACTGTTGTGACAAAGGCATCATAGGAATTATGCTCTGTGCCCCTTACAAAAGGAGCCTTGACATCCTACAACAAAACTAGACCTTTGGTACAAAAGGCCAAAAGCTTCAAATACTCTGTGTATGACAGAAGAGAACAGGAGAGGTCAAAGTGCACCTCCTGGTGTCTTATGTCCTCATAATAGCCGCTAGTGAAAAAATGGATTATCCTAGGAAATTGGCCATATACTACAAAGGCAGAGAAAGTCCTCCCAATGTTCTTAGCCAGCCTGTCAAGGGAAATCCTGACCTCAAGTCCTCAGTGACTGAACAGCCAGGTACCCAAACTGCTTCACAATCTTGGGACACCCCCTGTGCCTTGCCCAACATCCCAATTCTGACTGTGGCCAAACTCCAGTGCTACTGGGAAGTATATTATAGAATTTGAGATTCTGCCTCATTTGGGAAGAGTGGATTTGCAGATTCTTCCAAAAATATTGCAAGATGCTTATCTCACAAGATGTTTATCTTATGTTGATACAAAAAGATCCCTGCTACACTGTAGTCTTCATAAACAAAACAATTTTATTGCCTCAAACTAAAATAAGACATTAATTCAATACAGAAATTTACAGACAACATGTGACACTTGAATTAATTTTAAAGACTGCACTTACAGTCCCCCTTGGGTTAAAGCTTTTCTAACACATCAGGAGAATCAAGCAAATAAAGTCTATGTTTTTGCATAGAGTATTTTATGTTCAATACTTCAATATTTATGTATGGCATTATTTATCCTACACAAAAATATAGGCTTTGTGCTTTTCATTTTCTCAACACTTTAGAATTGCTAATACCCATGGGTATATTACACCCACAGGTTTATTCCTCTGACAATGCTTACCCCAGGAAAATGAAATTTTACATTTTAAATAAAGGTAGCTCTAATTTGCAATTGTAATGCAGGGTAAGAGCTTATTATACAGTATGTGTGCCAAAGGAGCTACCTTATCCTGGTAAGGTACACCATGGTAAGGACTGCTGTGAATGAATGTGACACATGAGAATGAGGGAAAAGATACATCAAGTAGCTCCAGCTACTACCACTCCACACTGCTAAAGTAACTTTAGCTGTGGCTGATAATCTGCCAGAACCCACCAATCTCTCCAGCCTGGTAAAGAAACATCACTCACACACTACTCACCTGCAAAAACAAACCATGTCTTTGTAACTATGCAAAGAAAAAGTGATGTCCCCAGAGCATCTCCCTTTTTGAATGGCTTTGGCATTAACTCTTCTGTTGATCAACATTTTATCAAGAAATCTTTCTGACTATATTGCATGAACAGAAAATTCTAGTGTACCAGTTATTCATACGCCTGCTTAACCTAGATCTATGCTAGATGTCCATGTCAATGATCCCTATTCAAAGAAGCTATTCTGAAACAAAGCTGAAAAATTTTCAGTTGAAAAACTGAAATGCTAGCCTGCTAAATTACTATTGTTTAATTCTACACCAGGGAAACTCCCGGTTCATCACTATTCTTCTCTTTTTTCAGAGCTAGGAGAAAGACACCACGTGAAGAAAGCTTGGCTGTACCATCTCCCGTACACATTCACACACTGTGAGAGGTGTAAAAAGGCAAGGTTCACTCAGGATGATGCTGTACCATCTTATGTAGAGTTGCCTAATATATATCAAGCCTAAATTGCTCTCTGACTCCCAAAGATCACTCCCACAACCCTGCTACAGCACACAGTAGTTAATAAATCTTCAGAGTGCTACCATTTCTCAAGGTGTATTTTGTTGTCCTTAATGCCGCAGGAATAACAGAGTTCATGTTCCTTGACAGCCTTAAGCATCCAGCAGAAAGAGACTGCCCATCCCTCATAAACAACCACAAGGGTTCATAGGATTTGTGGTCTGAAATGGGCCAGATGCTCCCTCAGAGCACTTCCAGAGGTCAGATAGCAGCAGTGCCAAGGGTCCTCTCACACTTGTTATGTGCACTGGCTAGTTTTATGTTAGAAGAGTGTCTTAAAAAGCCTGTATGAAAACAGACCCCTCTGCCTGCGGGCATTGTTTGCTGCCAGTGATTGCAGCATCAGAGTTACTCTCCCTGATGTGGTCTATCGAGTATTTCCTGCTTAAAACTAATAAGCTGTGAGAGTGTTATTTGTTCCCTCACCTCCCACTTTTTCTAATTTTCACTGCAAACACAGCTTATTTACACTCTGTCTCTTTTAAAAAATCAAGTGTCAACCAAGTGCTAAACTGCTGCTATTTGCCAACGTTTCATTAACACCTTATTAACTTCCAACAGCTGAAGGTGACTGGACCCTCACCTCTGTTTACTTCCTCAAAGTAACAGTTAACTGAAGCATCAGGATAGAGGCACCCCTGTAAATATGACTGAAAACAAATATGCCTGCAGAATATAATCAGGCACAACTTCAGCCAGATCTGCTAACTGACACATCTAGTTAATTTTATGCACTGTCACATACTATGAAGTTTGAAGCTCAGATTTTTATTAGAGATTATAATAATGGTCTCTGCTTTTCCCTCCTAGTCCATATCAGAAACTGGCTAAAACAGAAATACAAACCTTGTCCAAATTAGGCCACCAGTAGTTTGCGATTTCAGTTTAAATACCGGGTACAAAGGTGTGATCCTCTTGTCATGTAAATCAGCACAGCTCCACTAATTCCTGTAAAAACTGTAGTGGTTTACACAGCTGAGCCTCCCCCATGTGCATATACATTCTTCTATATTGAATTCCAGTTCATGTAGATATAACTGTAAGAGAAAGAAGGGGAAAAACAAGGTAAGCCCCAAGAAACAGGGCTCCCAGAACATCCTCCTTCTGAGGTATATCTGAATAAAAGGAAAGCTTTTCTTCAGCTTTCCCCTATTCCCCTGCCCTAACCTCCCTCTCCTACCACCCACTTCTGTGTTCTCATTTAATTTGAAAGGGACAGGACAGCTTAGATATATGTTTGCTATATCTCTCGCTTTCTCTGTTTTTCAAATCACAAAAAATCTTTCCTGCTGTTTTTTTGTGGGTTTGTTTTGGGGGTTTTTTTTGTTTGTTTGTTTTGGGGTTTTTTGTTTGTTTTGGGGTTTTTGTTGTTGGTGGTGGTTGGTTGGTGTTTTGATTGTTTTTTTGGATCCCACCCTTCCAGACTATCATTTTGCGCACCTGGAAAAAGTAACTGATTTGGTGGAAAGCAATACAGAGATATTTGTTCCTCTGCCCAAATAGGCAGGGTCTTTGAGCTCCAGCAATGCTGGAGGAGCTGGAGTTGTTATGGCTGTTCTCCAGTTCATGCTTTTATTTTTGAATGGCATATTGTTTTCTACAACTGCGTTATGTATGTATTAACTCTGGGAGCTCAGGCTGTCAGAGTGCTAGTTATCACTTTTCATTGTTCAAACAGGAAGAATACAGATGTTTCCAATAAGCTAAAGAGGGGGAGGTCTCTTCTATGAATAAGCATTCAAGAACTTGAACTAATCAACAATAAAATTTTCATGCATATAGTAAAAAAATAATCGCTTTCTGAAATAATCACTGGAAAAGCTGGTAAATCACAAAGCTAAGGTGAGAAGAGTAAAAGGAAAGGAATTGGCCAGTATTTAGTCAGAAGTCTAACGTCCACAAGTATGAAGAATCACATGGGTGATTAATAAAACATAGATAAAATAAATGGGATGCTGGTGCCACTAACAAAAGTAGTGTACCTAGTTACTACAAGAGTGGAACCTTGAATTATAGTTTCATCTCAAAATATTGTGTTAAGCTAGAACATTTAAAAATATTTGCAAGTTCATAATCTGAAAATTAATGTAGTTTATCTGATTTATTTTATTTTGCATCTACCCAGGAACATTCCCAGGTTTTACTAGTTTTAGTATAAACTAGTGGATGACTTTTAATCTTTTATTCTCTTAGAGTTCACTCTGTTTGTGCTTATTGTTATAATAACAATATATAACACAGAAATTTGTGTTCAAGGATTTTAAAAAGTCTGCAGGGTGGTATATTTTACTTGAGGATACAAATGAATGCTTTGCTCTCAGATCTCTGCAAGTACATTGGACCAAATTTTGGTCTCATTATCACCAATTTAAATCTGGAATAGTTCCACTACTCTCTGTAATGTTACTCCCAATACATGCTGATTTAACTGAGTTCACAAGCTGGTCCATTGACCTAAGTGGTGTCAGTGGGAATGTACTGTGAAGAAAATTTGATCTACTAAATTCAAATCCTCGAGGTGTTGTTCTAGCAGCCAAGTTGTTTAGAAAGAAAACACTGAACTTGAATGTTGACCCTCCATCCCAGCTGGATCTCCACGTAAACTGTGCTCCTGCTGTAGCCTTTTAAACAGATCAGCAATTTACATTTTAAATAGATCAGCAATTCAAATTAGTGAATGCCAGAATGTAGGTAATGTGTAGTGGGGAGATTTAGCACTACCTGAAATTTCATCAGCGTGCAGCAGCATAACTCTCCGTACATTTTCTGAGAGCAGGGACTGGATGGGCTGTAAGGATTTGGCTACTGCATGTCTGTACCCAGGGATGGCAGAGGTGGCTGTTAGATAAAGGAGATGGACACAGTGTCCCAGATTGTCACCAGACCCTGACTGGTGATCCCAGGTGGCCTGAAGCATGAACCTTACTGGGGAGGAACATGCCGAGGAAGCACTTTGGACAACTGCGGGAGGCACAACTGTGTTCTGGCCTGGCATGATTTGCTTATGTGGATGTGTCCCACGGGTATTCAGTGTGGGGAATGGAGTATATGGAGCAGGGATGCGACAAGATGATGGCTCTTTCTTCCAATTTGTACTCTTTTAAATGCCCATATGTTTCCAAGAATAAGAAGCATTTGCTCCTGGGAGCTTTGGGTGCCTCTAGGTTTAAATTACAGTAGCCTGTAGGTTTTTAAATAATATTCTTGAATTTTAGTGCCAAAGTAGGTGGTCCAAATCTCAGCAATGATAACTTACTGGCTGTGAAAGCAATGCGTAAACAGAGGAAAATGTAAATGGAAAGGCCAGCGTAAAAGTGTATGACTATGTTGGTGTCTTCTTCTGAAGGTTCCAGCCCATCTCAGTCTGTGTCATACAGTGGTTCATCAGGTCCTGCTAGACGGGGATCTGTCCTTCTGCCTTCCCACAGAGCCACACACACAGCAACAGCCACTTGTCCATGAGGGCCCAACACGTGCTCCGTACAATAAACCTGTAGGATTACTTGTAGAAGCAGCCAGTTTTTCTGAATTAGTGGTGGGAAAAAATACAACCGACACAGAATGAGATTTTAATGAGATGTTTTGTTTGTTTGCTGCATTTTGTGGCGCTTCCTAAGTTATTTGTCCCTCCCTTTACGTATTTAACCATTGCTGCTGGGCAGCAAAAAGCCTTTGAGCTGCATTACCTGCACCTTTGACCTTCAGCACTAATCTTACTGTGAATGGGCCAGATGATTTTGGGGTGATAAAATGCTGCTGCAGTTCTCAAGCCCAAATAATTTTTCCCTCAAAGAACTGGTGAAGCTTCGGTACTTATGCTCATCTACATCCCTTCCTTCACACGCACAAAGAGACTTCAATTGCTGCCACCAATCACAGGCGTGTAGTGCAGGCATGCACCCCTCTCCCCCCACTGCGCTAGGTCTGTCTGTCCTTGTGTCAAGGAATTCCACTGCATTTTATCTGCCTCCCTCTCGGCCTGACACACAGTGTCACACACCTCGGCGTCTGCCTTAAAAAGCATCTGCGCCAATCACAACACAATTATTCTTAATCCCTCCAGCTCTGGCATTTGTTCACCTCGCACCAGGAGGAAGAATAGGGGGCAGTTGCTTGGGATAAACACGAATGACTGTGGGAGATCCTCTCAGGAGCAGCTCTGTCAACGAGGACATTTGCCTCATTGACAGCCCCACGCAGCCTGTCATCTTGGCTGCTGCTCTCCACAAGAGCAATGGCAGCATTTCAGGCTCTAAGGGTGTGATTGATGGGTGTTGTCGGTCCCTACCTGTCAGCTCCTCGCACTGACAGGAGTGAGATCCCCCAGGGGAGGCAGCCGCACACAATACAGCCCACCCGTCCTGCTCAGTGAGACCCTGATGTCCCCCTGCAGCGCTCCTGGCAGGTGGCAATCTGCTTGGCAGGACGGGGGAAGGGCAAATGAAGAGCTGGGAGCGCAGTTTTTGCTGGCAAGGGCAGTGACATCTCTCTCAGAAGTATCTGGAGACGCTGGAGCAGGGCTGCCAGAGCAGCTGAGGCAGGCTGGCTGCTGCAGAGCACTGGTTCAGCCCGGGGTTAGGATAGATCCTGCTGCTGCAGCTGCAGCTGAGGGGACGTCAGTGGGAGAAACTTGTGGGATGCTGGCACGACTCCATGGCTATACATGTGCAACATTAAACACGTGCAGAGGGTTTGCAGTCTGTGCTCCTGAGCCCAAGGGATGACAGAGGTGATATAAGCATTTACCCCCGCCTGGAGGAATCCCCCACAGATGCCCATGGCAGAGCTGGCACACGTAGGTGTGAATTCCTCATCCCGCAGGAGCGAGGCTCAATGTCGTCTGACTGTTCCTCTGGTTTTGCATCTAACTACATAGAAGGGGCTGGTCAGAAAAATAATTCACCGTAGGAACCAGGAGCTTTTTTTCTGTTTGGTGTTTGACAGCAGGAGGTTTAGGGCTATTTTTCAACATTGAAGTTTAAAGAGGATCTTTTCATCCACAAGAACATACAAAACCTCAGACCATTCAGCCAGTGTTAACAGGAACAAAGCAACAGCAAGAAAATCCAGCTGTCTTTCAGCTGTCCATTCCCTTTCTAGCTGTCCCCTTCTCTTCCCTACCCTCTGCCCCTCCAAACCAGCAGTGCTTAACCTTTAAGCAGCTTGACCTGCCTCTCCCTGCACCTGGCTCAAATCAGCTCCGATGCTCAGGCCAGGAAACCCCAGCAGGGCTATCCAAAGCCCAGTGAAGTCAGTGGAAATACTCCCACTGGCTTCAGGGGAGGCTGTAGTAAGCCCAGCTTGAAGCAGAGCCATCTTTCCTTTAAAACTTTTGCTCGACAGTTCGGAGCCCGCAATGTCTATGCATTAACATTTTTGGGGACTTGCTACGGTGCCTGCAAGGCAAGCACTGACGTCACAGCTGGATGGCTCCTTTCAGCTGGTGCCTTGGATAACAGTCTCACAGCTTCCCTTTCCCCTCCAAATCAAAGGCAGCGGCTGCAGCTGCACAGACCAGCGAGTCTGTTTAGTTTCTGTGGGCCAACAGCCACCAGCTGTAGAGGCTGCTGTGCTTTTTTGCTGGATGGGAGCTTTTAATTCCAATAGACAATGTGTACAAATATTTCCCATACCAAAATTGTCCCATATCTTCCTAAGTTAATTAAATGCTAATTTTCTAATGAGGTGGCAACAATGGCAACAACCTATTATCAACATGCTAGCTAGTGCCCATAACCAACCGGTGAACACAGAACCCTTGCGCTGTTATTCAACTGCATTCCTATATTAATTAATTACTTTTGCAGCTGTATTATTCTGAAGCTGGACACAAATGTGGATAGTAATTTAATGAAAAAAACCACATTTACATCATTTGTAGATTCCAAAGTTGCTTTGTGTAATTTATTATTTCACAGTGTTGTTATAGAAACCCCTCATGTGTTTTCATGTCTGCTGTATGCTAGTTTAGCAAGAAATGGTGAAAGGAAAACTCAGGATGAAAATGCTATTTGTTGTGGTCTAACCCCAGCCAGCAGCCAAGTCCCACACAGCTGCTAGCTCACTCCCCCAGCTGCAGGATGAGGGAGAGAATCCAAGGGCAAAAGGTAGAAAACCCATGGGTTGACATAAAGACAGTGTAACAAGGAAAGCAAAAGACATGGACATAAGTAAAGTAAAGCAAGGAATTAATTCACTGCTTCCCATGGGCAGGCAGGTGTTCAGCCATCTCCAGGAGAGCTGGGCCCCTCACACATAATAGCTACTCAGGAAGACAAACACCATCAATCTGAACATCCCTCCTTCTTCCGACTATTTTTTATACTGAGCATGATGCCATATGGTCTGGAATATCCCTTTGGTCATTTGGGGTCACCTGTCCTGGCTGTGTCTCCTCCCCACCTCCCATGCACCCCCAACTTCCTCGCCGTCGAGCAGTACAAGAAGCAGAAAAGGCTTTGGTTCTGGGTGAGCCCTACTCGGCAAAAGCTAAAACATCTCTGTGTGATCAGCCCTGTGTTCAGCACAAATCCAAAACACAGCCCCATACCAGCCACTGTGAAGAAAATTAACTCTACCCCAGCCAAAACCAGCACACTCTTCAATACATATTCAGCATAAAAAGTTTCCTGAGTTGTGCAATAAGAATGAAATCTTGGAGTTCAGAAGGAAGAGTGTGGATGTATCTGTCATGGCTTTATAGTCAGAAGAAGACTTAGGTGCTTAAAACCTGGAAGAGTTGGGATTTACATGCTTACATCCAAAAGAGAGATTCTGCTGCCTGCTTCAGGAGGTTTCCAAACTCTAAGCTCAGCTGCAAGTACAAAAGCTTCCCAGGCATCTTGAATTTCGGTCATACCCAACAGCTATTTGGTGGTAAAAAGATCAAGTTGCCCAGCATCCACTTCAGGCACCACCTTAGTTCAGACACAAAAATATGTTCCTCTGTTTATCTTCCCTCAGGGCTGGTTTGAGCACTCCAAGAATTTCTACCAAAGAGCTCTGAAATTGGATTTTTCATAAAACACAATGGCAGCTATTGATTTCTTTTGAAATATGGCTGCTGGAGTGCTCCCCTGGTCTAAGCTGCCTTAGTATTTGAATGGGATATGAGAGATGCAGCTCAGTGTGTTACTATGCCCAGTCAGAGCTCACAGAACCACAGTTGAAAGTGACCCACAAGGATCATCAAGTCCAACTCCTGACCCTGCACAGGACCATCTCCAAGAGTCACACTATCTGCTCGACAGCATTGTCCAAACAATTCTTGAACTCAGGCTTGGTGCTGTGAGCCCTTCCCCAGGAAGCCTGTTTCAGTGCCCAAACACCCTCTGGGTAAAGAACTTTTTCCTGATATCCAACCTAAACTTCACTTCCATGATGCAAAATCAGCACACCTCCCCTGAGGTCACAAATTCAGGCCATTCTCTCAGCTCCTGCCACTGGTCACCAGAGAGGAGAGATCAATGTCTGTCCCTCCTCTTCCTCTCACAAGGAAGTTGCAGACTGTAATGAGGTCTCCCCTTAGTCTCCTCTTCTCCAGGCTGAACAGACCAAGTGACCTCAGCTGCTCCTCATGTGGCTTTCCCTCAAGACCTTTTACCATCCTTGTTGCCCTCCTTGGACACTCTCTAATAGTTTATTATCTTTGCTCTATTGTGGCACCCCAAACTGCACATGGGACTCGAGGTGAGACCACCCCAGCACAGAGCAGAGGGGACAATCCCGTCCCTTGCCCAGCTGGCGATGCTGGGCCTGATGCATCCCAGGACATGGTTGGCCCTCCTGGCTGTTGGGCCCCTGCCAACTCATATTCAACTTTTTCAGGACCCCCAGAGGAGCATATTCCTTTTGTGATATACTCTAGTCAGAATACTTTATCTCCCTGGAAGTCATTGTGAGATTTTTCTCATCCCTTCTCATAGAAAAGGAATGGTAATTTCCATCAGGACAATGACTAAAAGATACAACAGGTGCTCCACTTTTGACAAAGCTGGCACCCACCGCTGTCAAGAGAGAATTTAGATGGTGGGGAAATAGACAAGACTTCTTGATGGCATTGAAATTAAAAAGCCTGTTAAAAAGCCATTTAAAAGTGGGGAAGGGCATGGGATTTCAGACAGGCTCCTGACTTCCACATCTCCGTGTCCTGTCATCAAGTATGCTCCACCCTCCAGCACCTCCATGTGCTGTTCAGGGACCCTGGACACCCAATCAAGGATCAGGGACTGAGAAATTGCATACATCAGTGGTACAGTGTTAATGCACTTCCACATAGAATATTTTACAGCCATTCTCTTAATGGTATGAATTTCATCACAATGAACAACAGGTGAGATGCACCTGTAAAGCATTTCTTTGAGGGCTTCACAGAGCCAGTGTATTGATGTCCTACAGAGGAATAATAAAGTCTGCCAGGAAAATTAAGACATACTGTAAAATTCACGTTAAATCTGTTTAAAACAACTTGTTTACTGAACTCAGACAAATACCTCTGAACTGTTTTCATTACATTTACTACTACCACAGTTAAGTAAAAAAATACAAAGCTGACAGTAAACTATGAGTCCATTCACACTAAGGAATAGGTAGGCAATTACCTCTGCTGTATTCCTGTGTGCTTGTTTCTACTCCTAATGCGGATAGAAAAAGGTCTTAATATTCACCCCTAGTAGCTGATGACAATGACAATAATGATGATGATCATGATGATAATAGTGAAATAATTTACATTTAAATAAAATGTTTCCATTAAATAATTCTACAAACTTTGCAAAATGATGCAGTGGGACCACTTTACTCAGGTACTGAAATGCAGCCACCTCTGGAGTGAATCACAACATCTGCTCAAATATGGGTAAGGTCAATCCTGTATGATAGATTAGGATCAGGAGAAGGAATAAGTATTATTATGTAATAATGAAAGGGAAAGTGTTTGACTTCAGGTTTGTAGGAAAACAACAGCTAAAACCCCTCTGCTTCAGAGAAAAGTCCTACATGGTGTTTAGTAATGATTATGTTTTTGAGTTTTGTTTCAACCTAATGGCAAAATCTCAAGCTGTGCAGTGATCCCTACACTATACTGGAGGAAGGACAAAACCTGGCTGTGACATACCAGCACTGGGGCTTCCCAATGGCTGTAAAGCATTTCCTGAGGAGGTTTCAGGAGGAAGCCTGTTGGCACCATGCACTGAATGAACTGCTTTTTAAGATTACTCTTTTCATCCCAACCTATCACTTTCATCTTAATGAATTTGGTATTATTCAGCACAGTGGATTTAATTAAAGATATTTAAAGTATTTAAATTATTAATGATTTAATAATTAGAAATAAGGATTTTAATCAATGACTGAATAATGTACATAATTAAATTCATTTTTTTGCAAATAATGGCCTAGGTTTACTCTTTTCTCTGTATTTTCAATTCAATTTTCTGTTCAGAAGTTGCAACTCTGTTATACTGGTTTGCTGCAAAATATAGTGAGTGCAAAACATCTTATTTAATGCAGCCCAAGAAAACACACGTACATATGGGAGAAAGAATATGACAGTCTCCTAGAGCTCTGCTAAAATCTCAGTGGTGATTAAATACAGTGGTGTGAAAAACACTGGAAAAAAGAAATCACAAGTCATAAACAAAAAGTTTATAATTATGCCAGATAAAATTTACAACTTTTATACCACTAGAGATAGGACAAGATGCAATGGCATTAAATTGGAAATGGATAGGTTTTGATATTTGGAAAAAATTCTTTACTGTGAGGATGGCACTCTGAGACAGTGGAATGGGTTTCCCAGAAAAGTTCTGGATGTCCCATCCCTGGAGGTATTCCAGGCCAGGTTGGATGGGGCTCTGAGCAACCTGATCTAGTGGAAGCTGTGCCTTCTTATGGCAGGGGGGTGTGATCTAGATGATCTTTAAGGTCCCTTCCAGCCCAAATCATCCCATGCTTTTATGCATGTGCCCACAGAGTCTTGCTCAGCACAATATCATGCATAATCATGTGTATTTGTCCCTCATACAGGCAACAAACATGGGCTAGCCTGGGAGCAGCTGGAGACAGCCCTTCAGAGACCACACACCCAAGCACACCCACAAGTAAATTTAATATTGCAAAGGCATGAAGTGGCTCAGACAGGCTGTTGCAAAAGTCACCTGTGGTTCCACTGCGGACTGGGAGCAGACATCCTGGCGGGTGGTGGCCCTTTGGTGGCATATTCACACATCTGCAACTCCAGACTGCCTGCTGCTCTACAGAGATTTCTGTTGTGCCCAGTTGTTCACTGCACATTCAGAATCAGCTGAGAATCAGCCCTTAACCCAACCAGCCTCTAAATTCCCTTCATGTCTGACCAGAGTTGGATTTAGACACCAGCCTCTTGACAATTCAGTAAATCTAGGCTCTGTGTCCCCTGTGGCTTCTGCTCATCCTGCCACATCCATTCCTGACTTGGTTTTGTCTCCAGGGTATTGCTTGCCCAGGTCCACTGCAGAGACCAGTCCTGTCAATACTAAAACTGCCTGGAAGGCTGATGCAGCAGCAGGGAACACATCAGCTGCACTGGCTCTGCAGGGACTCTGGGCTCCCAGAGCAGGCAATACCACTGGGAGAAGTGTGTCATGATGATGTAACCATGAACAGACTCCTGCCTTCTCCAAAACAAGCTGCCCTGCCAGAGACACTGCCCCCATCTCTGTGCCAGCCACAGTGAATCAAGCCACTATCTGCGTGGGCTTCTTTTCCCCTTTAATGCAGCTGCCATATATCCAAAAAACAAGTCATTAGGAACATAGCAGTATTAGTCAAATCAACTTTGTTTTTCAGAGTGATACAGTTCACAAGTAGGGAGTGTCAGTGGGTGGGATTATTACGCAGTTTTCCAAGCTCTTTTCTTCCATGTGACCAAATTTTCATTCTTGCAGAGACCTCCTGCATAATTGCTGCTGAAGGTCACACAAGGTTTGTTTTTCCCAAGCTCCCAGGCAGAGTGAACTGGCCAAAGGCTTGGGATTCAGATGGAGAGGAAGTGCTGCTCCTCCAGGCCAGGGCACTGCTGTGGATTTGAGGCTCTGGAAGAAGAGCCTGCTCTGCTTGCTGGTTGCTTTCATTTCAGTACCATCTATTCAGCCTTCCACATCACTGATTATTCCTCCACTGGGACATAGATGGCCCAAAGCTTTTACCACTGGGCTTTCCAAAGAGGAACAACAGTGTCTTTCCCAAAATACTTTATGCCAGTTCCACCTCCAAGGACAGCTGTGATATCTGCCTCCAAATAATTAAGACTAGCATAAAGTAGAGGTTTTTTATAGACTATCCTCTTTTTCCTCCTCATTAGCCTGCCATCTTCATCTCTCCACCCATGCTAAGGTCAAGAAGCACCTTGTGAGAGGACCAACATAATACAAAATCTCTCACAGAGTCTCTGTATTCCTCAAGACTTCTGAGACAGAGGAGAACTTGACAGAGTGCAAATATGCTGCTGGTGGATCTGTTTTTGATATTTCGCTGTGAGGGATGTAATAGTGGGGTATTTATATAAGCTATAATGTAATGAACTGAGAGCTTTATTTCTGCAGGTCTCTAAACTGGGGCAGTGAGATAGCCTGGTGTTTTGTAATCCTGTTCTACTTAATTAAAATATTCCTGTTGGCTGGGTGGAAAGATGTGCTACCTGTGACTACCACATGATGAAAGGAGATATCAGTAGTGTACATGACTCCTTCCTCAGACTCCATCAGAGCTAGGGCCTCTGTAGTTCCTCTGGAAGAGAATTAGCATACTTCTTATTGAGATGTTTTTGGCGTTAGGTATTTGGGGTTTTTTGTGGTGTGTTTTTCTTTTTTTTTCTCATATCCAGCTGCATCAATTTCCTGATTACAAGAATCAAATTGTTTAGTTATCTGTAATGTGCATAGACTTTTGTGAAGCTTTACAAAGGAACCTTTGCTGTTAGGGTAAAACTGGTTTATTGTAGCACCTGCACTTCCTATAATCCTGAGTTGTTAATGAACTGAACAACTTTTCCTCCTCCTTCGCGTGAGAAACACTTCTCATGATCTTACTCATGAAATGATTGCGTTGGGGTCCTCTCATAAGTTTTCTTGGGTTTCTGCCATTGGAGGAGGGACTCCATAAGCAGCAGCATCTGGCAGAACATCTGCATCAAGTCCCTGCTGACATCCTGAGATCTGTCTGCCCAGGCTCACTCCTCCCTTCATAGAGAACTTGACACACCGTGTACCCCACTGCCAGACAACCTCAGCAAATATTTCTCTCTCCGAGGGAGGCTGTGTCAATTTTTCAGTGTGTTCACCCTGTATTACCTCATTGCTCACCTGATGGAAGAGTACTCAGACTCTTCTCAAACTGCTTAGGCTCTCTGGAAGAAGCCTGATGAAGAACCCTGATCTGAGCAAGCTGGAAAGCCTGATCTAGGTGCAAAGACCAAATCTAGCCTTCTCCAGTGACCAAGGAGTTTTAATTCTTCACAAATGACAGGAAAACGAAGTAACTAAGATAAATGTCAATGAGTGAATGTGACAGATCTGTTCCTCCAGGCTTTGCAAGGAAGCAGCAAGGAAGTGCTGAAGGTCCCCATGACAGCTCTGAAGCTGTTTGGTTGAAATCCTGTGGTATATTTTTTTCTGTTTTTCTACATCACTTTGAGTTATTCATTATTGTACATACCTTCTGAGTATTGAGTTATGCATTATTGTAAATACCTTTCAAAGCAATTGAGTAACTCAATGTTTAACAAAGATTCATTCATTTTCTTGTTTAAGTTCTGGGAAATACAAAATAATTTTTCATTCTGAGTTGGGAATGACAATTCTTAAACTAGTGGTGGAATAGGGGGAATAATAGCTTTGTGGAAATTATTCTAGAGAGCTGTACTGTAAGGAATGGTGGATCAATGGAATCTTCCTTTTTGTATTTTTATTATCTTTTAAATTGAACATGTTTGATGCCTATGCACAACTCCCGTGCCGCAGGAAATAAATGATTCTTATTTCCAAATGCCCTTGCTCGTGGGGAACACTTTTTTCTATCTGTAAAGACGTATAAAACAGAATCTATCTTTTTCTGTAGATAGGAATTAATTTAGTAAGAGAGACCTCTTTTGTGTATAGGAGCCTAACATAGTGTAGAAGAAACACTTGCCACTGTGGGTTTGCGGGTGCTACACTGACAAGCAAAGTGGGCTGTCTCAGATGTGCTGCCTCTCCATCACCCCATAACACTGACATAAGCCCAGTCATAGCCGTGTGTACATGAGAGGTTGAATAATGCATGGGAACAGTCTCTTGAGCATTTATTTTAGTCCTTTTCATTTGTCCTTCAGGCATTTTCCACTCCACCCTGATATGAGCTTGAAAACTTCCTAAGACAGAAGGTAAAACCCACTGACAAGGAAAAATTTCAAAACCATTGCTTTTGTTGGAGTCATACATCTGATATTTCTGTGGAGAATTTACCAAATTTCATCATCACAGAAAAATCGCAGTCTTCAGAAAAAGTCACACATATTACAAGTAATTCTTATTTTGAGGTAACCCTTAACCAAAGGGATGTAATTATCATTCTGTAACATTTCAGATGAGAAGCTATATTTGACCAAACTGTATCACTGAAAAATAAAAGCCACTCTTTTATTAATTAAAGGCAGCTGATGATCAGTTTATGAGAAAATAAAAAATTCAGATGTATTCTCATGAATAACACAGTCATGTTTATAACGTATTTTAATGTGAACTCAGAAGCCTCCATGTGTAAGTGCAAGGACTGTCAAATGCAATTCACAAGAACAGGCTGCTCTTCAAAAAAAACATCTATACAGTGTACTGGGAGAATGCCTCCACATATACTGCCTAACTTTAAATTAATTAATGGCTTTGGTAATGATCTAAAAAAGCCACTCTACTCTCTTTTCTGTTTAGTGCATCCTGTTATTACTGGAGCAGCAGAGATTGAGTGGAACAAAGGCAGAGTACTGCCTGAGAAGAGCAGTTCAAGAAAGGCTATGATTAATGACCAGATAAACATAAACATGGTCACCTGCAGTCATGAGCTCTTTAGGGCACCAAAACCCATGATACTGTTGTTAAAACAGCCCTGCCTTAAGTAGACAAGCATAGTACCTTAGCTCATCTTAAGCTGAAGGAAGTCATCAAAAGGGAAGTAGGGAAAAACCTGAGTTTCACCATGCTTGCGGCTCTAAAGGTTCCTCAGGCAGGAAAGGCTAACCTGCCTGGAACTCACAACTTGCTGTCCTCACCAAAACAGAAGAGGTTTTACTACATTACACAGTAATAGTGACTTGAGCTCTCTTCAGCTTCAGCCAGGTGAGAGCAGGGGAGATGGCAGGTCACTCCCCAGCCCCTCCTTGAAAAAGGATAAGGCACCAGGCCTCAAACTTCCAAAGAGCGGTAGACATGAGTGTGGCTTTCTTTGACTGGATAGGAGTCCCACAGACAGTAAGCAAAACAACTATGTAGAACAGTTTCAAAAGGACAACAAAAGACAATTTTTCTGGCACCTTCATGAGGACCTAATAAATAAAAGTGAAAAGGCTGAATGTCTCAGCTTCTATTTACTTGTAGTAACAAATCAGGCACCAGTAATGGTAGGAGCCTCACCCTGTAGGTTAAGCTCTGCTCTATTCTTTTTGTAGCCTGTCCAAAGCAATCCAGGACTGCAGTCCTACTCTAAACACCAGCAGCTTCCCACTGAGCAGGAGAGATGCTTTAGGAGTGCAGAATCAGCAAAAGGGCTCTCCTGTCATTTCCCTCCACATCCCTCCTCTCTGCTAAGTCCCACAGGAGAAGGTGCCTCTAGAGAAATGTGGACATTGCTAGCACCAGAATATTTACATTTAACTCTGTAACAGGCACACAAAGCTACTCTATCTTGGCATAACATGATTTTTTTACATATGAAGGCAGCAGCAACTACTCTGACTTATGCTTTGTGTAAATCCCCAAACCCTGTTTCTTCCTTACTTACATAAATGACCCATTGGTCCAAGAAGAAGCTGCTTTGCTCCAGACACCTTTATCTCCTTGTGGCCGTTTTATCATTCTATGAAAAAGAAGAAGTTGTGGTAGCTCTGACTTGATATCAGACCTAGCTCTTCTCGAGCAGCATGGTGAGTTGTGAGGTGGTTGGCTCCTGGAAGAACTGGCCATTTTGCTTCGATTTTCTTCCAGTCTTGTTTCTGGAGGAAGTGCAATAGAACAATGACATCTGTTTGTCACCAAACTCCAAACTCCATACTCACCTCCTGTGGCTGCTCTATTTTAAATTTCTACAATATCTTTGTGAAATGGCAAAAAGAGTACTAAAGATCTTTATGTTACTCAGTTTTTCCACAGTTCAGCAAAACAAAGTTCTTCGCAGCTCATATTTGTAACTGATGTGGACATACACCTTTTAGGGAGCACTTGGGCAAGGCATGAACTGTGGTCCAGGGTGGACAGCTTTTCTATGCTGTATGTAGCTATGGAGTATAAGATAACAGAATCAAGACTACTGATTGACTAGTCAGGTATTTATTTGTTTTTAACATGCAAAACCAGTACAACAATCACAGAAGCTAGAAAAAATGCAGCACTTAAAAAAGTATTCATGCAGAATGAGTATTGTACTTGAACTATCCTCCACAATCATCAGTTAGTCTGTCCCAATATTTATAGTTCATCATTACAACTGCCAAAACTGGCAACCACCAGGATTGTTGTCTCAATTAAGGACAGTAAACAGATTGTCCCATTTTTTTAATGAAAAAATCTAAAATGTAATACTTCACAGTTTAACATGTTTATTCATTTAAACGAGCTAAAAAATAGTGGTGTGACATCTGCTTGAGAGACACTGGTACCTAACATTTTGGCTGTCTCCCCACTAATTTGATTGTGATTAAGGGGGGATAAAAGGATGAGTAGAGGATTCTGTCAATTAAATGAATTGATGAACTGCAAAAAAATTTTTTTTCACTCTTGGAAATGTGCAGAAAGAAATACATCTACAAAAATGCATTACAGCAAACTAAGAGGATGATGGGGAGAAGTACTGCAAAATATCTCCACTGGCTCTTTCAGGGAAAAATATTGTAAGCATAAGATCACAGATAATCTTTGCCAATTTATTCATCTCATGGCTTCACTTCCCAAAGTGCAGGCATAATCCACTGTAAAATCTTTTAGGATGCAGTTCCAACATTACATTTCTGCTGTCTTATTGATGTGCCATATTGTTATTTTCTTAGTCATAAGCACCACTAATTACTATGCTACTGTAAGTAGAACTTGAAATGTGATCAAGATCTGTAGTATCTTTTTTGTTGGCACTGTAACTTGCCTATTCTGCTTTTCAAGTACAGCTCTCTACAGAGAATCGTCCTGAATGCATTTGACCTTCACCAACTGGCTCAGTTGTGCCTTACAGGGACAATCCCTTCTCAATCATCACTCTGTTGGGAGCTCCTAGCACCATTTTCTTTCTGAAAATGGCAGTATTCAAAACTTGGCCCTAAGTCAGCAGATGAGCCTCTTCCATTGTAGCAACTTTTATGGAAGATGCACGAACAGTTTTGTAGGGCTTTCACTGTGCTTTCCTTTAGTAGAGTTGTTCAAAACCTATGTTTTCAAACAAAACTTAGGTCAGCTGCTCTAGAGAACATCTAAGTGAACAGATGAGTCTGCTCGTGTTGCAGCTATCTGCAGTTACGTGTTGCAGCACAATCTCCCAGTCTACACGTCCTGCTAACAGACGTGCTACAGCTGGTCTGATGCATGGAAGGAGGTGATTGTGAATCACGTGGTGTCTATATGATATGCAACAGTGAACTTTAACTACAGCATTCTTCAAGAAAAGTTTAAATGTATCTCTAGGGTCTATTAGGGAACTGCTTAACATGCCTCCTAAGCTTCCAGTAAAATATGTTTATGGACTCCAGGTAGTAGAGCTAGAGCCTTTCCTTGGCAATGTTCACTAGAAGCACTAGTAAAAATTCTAGTAAGTATTTTTACTTACTAGTAAGACTGAAGCTTCTCTCCTGAGATGGTCTACAGGCTGATTCTGCTTTTGAAGAATCAAAGAGAAAAGGAAAACCACCTAGGAAGATATACTGAGCAAAATCACTTCTGGAAGACTGTTATGCCTTCCTAGCCAGAGATTCTTTCAGACAGGACATCTGCTCCCACCCACAGCACAAGGACTCAGTACAGGCATCTCCTCCACAACCTCTGCTAAAAAGAAATTCAGTTTCATCCAGGAGTAGAGGGCAACTACTGATGTCTACCTTTTCCTTCAGGTGAATATCTTTGAAAAAACTCATTAAGCTAGGTTTGCCATGTAAATTATTTGATCAGCAATCCTTCTTTGAAACAAGCATATAAAATTACTAACTTTATAATAAAAGAAGTCTTGTATGACTGAAGTGATAGAGCTGCATAGATCAACTCCAGAAAGAGATCTGATCTATTAGTATTGGGTAGGATGCCAAAGGAAGTTCTCTTCATTGTCTTTTAAGTATTCATAGACCACATTTAGTTATTTGAGTTTAGCGGCTAGAACTGCCTAAAGTAATCCATGTATTCTAAAACTGACATCAGTGCTTACTTTTGTGTTGTTTGGATTGCTTTAATGTCCTTTCAAATGTATACATAATTCAGTGTGTTCCACATTAATAAGAGAACCAAAATATTAAAAAATCATTTATTAATAAAATTGACACTGAGCAACTCATACAAAGATAGATCGTCCAAAATCCAAAAGGCATATTTCAATCTCAGATATAATTAACAGTAAAATAAGCCACATGTCCCATGAGGAATTATTGTACTGATAAGAGGTGTATTTGCTGCAATATTTACCATGTGTTTCTACATACACTGAACAGAAGTCTACCTAGTCTAAGCAAAAAGAAATTTTCCTGTTAGATGAGAATATCCTTCTAATACCTGAAGGGAGCCTACAAAAAAGATGGACTTTTTACAAAAGCATGTAGTGAGAGCACAAGAGAGAGTTGATTCATACTAAAAGGGAGTCAGTTTACATTAGACATCAAGAAAACATTTTTATTCTGAGGGTGGTGAGGCACTGGAACAGGTTGCCCAGGGAAGCTGTGGATGCCCCATCCCTGGAGGTGCTTTACACCAGGATGGGGCTTTGAGCAACATGTTCTAGTAGAAGGTGTCTCTGCCCATGGCTGAGAAGTTTTGGAAATAGGTGATCTTTTGCATTCCTTCTAACCCAAACCGTTCACTAATTTCATGATTCTGTGACCTTTCATGCAAATGAAAAAACCTGATCCAAACAAAGCCAATGGACAAACTGCAAACTGCGGGCAACATGGACTCCTAAGCCACACATCAGGGAAGCTGACAGAATCACATACATACACACCTCAGATTTGGTCTGATTTATAGTTATGGGAAATGGAATATTCCTGTTCTAGGAACTTCATGTTCATAAATTTGACAGTAAGAATTGCTTGCTTTTTAACACAACCAATTGAGAGAGCAGTTTACGAGATGACCTGCATGAAGGGAGTAACTACACATCTTTCTTAGACCATACATGACCCGGAGAGCTATATGCTGACATTAAGGAAGCAATCCTTCCAGCATATTATAGAACATGAAAACTGCTAATGTAAAGTAACAGGAGAGGTTTGCAGCTTCTGTGACATGTGGTTGTGTGCTGGTGAAGTGAAAGGCATGTCACATCCAAGGAGACAGCTTGTGATATGCTTTTCCCTCCACTGGAAGTTGGGCCATGTGTCAGATAATGCTTCACCATAAATTCAACATGTTGCGAGGTGTTTGGTCAAGTGTGCGACTAGTAGCGGGCTGTAAGTCACATACATACATAAATGTTAGGATTTTGTGTCTGTAAGAGTCATACGTAGAAAATGAAATATATTTGCATATATACGTTTCTCTTTCATATATTTTTTGGAAGACTGTTGTACTCTGAATTTCTAGAGCTGTTGTTTTGCATGGCATAAAGTGAATAAAGACTATGACACATGAAGTGGATCCTTAGAGACTCATAATGTATGTGGTCATAGTTACTGTATGGTTTAAAAATTAACTGTATTGATCCAAGTTTCTTAAGTGGTGATAATGGGACTGTGTCAATTTAAAAGAAATATATTTTCCATTATAACATTTGCTGTGATTTGTATCCCTTTGTCTTCAAAATCACTATAAGAAACCTTTGCCAGGCATCACAGGAACAAGACAGTAAACAGCTCAGTTGCAATTAAACCTAACATTCAACTCTGAAATGTATGTCAAAGGCAAAACCAAGCTTCAGAATTACGAAAACTTTTCTGAAAGTCAGTCTGCCTAAATTTCCTTGCGACATTCAGCACCAATGGCTCTATATGTTCTTGATATCAAACTGAATCGGAACTGAATCTCAGTCAGAGAAAGACTGACCACACTTTTACGAGGATCAAAACTGAGTCTTTACATCCACAAGCTCAGTTATACGCCAAACTCAAAGCAGAACAGGATAAAGCCAGACTTTTAAAGCTCCCTGCAGCTGCTCTGACACACCAAATTCTTCCAAGTGGCTTTTGGCCATCAAAAGGAACAAAAATGCTATCTACAGTGCCTAATTTGAAAGGTACTTTGCAAGAACTGAAGGATGTAATGGAGTCAAGATTTACCAGTTATTAGTACGCCAGGAAAAGAAGTGTTTTCTTATTACTTACAGCCTCTCATATTAGTTTGATGATTAAAATGATTGTATAGCTGGAAAAGAATGTTTTTATACAACATGCTCCTAACAGGTAGAGCAAGTTGATACCAAAACCATCAGGAAGAACATAATTAAAATACAATTTTGACTTTATATTAATAGTAGACCAATACACTAATTAAAACCAACATCGACTAAAATTTCTATTTACACTAGTTCAGACAGCACAGGAGGCAAAGAACTGTGTTTCAGAAGCATATGTGAATGTTAGAGCTTCTGTCATCCAGGTGCCATTTCTAACAGAACACATGTGTGCTGAACAGTTGGCAAAAGAATGAAAAAGATTATTGCAGATATATGGGCACACAGAATCTGGAATGACAGAAAATTAAGTCCATATAGAAGGTGACAGACTGCTTGTAAGAAGATATTTTTTTCCTACAATTTCTTCCATCTTCATGCATGTGCATACATGCACAAGAAAGATTAAAGGGAGAGAAAGAATGAGGGCATTTTGATGTATTTTAAACACAAATGAAGAAAAGACTTTTTATTTGGTATTTCTGCTTTCTTTTCAGAAATGAACAGGAAACTAATTTGGTTATTTGGAAGCTCTGATTCCTAAATTTGGTCAAGGCAGACACTCCTCCTGTGAAGTCAGCATCAATACCCATAATAATAGTAGCACCTGTCTTTTGACATCAAAGTTCTCTGCCTGAGAAAAAAATAATGTAAACAATAAACTTCATTTATTGTACTGTTGCTCCTGGCTTTGGTGTTAAACGAATACACTTGGCCAGGCATATATGTTCTTATTTTGGAGACCTGGAATGTGACTGACGTATTGCAAAACTTTCTTATGAATTTGGACTGCAAGAAATGGCATAGTTTACTGTCTTACAGTGAAGGGACTGTGTGTTCCTATGTAGTCTTGTTGAAGCTGAAGAAATCTTGATGATAGATTCATTACATCTGCTGGTTTTCATCTGGATCCAGATCAAGGTCAACTTCATTGGAAACATTAAGATAAAAAAAAGCATAGAAAGCCAACAAAAATACCAGTATAGCTGCAAGGACAAGGGCAACTTCCTGTAGAAATAAAAGAAAACAAAAACCTGTTAGAAATAATACCATATTTTCAGATTAACCTGGAATATTATTTCCCTTCTACAATGCACATCAAAATAACATCAGACATATATAATTGCACAAGCCATTGATGCTTTAATGATTTCTCTATTGTGGTTACCATTCCAAACATTGTAGAACCCATTCACTTATTAAAGATTTTGGTTAGTCTGATATACCATCAGAAAGAGGATATTTAGCTTAAAAATCTTTAGTCTTACCTAGAAATAGGAGCTTTATGTCTTTTTATTATGCAATTCCTTCTTTTTTAAAGGAAAAGACAGAATTCACAAACCACAGTTTTGAACACAAATTTAAGTTATGAATTTACACTGTGAATTTTGATGTTTTCTAGCAATATGTTACTGCTTTTTGCCAACAAATTTGTAATTTTTTAATGAAGCAAACACAGTATGGTGGAAGTCAATGAAAATTGCTACCTCTACCTCCCAACCTCCTGGCATGCAGTACAACATGGAACTACAAACTCCTTCAGAATTGGATGAAACTTTTCTTTCTTCCACTCTGCAATAAGGCAAAAAGCATAACAATTTGCACTTGCACTTGCCTCTCTTCCCATAAAATATTGCAACTTGCTGCATCTTCCTTAATTACCATAAAAGAGACTTCCAAAGTACACATGATTTATAGCAGCTTTCAGAAGCAGAAAAATGTTTTTATACTACACATTATACTCATTATGTGACTGCCTATCATCTTAAGGCTGGACTCTGTAAAAATATAATTATAGTACAATCATCCTCTTTATATTTCTTTTATTTCCTATAGTTCTTTCCTTTTTATTTCTTTCAAAGACACTGTATTTCACATTTTAAAGTTTTTATTTTTCTGTCAGGCACAGAACACTTCCTATAGTGTTGACCCTCATTTTGCTAGACAATGAAAGATGAACAATAAATTTGAGAAAAAATCCTTATGTCCTTTCAGCTCACAGAAAATATGGCTCTATAGCTAACAACATCTACTGCTTGACTCCGGATCATCATGATGAATTTTTAGAATTGTGCACTCAAGATGCTCCAAAGGTTAGTTTGTACCTCCAAAACCCACTCTCCCTCTAAGGAAAGAAGCAAAAGTTCCCCTTCAATTCTTAGGTTCATGTTAAACAATAAAACAATTACATCAGAACAATCCCAATGTACATTTAAAATGAGAGAAGAAAAAAAGTTTAGTGATTTTATAACAACTGATCTGAATTGGTACAGAAGATGTCACATCAAACCTACTCTGTCAGTGGGACTGAAAGGAGATGCCTGCATGGAACCAAGACAACAAGACACCCTTTACTGTCCAAGGACAGACGTCTGTCTTGTGTCCTCTAAGAGAGGCCAGGTGAATTCTTCCCAAAAATGACCATTCTCCCCTTAGACTAGAAGGGAGTGCAGATGGTACCTCTTGTGTGTACTGTGGGATTAATCCTACCCAGTATCTCTAGGTTGGTGGTGGCTTTGTGACCAGCATTGTGTCCACTGACATGAAGGAGTTAAAACTGTGCATTTCATTTTTTAAAGTCTAGCCCATAATCTGGCATTCTTCTATATAACAGCATTTAATTTGCATTTACATGAATGCATTATTTAGTTTATCAGAATGTTGGATCAATAATTCAACATATGCCATCTAATAAATTTTGAAATACTACTGCCTAGCTGGCATATGTTCTATAGGAGCATATTCTTTATTCTATAGAAACCTTTGCTTTATATGGATGATTGAGATGTATTTTAAGTTTGTTTTACCACATTAAAATTGCTCCTGCAAATTTGCTGATGCTGTTGGCTACAGATTTCAACCACATTTTCCTCTTAGAATTTTACCATTCTCTGAACTTCATCCTCCTGATTTAACTGTTTGATTTTAAAAAAAAGTACATCTAATTCCCTCATATATTAAAGGAAAGTGATTTTTGCTTTGTTGCAGTTGCAACACGTCAGTATCTCACAAAAGGGCATGGCAGCATCAGACAGGTTTCATTTATTTCCTTGTATCCACAGCTGTGCTCCCAGACCCATCTGGCCACACAGCTACTAATCTTAAGAGGATGTAATAAACAAGTGACATACAAGTGCAGGCTCCATCTGCTCAGGAGAGTGGACAACAAAACCGTACAATGCAGGCACCGTTCACACTTGACACAGAGAGCAAATTCATTCCAATATTAAAAAGTTTGTCCCTTGTTTGGATGCCACACTTCCCACACTTTCTGTTTTACAATAGGTTTACCTTTCTCCTCCCTTCTCCCCAGTCTCCCTTATGAAATGCTGTGAGTAGCAGCAGCAAACTTCAGGAACCTTTGCATTAAAGATTTGTTTCAAAGGAAGTGGAATTGGGAAAATCTTCAGTTTTATTCTCAGGCTACCCAGTAACTGCTTGACAGAAGCTATTCTTTAATTCCTCTGCCTAAGTTTCACAATGAGTAACACTGTGATAACAATACTATTTTCCTTGCACAGCCATTAGGAACTGGGTGGGTGGATCAGTATTTATTATCCCCGGGAATGAAAAGTCTTACTAAAACTCCAGGTTTGAGAATTATGCAAGAACCTTAGTTTTGAGTTACTGAAAAAGGCAGAGTAACAAAAATCTAAAATAAATGGCCTTACAAAGGACATCTGGCTCTCAGCTAGGGATATGCAGTCTCTTAAGAATTGCATCCAGTTTATGGACATTTATAAACATAAATTTTTGCAAGGTAAATAACAAATGAGATGCTACACCACTGCACTGTATTTGCAACAACAGATATATATTGTAATTTTAATTTGTTTTATACTTTCAGGCTTTGCTATTTGTATTTTAAGTCATGCATAGAAATGAAATGTTAAAATACTCCCCGCTTGGCATATATAGCTCCCTTTCTCTTGCACTTTATGGATCATCCCCATCATCCTCTGCAAAATCCATTTACTCAAAGGATTTTACCATGAATAATTAAAGAATAGAGAAAAAGTCCTATAGAAATAAACTTAAAATGATCAGAGAGTTTTTTCTCCTTTTTTTGTTTCCTTTTATATCATGGCACAGAACACTAGGAAACAACATTTCTACTCTCAAATCCCAAAGTACAGTCATAGAAGCCTTTTAAAAGGAACAGAATTTTCTATTTTATTCTCTTACATGTAGAATAGCATATGTAGAACCCTACTGATTTCAGTTTGGTTAAGTTTTCCAGAAACGTTTCATAAAGGAAACGCATACCATTACAGCACAATGTAGATTTAATTCTCCTATCATTTTTTGTCAGTTTTATGTCTCTCATGCCAAAATACTTGGATTATGTCCTCAAATTCACCCTGACGGAGCAAGTGGCAGAGCTGGGATCTAAACAAAATTAATCAGGAGGGGGGGTGAGGAAAAAATGTTAGCTATGATAACACAAATCTGGACACTGTGTATGGCAGCATCATATCCTACACATATAGAGAAATATAGTTCCAGGAAATGTCAGGGGGTTTTACATGTTTTTAAATTGTCCTTCAAACAGAATCACACCTTTTTTACCTGAAACCTGCTTAAAACTAAGTGAAAGAGTACCACAAATTGCTCTCTTTGAATTGCTAAACTCTCCCTAACTCTTTCTGAAAAGAGATGAAAAGAAAATCATGCTGACCAAGGATACCTGTAAAAATAAATATATAGGAACTGACAATCTTTTTATCTCATATAGTTTTTAACTGAAGTCTTTAGGTGGATATTCACTGCGACCACGTTTTAGAGTTTCAACAAAATCGTATTTATAAATGAATGTTTACTTCCTTAATGCAAGACATTCTACAGCTAACAGAAGGCAACAAAAGTAATTTATGAACTTTTATCCACACTTTTTTGGTTCTAATTTTTTACTGTGAAAATTTCAGATGGAAGAAAGACCATTGTTGTCTCAAATAATGAGAACAAGGTGCTATTAGTGAGTAATCAAAAACACCTGGCTGTATGCCTACAAAGCAACAGGATTAATTTTAAAACAGCTAGATGCAAAATAATACATGCAGGTATCAAAGATGCAGACAGTACTTATAAAGTGGAGTACTCTGCCTTGAAAACTGTACTCTAAGAAGGTCTTTGGATTTCATGGAGGGATTTCCAGCAAGGAGATGACCAGTATTTATTTTATCTTAAGAGAAGAATGAGAGGTAGCTTGGTTACAGCATATAATTATATACACCTGTATTTAAGTAAAGCATTTCACAGTGTGGTGTCCTTTCATCCTGTTTACAAGAAACTTTCAAGGCCCAGCTGCAGTTAGATAAGTTCAGCCTTGAACGAAGATGCCATTTTCTATGAGCAAGAATGATTTAACATTCTTCAGGAAAATATAGACTTCCATACCTGTGAGTCCTTTATCATCTGATCTCTCTCAAAAAAAGTATGTTTTTATTCAGCAATTGGAAAGAATACTTGGCTTGTGTGAAAAGAAGGACCTTGCTGCCAGGAGTCAGCAAACTCAGCTCTCCTAGCTGCTCCTCTCCTTCGGGGCCCTAGGAAAACTCAGATTACTTCCATGGTCAGTGCTATATTCTGAACCCCAGAAGTATCAGGTTATTAAAAGTAATAGCACCCTATGTTTAACTGCTCAGACTTTTTTATATAGCATCAAAAGTTTTCTGATGTTGACATTTTTCTCCAATTGTATTGATTTTATTTCTAAGATTTGAGGTTTTGCTGGTGTTGATTACTCTTTGAAATGCTACAAACTGGTTCTAAGTAGAGACAAAAGAAAGTTTGAGAAAGATGGTCTACTGCTCCAAGCTCGTACAGAAAATCCTCCTAAGGTTTTGCTTGGTGCATCTTCTTCACATCTCAAACCACCATGATTTTGATACTTACGTGTTCAGGTCAGGCAAGGATCTGATTTTGTTCTTCTCTTTGTACCTGTTGTCTCCCCTCCTTCCATTTCAAGGTCAGGGATCAAAGCCTGACTACAGGGATAACTGGGAATATCACACTTTATCCATTGGTAGCACATTAAGCTGCTCTGCATTTTGTGAGACACATAAGTTGGTTTGAAGACCCAGTATTTTGGTCATTACAAAGTGCTTGGACTTTGCAGAAAGTATTTGGATGAAATTTTATGATCTGTAACATATAGAAGTGCAGATCAAATGATCTAATAGTCTCTTGTGGCCTTAATTTCTACAAAGCTATGAAATTCTATTCTTGTAATGTAGTTCACTAACTTAGCAGATTATGAACGGCATGAAGTCAGAGAATATCCTTTGCTAAAATACACTAGGAATGTGTTGTTATATATTCCTATTTAAGTTGTCCCAGATGAGAGAAACTCTCCATAGTGAGGTATCTAACTACACAACAGATTAAGCAGATATGCAAAAGAATGACAGACAGTAAGCTCTCACTTTGTTTAGGAAACACTTTTTCCTTAGATGAATCGATGTACTTGGTTGCTAATAATTCTCTGTGGAGTGAGATGCTGCAGTCAATAATGTCTTTGCAAGTACTTTGCAAATACTACTGTTAAGATTTGTGCCTACCTTTCAAGAAGAGAGGAAACTTCACCACTTGTCCCATGGACTACTGATTTGTTCTTTCAGCCTGTGAAAAAAAATCTCTCCCCAGGAACTCCCATAACTTTCGGTCTCTGCATACCAAACTCCAGCTATCTGGGGGCCAAGCTTCCACACTTCTCAAACCATTTTCTGCTTGTAGCCCTCCTGCTGGCGTGTTTTCCTCACCCAATGACAGCAGAGCTAGCACCAGTGGTGGAAAGGCTTTCCTGCTCTTCTTGGTAAGGATGAACAGCTGGGCGTCTACCAGCACAAGCCACATGTGGGGGGCCAACAAAATGACCCAGAGAAAATTCAGAGGCTCCCTTTTGGTACTGCTACAAAGAACTTTGTCTTATCCAAACACCAGGAGACATACAGCACGCTGCTTTCTCTTGGAGCTGCTTCTCTAGACAGGGTCCTGCTTTTCCAAGAGACACAATGTATTTTGGCACTGTCTGCATTAGTGTCACATATACAAACAGAGCCAGTACAATAGCTCTGCTACAATATTTAATCTTTAAACATGTTTAAAGAGCAAATATGATACACCAAATACTAGCATGGTCACCCTGCTTGAATTAACTTTGGATAGTTATTAGTGCTCAGCTGCTTCTCTGACATTATCAACACAGATAAAAATCTCTCATTGGGGAAATTAAAAAGTACTAAATGCCAGTGACTGAAAGAAACTTTGTTACTTTAAACGTTGCATTAAAATGACAAGGCAATCAAAGTTTGACAAGACAAGCTAATTAGTATGCCAGCGATGAAATGTGAAGAATCTCCAGGGGATTGGTTCTGAAAAGTTTTATGTCATTTATAGGGCCTTTTTTTAAGCTAATGTTGTCAGCTCTCATGGTGAAATACACAACAGTTGAATTTCATTATCTTCATAGAAATTAAGGATTAAAATCCCTTCACTATTTTCTAGTCCTCTTTTTTTCTGCCCTAAATACTACACTAAGCCTTAGTTTACAGCCAGGCATGTAAGTTCTTCAGGACACTAATGCAAAACAACCCTAGAGTTATCATTGACATATAAAAGCCTATTGTTCTAAGTGGCTGTATGGTGCTTATTGTGTTAGCTTATTGTGTGTATGTATTTCACAGAACTACAAACATATTCCCCTTTCCCAGAGAGTTTATACTTTTGCAATTATCCTTCCCTACAATATTTTTATTAGCTTCAACTTAGCTCTTTATAATAAAAGGTTACTTTATTTTGAAATTCTGCATACTGCATCATGTACTGAATAGGTATGTATATAAACAAATAAAATACATTCCAAATACATGCATGTGTCTGGTTTCTTCTCAAAGATTTACAAGAACTTTGGACATTTCTATTTAAAGTGCCTACTTATTACATTGCATTGTAGTTATATCACTTTTTTTTTTCTCTTAACATAGATTGAAGTTAATCAACTGCTACAGCACAGAATTAAGGCCTATAAAATAAAAAAAGACTAAAATCCCAGCCTTTGGAAGGTGAATCATGTTGTTTATTACCATTACTCATCCCAGGGAAAAGGAGGAGCTCTTAAGAGACAGTGGGGAGTGGAAATGGGCTTCTGCTTGGGGTGGCAGGTGAATTCCTTCCTGACGTACCTCACATCTCCAGGTGCCCTTAAACAACAGATATGAGGCCCTGGAATCTGACAACCATGGAGATGAGAATGTGGATGAAGATCCATCCAGGCTGGAGGGGCTGCCTAGGGCAGGGCAACCTACCCTCCACATCAAAGCCTCCTCAATTAAGAAAAAAATAAGTGCAGTGGTCATTGGTGACTCCCTTTTGAGAAGAATGGAGGGCCCAATATGCCAACTGGACCCAGCCCAGAGGGAGGTGTGTGAGCCTTGGGAAAGCACCAACAAACTTCCCAGCTTGGCATGGCCCACTGACTACTGCCCACTGGTTTTCCAGGTGGACACATGGAAAGTCCCAACAAGACTAAGGATGATTAAGCAGGAGCTCAGGGCATTGGGACAACTCGTCAAGGGATCTGAAGAACAAATTGCGTTCTCTTCTGTCCTGCCAGCTGCTGTCATACCAAACATAAGTTGTCAAGAATTATTTCAAAAATTATCCAGAAAACAACAGAGGAGTATTTAGGATAGGTGTGGAGGATGGATGTAAAAAGATGGCACTTGGCAGCTGTATCTTAACACTGGACTGAGCAAGACAAGCCGTTCTTGAGAGAGGGGTACAGGTTATGGGGCTTCACAACTAGGCAGCTTCTCCAGGGATAAGGAAGGAGATTTCCCTACAGACACTCTCGGAGCATCTACTGCCCATGGTGAAGTTCTGCTGCTGGAGGGATTGAGCAGGGTGACGAGCTGTCACCGTGAGGTGGGAAGAGGTGCACCTTCACCCCAAGACATTAAATACACCTCACTTCCATGCTGAGCACTGTGGGGTCTGTCAGCAGAAGTGCAGAGTTTACTCTAGAGAAATCACCCATGTTCTGTTGGAAGTATTATAACATCTACTAAGTCTGAGGTTCTTGGCATTAAGCAGGCTCAGTGAGAAGGATGCAATCAAAAGCCCTGCCTTCCTTCCCCTACAAGCAAATCCCCAAAGGGAAAGGTGCCCAACTTACCTTCCTTTTTGCTTCAGCTCTGTCAGCTTTTCTCAGCAATTTGGAAGCAAAACAAATTACTGTGATCTCTTTGGGGATGATCCAGATTTTTTTTTAAGGTTGAGAAGCACAAAAAAAATTACAGCCGGAAGAAAATATTTTAAAGAATTTTTTTTTTAAGTCAGAAGCAGAATTGTAAACCTGAGACATCACACAGTGCAACTAGCAGAACCCTAGAAACACACCCACTGAAATTCTACATACTGGAAGGAGGACCTGGACAGAAGGACCTGGAGAGCACGCGTGCACCTTGATGGCAAAAGTCCTTTATTCACTAATACTCAATTCTTCATTACATATATGATTACACATAGGCCCTTCACCCTCATTTTTAGGAAAGAATTACTTAAGAAAATGAGGAAATGAAACAGGTTTTGAAAGACCAAATCTCATACTCTTCTCACTTGTGAAAGACATGCAAAAAACGTGTTCATTTTAAAAGAATTAGGCTGTACAATAAGTACCCAAGTAGAACATCACTTTTAAAAGGTCACATCATTGAAAGAAAAATGAAAAGAAAAAGGAAAATTTAATAAGAAAGGAAGGAAAAGGAACTCAAAAGGTTAATAATTTATCCTTTAAACAAAAAAGGCAATCTACTTTTTCTCATTAAAACCTGACACACAGCACTAACTGAGGAGATTATGTTGTGAAAACATACTGCATCACACGGTAATGCTTGATCGAGATCAGCAATCAGGAGCAAAAAGAAAGCACTGTTTCGTGATTATAATAGCAAATTCTGGAAGACAACCAAATACATCATCTGGCAGCCTAACAGCTGTTACAGCTTGGTAGTAATACCTTGGCATTTGCTATAAGCTATAACTTGAAAAAATTGATTTCTCATCTGCCAGAAACAAGAAAATGTTCTCCTTTTAACATTTCTCAAGTTTCTTTTACTAGAATACCCAGATAAGGGATCCACTTTTTTATTTTCCTCAGGTTTTACTCTTGCTGTTAAGTTAATAGTGTATCAGTTAGATTAAAAAAATAGATTTGAGGAAAAAATACTGGAGGCAACATAAATAATGTGTGTTCAGATAGATCCCATTTTGATGACACACTGAGTAGTAGATAACAAAATATTTCTAATTGTCCTCCTTGCTCATATTCACAGCTGTGATCAAAAGTCATTGTTATACTTCATACCTGCCTGAAAAGAGAACATTTTCAAAATAAAGTTTAGTACCTTTCCATATGCTTTCCTTTGCTGTTAGTTAAGCCTTCTTTTTCCAAGTCAGAAGCAGTACACAAGGATGCAGACTGAGACAATAATGCTGAGAATTAACAGTACTTAAAAAACCCAGTCTTTAAATTACTACTGGTATAGGATGAGAAGAGGAACATGGGAAATATTTATTGTAATTTGTAACTATATGAAATAGTTAAAGAATTTGTTCTGTGTGTAGACAGGCTCCCTAAAACCATCAGTTTTCTAAGCACACAGTACTTTAAACCTTAAAGTAAGCATGCATCAAAACAAGGATATAGACTACGTAAAATCTTTCAGCACTTCAAATATTCAAGTCATTTTAAGGTTAAGTAAAAGCAGTTAATCATAAATATTTTAGATTCTAGCATTCAACTTAGATTTGAAGTGTCATAAACAATATCTCTCAGAAATCAATATTCACACAGTACATCTATGGGGAAAAGAAACAAATACAAAGGTAGTTTGCGCTATCGAAGAGGTCTCTACCTTTACGCCTAGTGCAGTTTTCTTGGCCTCTGCTTTTAATCTTGTAGCTCTTAACATAGGCCTGGTTTTCTTATAATCTTGTTTCCCTAGAGTAAAAAAGCATATTCAATGAAAACAACGCAACAATAATATAAAGAACATAAGCATTTATTTCAATTGAAAAGTCATATTCAACATAATAAAAACATCCCACAGTCCAGCATTTTAAACAACAGCTACTCTGTCACACAGGGATTCAATCTGTGGAACAACCATGCTTAACACAGACAGTGACAGGAACAAGATCCGACAAACCAGTGTAGAACCTGTTACTCCACAGTGACATCAAAATACATCAATGGCTAGATATCCACTAGTATAATGTTTAATAAATTCTCCATAGGAATCAGCCAGCAAATAAGTAGATTAAAGGTAGATTATGTTTTTCCCTCTCATTGAAATAAAAAAAAAGTCATTAGAATTTTTCTCAGTTAGTCATCTCTAATGCATATATAAATGTGCAATACAAGACATTTTGGTGAATGTAAAGGTTTATAATTCTGAACTGGAACATTATTTGCAGGTATCAGAACTCAGAGATATGGAGATCAGTCTAAGTAAATGCTAATAAAACCATCTGCTTGTAGAAAAACATTACACAAAATCTTCTAGATTAACTTTCTACAAGTTACAGGGACTACCTGTTGCAGCCACAAAGAGTGAAGCCCAGTGATTACAGTGAGCCCACATGTACTGAGTTCAGAGGACAGGTTAAGTATTCAGAAATGGTAGAAATGGTATAAATCATTTATCTCAACTTAATAATGAAGCATAAACACCTGATATCTCTCAGGGATATTTCTGCTGTCTGAAAGGCCTGTTACTGTTGTATTATGAACTATTAACTATAGGTTTCCTCTAAAACTTTGTCCAGTGGTTTTGTATACAAAAATCCCATTTGTCCAAGCAGATGTGATTTTACATTCATTATCAATAATGCAATTTTTCATTTTATGGCTAACTTGAAAACTGGGATATTATCATGTAGTGAGGAAATTCTGAAATGTGAATGTCTTTTTCCAGTAATACACTGGATTCATGGAAATCCACTTCTGACTTTGTCTACTCCTTGTATCACCCTGCTCATACTCAATACAGAGATTTTCAGTGTAGCATATCGTGAATGCTGAACTCACATTACAAATTTGCTTTCCTTATATAATCTCTCCTCAATCCTATGGATTATATATTGTGAAGGTCATCATACTATTCTTTGGTCAGATGTTACTCATAAAAGACCTGAAATAACTTAAAAATACTCAATAACAAATGGAAAAATAAATGAAACCATATGTGTTAGGAATAAAAAAAAAGGCAGCATATATCCAAGAAAACTCAGAAGACAGAGTGAAGAAAGGATGACAGAAAGATGATTTATGTCAGAGGCTCCAATATATTCATCCAGTCAATACATCTTATTAGCAGGACAGGACCACTGCACCATTATTTTTCAGAAGTCAATAATATCTAATAATAGATGTATCAGGAGTGCTGTAATTTTTTAGAACAGCTGGAGAAAGACTTGCAGAAACAACAAAAATGGCTAAGTCATGAGATGATGCCAGCCAGAGAGAGAATGTGTTTCTTCTTCCTAATGTCCCACACTCATACTTTTGCCATGAAATAGTTAAAAGATCTTTCAGAATTTCCATTATAAATGGTAGGAGTTTATTACTCATAAAAATACACTCCAGGCTGAAATTTGGCATAGACACACCCCAGCCTTGAATTTTTTTGTTTGTTTGTTGGGAGCCAACTTTCGTAAGTGATGCAGCTGTTCTTACTTACTTGTGAACAAACTATAGAAATGTATCAATCTGAAATGTTTTAAGCATGAAAAATATCTTCGTTTAGAACTATATAACTGACAAGCACTAAGTTCAATCTCAGTTCTCATAATTCAGGTTTGCTGCTCTTCCATCAGGGGCAAATGAAACAAGACAGTCAGAAATTTCCCTTCAGTGATGCAACAGCATTAGATAATGAAAACTAGAAAGCCTGGTAAGGTCCATTAGGAATGGGACACAAGTCAGCTAGTAAAACCCACCTCCCCTTCCTCCCATTGCCCATTCTCTCTCCTCTTCTCCACAGCTCAAGTGTGACGGTGACACGAGCAGTGGCAAATATTGCATAGAAGACCCAGTCTGTGAAATACATGTATGGGCAGAACCATGTTTATTCACTCAAATGAGAAAGCTTAGTGGTGCTCTTTCCCTTGGTTTCTGGCACCCTCCTACTCTTTATTCCAGTATCATGGCTACAGCTAAGACTGGATTCTTCTTATCTGGAAAACACTTCCAGATTTGTATTAAGTCTGATATGAACAACTAACCCACTTACAACAAACAGGCTATTTCAGTGATGACTTTAGAACTGGTAGTTCTCCAAATCCATGCACCTGCCATTAATTTGCCACTCTCCTTGCTAAATGTAATAGCCAAAAGGAAAAAAATATGGTAGGGAAACAGTCTGAGTCCACCAAGTGCAAAAGTTTAAAAAGGGCATCTGTGGACTTCTTTGTAATGAAAACCAGATTCAGCAATTGTACTAAAAGACTCTTAAAACACATGAACTTTCTGAGGCCTTGGGAAAGACATCTGCACTACAGGACTATAAAGAACAATGAAATGCAAAGCTCCTGCCACGTGAATACTGATCATTACCACCTGGAAAACAAGCAGAAAAAAGTAATACAGGCTCCCTAAAGCCTCCCTTCTTTTGGACTTGCAAATTCAACCCGTTGGGATAAGTACATTCACACTCTCAATGTCTTCTAGTTTTATCTCACTTATCCTGCAAGCTGTCTTGTACATTTATCTGTCAGAGTCATCAGTTTAAGCTGTTTCTTCTTCTCAGGAAGTGATCATCAAAGCCAGTTGAGACAGACTCATTAGACAAAGCCCCATTTGTCTGCTTTATCCAATGCCTATCTGAGACACCAAGTTTTCCTGATGAAGGCGAGAAGAAGCCAAAAAGATACAACTGGAAGCTTTCCAGACCAAATCTTACTCTTCTTATTACTTAAAGAAAATCCTTACCTCTTTGAGTAGTCATTATTGTTATCAATTTGTCATCTCTTCTCTCAAACTCTAAACTTGCTTCTAGTGCCAGCTTCCCTTAACTTTTTTTGTAACTAGCCCTATTTATTTATTTATTTTTAAATGAATACACTACTTCTTTCCTATTTCAGGTCCATCACTTCCTTTGCATTTTTAAGGCCAAAGAAGCACTCTATGATAGGGCAACTATTTTTACTGACTACAGCTCTCTGCTTGTCCTGCATCCTGGCAGTCCATCCAAAGATCATCCACCTTCCCATCCAGTGCTTGAAGCAGCCTTTGCCTTTCAGAAACTCTACAGAGCTCACCTTGCACCTCGTCCCTTCCTTCCATCCTTCTTCTCCACTCCTTTGGTGGCAAACTGACCTCAGTAGCACCTGAACTGAGCTGTACCATGTTTACAGAACCTGTTTGGAAAACTTTCCCCAGGTAGAAATGAAGACTATTTTACCAGCTGTAGGATCAGAAAAGGGTGAAGATAAGGGAGCTTTTTAGCTACTAAAACAGCTATATTGTGAAAAATGACAAAGGGTGCCTCCTTCAGAGTGGGTTTTAGGGATTCATACAATATGCAAAGTGAGTTTGTTTCTCTTCATATAACTAGGAATAAAAATCTATGGATTTGGAAGATTTTTTTTTTATTTAACTGTGCTTACATGGGAAATTGAGATCCCATACATCTTCTATTCAATAATTTTAATAACATATTAGAGATGACTTGATCCTGTATATTCAGTACTCTTTTTAATTAAACCTCCAATTACATGATGATAAATGCAAAAAATCTAAATAATATGTATGTTAGACAATTCAATTAAGTTCTGGATTAATTTTTTTTAGTCTACAGAAATACTGTGACACTGCCAGGTAGTATGCACAACACTGTACTTCTGCACACATACCAAGCTCCTTTATACATGTAACTGAGAATGCAGTATGTTGAGCACTGTATTTCAGAAAACTGACTACATTTAGGATTGTGTTTAAAGATGCTGCTGTTTAAGACACAACCTGAAAAAATCTACAGAATAACTTCATGAGAAAAAAAAATATATTTCCAACCCTTCTAGATATTTACTCTTTCATTCTAACAATAGCTCATTACTGGAATTGAATAACAGACTAAAGACTGCCTCTCTGCTTTTCAATTCATCAGGCTTAAGCAGAAACAGGACTGCATCTTTGGCCTTTGTTGATGCTGCTGTCCAAGCTTATTATCATATGAATATCTAGTTATTGTTTTATAAATGTTCACATTTCAGGAGCTCCCTGCTTTCTTTTCTCTCAGCAGACTTTACAATATCCACCTTCATTATCATCATGTGGCAGCATTGCTCTTCGCCTGCATTTGCTACTTTAAAAATTAATGCACTGCTATTTTCTGAATACTGTACTGCGTAAGCTGCTTATGAGTACATTATGCTATCAAGCAAGCACATGCAGAAAAGCTTCCTAAACTGTTATTCTTTCAACGAAAATACAGCTGGTTCTGCTTCAAAGGCACTTCTTTTCACCTGCAAATGGACTTGCTTCTACACTTATTCCTCAATTCATTGTCTTTTATTTGTGTCTGCAAATCTTTAATTGCCTTTAATTAGAAAGAAGTAAATTCAGTGCTTTAATCTTGCAAATACATTCAATCATAATTCTGTCTGGGATGAATACCAAGTTCTATTCACTGACTGATCTTTATAACAAAGGTATATAAATTTATTGTCCGTTTATATAGACCACATCAATTAAGCCACAATGGAAAACCAAATAGATAAGAGTCAAAATATTTGAAATGAGAAATGTGCAATCTAAATTTAATTACTCAGACAAATAATTTGAAGATGAGTTATTTACAGCATGACAAAAAACCTGACAGATAGTTAAATTTTTTAATCACACTACAGATTTAAAATTCCTTTCAACACTTTCACTATAATTCGTAACAACCAACAAATTGCTGTCCTGAATCTTTCTGTGCTGGTATTAGTCATACTCAAAACATTAGTAAGATGTTTTCCATACATTAGCAATCCATTTTATATGTTAAAGTACTGCTTAAGGATCAATAAAACTACAACTAGAGGGCAAATTTTAGTTACCAGTAGCAGTTTAACTGAAGTACCTTACTGTAACTGATACTGAAACCCGTACTAAAATATATACATATCTAATTAGAAACTAAAGACAGATTGTGGCAAGATTTACTGAAAAATTGCAAGTGTGAAATCACACACCTAGTTAAGCAGAAATCAATTGGTTTATCATGATTATTGATATGAATTAGTGAAGGTTCCAGGAACCCTCCACAAAACCCCACAGAACAAACAGAACAACAAAATGGATTTCTGGTCTTTTCAGGGTTTCCACAGCCTGACTTCAAGCATCTCACCCTTTTACCTGCAGTAACAGGGCTAAGGGAAAATTAGATCTCATTAGCAGGGACAAACGCTCAGGACGGAGGAAGGTTCAGTCATGCCATCCTCCACAACCAACTATGCAAGACACAGAAGGTCACACCCATTACACCTGAGTTCAGTTTTAGGTGATTGCTAGTTTTGGTCTCTCTTTACTTCCCATAGAGAGACTTCTCCAAAGAGTGAGTGACAGCAGCCTAGCACAGCCTAAAGAGCTCCCTGCTGCTGCCTGTTTTACTGTCAAGAACAACTAGAGATGTTCAGAACGCAAGTCAGGTGGGTTGGCTTCAACTCTAAGGTTAAGCAGAATAAATATGAACCAAGGAAATAGCTCTAAGGGACAAATGGAGAAGAAGAACCAGCTCCTACATGACTTTGTCTTGATTCAAGACATTCACAGACATGGCCAAGTTACCTTTGAAGTCATTATCTTGGGTATTACTGGTACTATAGAGAGAAAATCACAGAGCCACGAAGGGACTGTGAATTGCATTGAAAACCACAGCCTGAATTCCATCCCTGCTCAGCTATGACGTGGTGGTTCCCAAGCCAGTTAGCTGTGCCTGTGCTACAGAGCCCCTGCCCTCTGTACCATAATTAGCACACTGCTTCTCCAGAACTGCTCCTGTGCACCAGCTATGGTCCTGCTTTGAGCTGCAGTCTCAGGGGATAGGTTAGGTTAGAAGACATTCCTGGAGGCCATATGATCCATCCCTCTGCTCAGAACAGAGCCAAATTTTAAACTGTATTCAACCTGAAAGTCAGCTCCAGTGAGTCTGGGAGCAAGTCTAGCTGAGCTTATCCAGCTGAGTTTTTAGTATTTACAAAGCTAGACATTCCACAACCTCATTGAGAAACTCTTCCCAACATCTGGCAATCCCTCTGGTAAAAATGTTTTTCATCTACCTACCTACTGAGAATATTCATATTCTAACTTGCCTTTTGTCCTACCATTGTGCAGCCTTGAGAAAAGTTAGGCTTCACCCTGACTGTAGCCTCCTATTAAGTATTTGTAGACAGCAGTAACATCTCACCTGAGCCTTCTCTTCTTAAAGCTGAAAAGACAGCTCTCTCAGGCTCTTCTTGTACATCCTGTGCTCCAGATGGATATCCCAACCCTTCACTGGACTCACTCTAGTATGTCCATGTCTTCCTTGTTTTCTTCTGCATGTGCAGAAGAACTTTTGCTCCAACAAACTTCTTCAAACTTTTGTTTGAAGTTGCCTTTTTCAACTATCAGAGAACCACTTCTGTGGAACCAGCTAAATGGCTGACAGCTGAGAGAGAATTTAGTCATAAAATTGCCTGAAGTACCTTAATGTCACCATTGCAATGGAACTAAAGTGAACCAAAGGAATTCAGTAGGGTCTGTAAGCAGCAAGTCAATGGACTAAAAGGTTCAAATCAGTTTGTACTACCACCAATTCCCTAACTTTAGAGTAGTTTGTTTTTTAGTAGGAGGAAAGGCAAGCATTTATTTTCTTACGTGCCTTGGGATGTAAGAAAAACTGAGTATGAGCTCAAAACGGAGCTCTATCATCTCATAAATAGTAGTACAACTTCTCTTTAAGTGCCTTTCTAAATGCCAACAAGTTAGGTGTCTGGCATGGGGAAAGAAGTGTTCTCTAAAGTGCTTTGTAACACCATCGAAAACCACAGAAGTACCTACACACCTGCCTCCAAAAGTACACGAACAAGTATTTAATTCTATGATCTTTGAGAGATTTTAAGCAAGTCATTGTATATTCACTGAATAATGGAATTTATTTCAACCCAGTGAAACTCTGTGAAACTCTACTCTCACAGAACACATCTTCAACATGTCTGCTTCATTCTGAAAACAACTATTTATTTAGAATATTGAGGAACCTCAGAAAAACAAAATTCCATGGGAATTTCGGGCCTAACTTCAGTAAAAATCAGCTGGCAAACCACACAGCAGTAACAGTTTTATAACCTATGTCTGAGAATTGGCAACATAGCCGTAGCTCACATCTATGAAAACAAGATCAAGCTCTCAAGTATTTATTATTGTGTTTTGTGTTATTAGTGTCACACAGATAAATTCAATGACCATTCTTTTCCTGAGAAGCAGAAGTGAGATTTTCTTCTTTTTAACTGCTGTGATTCCAAAGGGAGTTTTGGAGTCTTGGGTTAACAGAAAGATTTTTATATGTCTTATACCTACACAAGAGTGTGTCTGTACTCAGAAAAGGCATGAAAACCCCCCACAGCCTCTCTATTTTATTCAGGTTTAATGGCAGCTCAAATCACTGACCATTTTTCAATCTTGAGAGACGGAACAGCTTGACACTAATAATACATTTGCAAAGGACACATCATCATTTAACACAACATTAAGTGCTCAGGGACAACTTTTTACCGTAGACACAATGTGCTCTGAGCTCAGGGTTGACATTTAATGCTACAAAGATAATCCAACCAGTCATTCATGAGGGGTAAATTAATTTTCAAGCAACTATATTTCAGCTTTAAGCCAACAAGAAGGACGCATTAAAATGAATAACTTCATTTTATGCTGCATGCAAGATTTAAAAACCCCAAAATATAATGCATTCTTAAGTACACCAAAATATACCCATTTAATTATGCTATCTTTCCCTGATTCCAAACCAGAAGTCTGGTAATATTTATTAAATATAATATTCTGACTGGAAGCAGAAAATCCCTCAAATTTCCTATGAGTTGCCATGAAAAGCAGCATTTATTTAAAAATGGTTTACACTTAAAATCTGCATTAGCCATACTTTGATTGTAACAAGTAATTAAGAACATATTTAAATTAGCATCTTTTCTGATATTTAAGGAATATTTTAAAAATCTATATAACCATTTAAGAAAATTAATTTAGGAAACCAATTGTCAATAATGTACAGAACAATAAATAAAAAAAATACTTTAAATCAGCTAATTAGTCAGGTAATTTGTTTTCAATACCTATAGAATAGACTCAATTAAGTGTACGACTACAATGAAAGATCTGAAGAACAGCACTAAAAATATTGATGCTTACTACTACTATTTGATAGGCAGCCCTTTTTCATGCCTTTCAGCGCTACACTATCTGTTGCAATCCTGTGCTTAAGCCCAACAGGTGCATGCCTACAGCCAGTAAAAAGTACTGGCTCCTCTAAAATGAGCTTCCACACACACAGTGGCAGCTCTTCAACTAACTTTCCAACAATCTCGTTAACATTTCCTACTCAAACAGACAACTATGAAAACATTAAATACCTTTCTTAAAAAGAAACTAACACAATTAATTTAAAACAGATCACTGGGTAGGTATTTAGCTTCTTTCTTCTCCACATATATAATATATATGTACGTTACTTTCTACATGTTGTTTTGAGTATATTTGTACTACTTTGCTATGGAACAACTGCTCACAGTTACATGTTCATATAAACAACCACATTTTAGAATAAATTCTGAAAATGAAAAAAGCAAAGCAAAACTACTACTGCAGAGACTATTTACAAGAGCATATAGTAACAGGTCAAGAGAGAATGGCCCCAAATTGAAAGAGAGTAGATTTAGGTTAGATATTAGAAAAAAAATCTCTACTGTGAGGGTGGTGAGGCTGGAAGAGGTTGCCCAGAGAAGTTGTGGATGCCTCATCCCTGGAAGTGTCTAAGGTCAGGTTGGATGGAGCACTGAGTAACCTTGTCTGATGAGATGTGTCTCTGCCCATGGGAGGTTAGAACAAGATGAGGTTCCTTCCAACACAAACCATTCTATGATTCTGTGAAGTATTCACTAACAATGCAATTAAAAACCATATTTTTATCAAACATTTGATGAGATGATTTTTGGGTAACAAAATCTATCATACTATTTTTTTGATGGTAAGAGGTGTGAAAAAGGCAGCATAAGGTGTGGCAGGAGAGACACACAGAATCCAATAAGTCTTTCTGCCTCTGATTCAGGCTGCACCCAGCTGCAATTTGGCTTACATTGATTTTATTAACAGTTGGCTGCAAATAGAGGAAATGTGATATATCCCTCCCCAAAACTGGAAACAGATCTTATTGGTATCTTTTATGTACATATTTTTCTTACACATTCAATCAGTCTGCCTGTGACTCTACTCACTGTTACAAACCCTTTCTCCAAGATTATGGCATAAGCATTTCTTATGCTTACTCAGTTTGTAGGTTGAATATTTATGTCACAGTTAAGAAACTGGCCCTTCTTCTGTTGCATTATATTTTATTCTTCCAAGCCAATTCACTGATTTCTTAAATTTAGTTTGAATTTGCCTCTCATACTGGTATAATTTGCAGACTAAATTCATCATCCCATTGCCAATTAAAATACTGGATCCAGGCCACTGTGGATCCACTAGTAATTACTGAGATCAGCTTTCATATCAGTACCATCTTGCAGTAGCTTCATATTAATATATCTCTAGTTTGTTTACCAGAATACATTGACAAGGTCAAGGTAAATGGCACCTCTTCCTCTTCCCCATCAATGTTAAGTTTGCTACTCTATCAGAGAAGAAAATTGAACTGATTTGACAAAACACATTGGCTGTTGCTGATCTACTTGTTGGACTGTGGATCTTACAAGAAACTGTCCCTATCCTGAAGAGCTTACTGTGAAGGATGAGGAAGCTGCATTCAATAATTTATGAATATTATAAGTTCCATCTGTCTGCTTGTTACTGTGATGTTGGCTTTATAATTACCAGAGGTTAGGTCCAATAAATGTTGCCCTGTGCTTAGGCAGGAAGGTAGGAAAATACTACTAATAGTTCTCTATTGAGAGCACTTAAGAGACAACAAAGGAGAACATAGTCAAGTCATCCTATTCAGTTGCCCACAATCAAGCATATCCATGTAACAGATGTTCCACAAAATATCTTCTCTGCTTTTCTTATCTCTGCAACTACAGAGCTAGAAATTTCTACCATTGTCTTATATTAATTACTGTCTTTTGAACTTGAACAGAACAGGGGCAACTAAAATCACTAAATCAATAAAGGAGAAGTCAGATACCCACTGGGTTATGTTTTTAGGAAAAAATTCAACATACCTGTATATGATTCTAGCACCAGGATCAAAAGGATCCTAGTCAAAAGGATGCCACCTTCCTTCTTTCCTCACTGAAGAAAATCCTTTCAGCAGCCCTAGCCCATCTGAACTATCAAGAAATTCTTCCAGACCACATCTCTGTCGTTAAGCAGGACCAAACCAACCACTGCTGAAAAATGGCTTTCAATAACAGTAACTTTAAACTTATTCCTAATTACTCTGGTGTGTATCATACTACTGCCAGACAACACTACTAAGTCATTTCCAAAAATGGTTGCTGAATAAGCACCGTACCACCAAGTACTGTAGCAACACCATTAAATCATCTGGATAAAGAGTCCCTGGTGTTTCAGGAGAGGAGGATGTCTCTCTGCTGTAGCTGACATCACATCACCTGACACGTCCAACCTTATTAGGTGACTGGGGCCAGTCCCTGGGGCATGACACAGTGGGACTGTGGCACCACAGGAACCTGGAGTCATCCCTTCTCCCATATCTAATGCTTCTCCACAAGCACACTCCAAGGAGCCACAGACATCCCCAACAATACCTAACCAATCTTTCTGCTGTGGGGCTTTGCTTAAAGGAGGGATGGTGACAACTACTCCAGGAAGGGAATGACACAATCTGTCACTGACAGCTTCTTTTTCCCAATAGGAACAAAGAGGCCTTGGAGGTGGAACAGAAAACCTGAGCAACTTGGGGAACAGACGAGGCCATATGAAACATAACAGAGGACTTTTGCTGCACATACCACACCACATCTGTTTCTATCAGCTTCAGTTTTCTGTTCTCACACACAACAGGATGGCACTATTTGAACAGTATTAAAGCATGTATCTGATTTTATTAAAAGCAAAAAAAGCCTTGCAGTAAACAAAGATCAACAAAGCTGCATGATGAAGCAGGGACAGAGCACCAGAGACAGTACAGCTCAGGAGAAGCTAGGGCCACTTCTCTGTAATACCTGCTTTATTGAGCAGAAATCCCTTTCAACATTAACCTGAGACTTTGCTGCCAAGTTTACCTTAATTCACCACTGGCCACAACTTGCTAAAGAAAAGCTTCCCAGGTCTGAATGAAACAAAGCCTGGACTGGAGCTAGAACTTGTGGGGAACAGACTAAGTTTATGGATTTAGTACAAGTATGGGATTCATGTTGTTCACCTAGGAGCAGAAGACTGCAAGAGCTGAGGGGGATATCCTATGAATAATCACAACCACACTTGGAAAATGAAAGGAAGAAAACATCTGAGTAAGGAGACCTGCAAGAAGTCAGGCACCATAAGAATGGCAAAACTGTGAATACCTTAACTTCTGATCCAGTGTCTTATCCAGTGGATAATGCTTTTCTCAGAATTGAAAATAATTAGAATGCTGCCTGCCAAGATGAAGTAATTTCTTACTAGTAAGGCATATCATTCTGGACCAGCTGTATATAACAAGGCCATCCCAAAATACAAGGTGTAATTTATTAATTCTGTCTAAGTAAAACGTTTCCAGCAATACTGACAGCATTTGCAGTTCTCACTTTAATGAAGCACATTGCAAAGGATGCTTTGTCAGACCTACATATCACTGTCACTCCAGAAGTCAATGCACTGACAGTCACAGTAGAGGTGGATGTTACAGGATACTGTGGAAGTGATTATGTAAGACAGAAAAGCAGATTTTTGGAGTCTCACTCCAGCAATGCAGAAATCAGAAGCTTTTAATGGAATTAGCCAAGAAGGGAACATCTCATGTACACATCACCATTATCCCTTGGGATTCTAAAATTACTTATGAGGAATAATCTCTACAACTCACTCATAATTTTAGCATGCCTAAGAGCTACATATCTTCAGTTCACCCGTAATTTAAACTTCTTTCCTTCAACAGAAACACCACCTGACAGGTCTTAACTAAAAGTGAATAACAGCAATAGCAGCTTACTTAAAAGTGTAAAGGAAATGCATATTTATGAGCACACAGAATAATGGTTTATGGACCTGAGAACTAAAGGTGTAATAATGTCTTGAAGACATATTAGGAGACAGAATTCCACCTTCAAGAGCCAAACCGGGTTTCTGTCAGTGATGAGATGAGTGTTAAGATAATAGGATAGAGGAGCCTGGCTAACTTTTAAATTTAATTTTTCAGACCCTCAACTCCATCCTTTTCCCTTTCTGAAGGCTCACAGGAAAGGAACTACATGTGCATGTATAGTAAAACCAGTGGCATCTTACTCTTAACTTCAGGACTGGACTTACTGCCTGACAGGTGAATGTCTGGAATCCTTCACAAATACTGCAATCTAAAATACACAGTGAAGAATAGCTAGGCTTTACTTCAAACCTTCTCTTTAGAAATACAAATTTGTCAAGTAACTTATATGTTTCATTTTTTCCAATAACTGACATCAGAGTGATGGTAATGATTTATCTGAGACCCTTTGATTTTATTTCACCATTTGCATCAGGATCACTGCTCTGTTGATATTTTAACGAATAAAATCAGCTGGTTTCAGTAATAGCCTTACTTTGAACACCACTATATTATAAATTATTTAAATAGTGAAAGGCATGTATTAGGGCAATCTATTCAAAGAAATAAGGGTTGCTCTCAGTATCCTTTTTTCCAAATCTTTATTCCACAGGATGATCTTTTAAGTATGACGTCTCTTGTTGGAAACATACAAAAGATGGGAAGACTGTTTAGGAAAAAATTCTACCATCTTGAAAATTATTTGATTAGATCAAATAAAGCATGGAGCTGTCTTCTATTCCTGAATCTTTCATAAAATCACTGTATGACCTTGGGAAATCTCTTTGACTTTGACTCTTTGACTGCAAGACTTTGGTACTCATCAGAAACTCCTGAGATGCTAGTCTAATGGTATAATAGAAGTAAAAAAAAACACTCATTAATGTTATCTATTAGAGATGATTCTCTGATGGCCTATATTAATTTATTTTAAAGATTTTAAAATTACATTTACAAATATAATGAGAAATAATTAAACAAGTACCTGAAAAGTAACTGAATCTGCTATTGACCCTTAAATTCAATTTCTTATTCATTAAAAATGTGTGTTAAATATTTATAAACCCATGGACAAAGCAATTTCAGTTTCTGGAATTAAAAGCATACAAAATTAAACAGAATTAAACAGAAAACTAACTTTTAGTTATGCTTTGTTCCTCACAAACTATATGTGGACATTGCTCTGATCACAAATGTCCTATGTGCTACTTCCTGCATTTCCTTGATGAAGTCCCTTTGTCTAGGGACCTAATGTGGTCTAGCACGTGACACAGGACACAGAACAACAGCCATGCACCATTAGGTGGCCAGTGACTTGGTCTTAGTTCAACTCCACCTTCTGTGAGAAAGTCCTGATGCAAGCCATCAGCACAGAGAACCCCCCATCCCCCAGGTGGGTTCCCAACAGACAGGACAGGCATTGATCTGTCCAGATGAGAGTTTATTTGTAAACTCTCTGAATGGTCCTCTATTGACATTCCTCAATCTGGCTGATTCTGTTCTTTAAACACACCAGAAAGGACACTTCCATTGCAGAGTGAAAAATAGTCAATACATGTCTTTTTCAAAGTAATTTTTCAGTTCCTTGCAACCTAGAGGTTTGTTCTCATTGTTCTCACATTTGAAATGAAATGTTTTTCTGAATGTCTCATTTTGCAGTAGATAGATAGATAGATATAAGAACACAGAACAACAACAACAAAAAAAAAAAAGCCACACACATGCTCTATGGTCCGTTTTTCAACAGCTCCATTCCTCAGAAGAAAAGAGACACAATGTCACTTTCAGTAACAATGTGGTCCTTGTGACAGACATGCTTTTCCTAGAGCCAAAAAAAAGCCAGTGAATCTCACTATGCCAAGTTCTAAGAATTTAGCAAAGGGTTTTTGAAAATGCAGAATATACTGAATTATTAAAACAATATTACTACAACATTTGAGTTCAAACACTGTTCCAATGGCAGCCCTTGTTGACATACCAGTGTGATATGTTAGTGACCAACAGTCCCCAGACATACATGTGCCTTCATCACTTTCCACTCCAGGTGTTTACTCTGCTGTAACCCACTCCAGCCAATATATCAACCTACTCCAAGATTTACTGAGAACAGAGCTCTTCCAATGTCCCCCATACTGGTGTACACTTCTAAGATCTGAGCAATTTGGTGGGGAAGATTTCAGTAACTGCTGCACACCTGCATGAACTTCTTTCAAAATGTGATAAACTAAGTTAAAATAATACTTGGCAAATGACTGGTTTTGCACATGCTGTGTAATAAATAAATAGGTGGAAAGCACCTCATTCAGTGATGTAGGCAGTGGAGATAGAACATACCATCATGCCCTTATGTCACCACCTTTGGCGCCTGCCATAAACTGTTCGAAAATTTTCCTTTTTACTTACTAAATAAAATATGTTCCTAGGTTCCTTGTCAACCTACAGACACTATGTGTTTTTCTTTTCTGTCACTCTCTGGAGATGAGCTAATTGCTAGAAGTATGTGGTAGGAGCTCCTTTTAGTTTCCTACTGAGATTTTTTGATGACAAAATGCCTGTGTCACATCCTACCATTGGGACATGCTGCATCAGCTAGAACCAATGGGTAACATAGGGAAGTCCTGTCTAAGGTGTACAACTGGGGATCCTCTGATAAACTGCACACTTTACTAAGTACTAGACTGCCAGGAACTGCACTTCTGCACACAAAGAACAAAAAGTGCAGCAACACCAAATGCACACTCAACAATTTATTAATAAGTCCCCAAAACAAACAGAAAAAAATGATGCTGTGGAAATATTGTGATAGCTTCACCACACTGTATTGAGAACACAGGCACTGAAAAACAAAGTTTAGTGTTATGATCAAAATGTGTCCCTTTTCCCTTTCTCTCCTTTCAGCATGAATTTAATGTTCTCTCAAAAAAAGAAAAAAAAAAGGAAAAATCCAGTGAAATTCAAGATTATGTTGTCAGTTCTGCTGAAATCTTGATTTTGTTAAAAATATTCAGTATTAATTTTTCCACAAGTAAAACTTCAGTCAGAAAGTCATGGTAATCCTTCCAAATGCATTCTCTAGCTAAAAATACCTAAGAAAGCTGCTCCACTTGACAGTGAAACTTTGTCCATATGGAACATACGACTAGGAAGGACTTGGTGAACTACTGAAATCCAGTGCTTTGCTAGAGAAGACACATGTATCATTCTGTTTTCTTTAAAGCTGATCATAGAAAATGATCAGTTGGAAAACAAGTTAGAGCTTTCAGTTTGGGGTTTTTTGGGGGAGGGGATTTGGTCAGTTTGTTTTATTTTTTTTTTTTAGCCTACCAATAGGACATTAGCCAAGAAGCTCAATCTCCTATTGGTAAGAAACTGCCTTCTGTTTCCTGTTATGTTTCTTTATGGACAATTTATACAGTTATGGACTGGATATATATGGACTGTGTCTTTCCCATGTGTTTACTTGGGAAGTTCCAAAAGGAAGCATATTTGTCTTAATTTGTGTTCAGCTGTGCTAAACAAGGCTCTTCTCGGTCTTCCCTAGTAGTTCTTTCAGCATTTCTTTCAATTCCAATTCATCTTTCTTAAACACAGATGAGCAAAACAGTACTCAATACTTCAAACTCACTGTCCCCAGTACCCTATTTAATGGCTTTAGTATTTTTTATCATTAAATACATACAAGGATAAAGTACACTTTTTTCATGACCATGAGTAATCACTGGGAGCAAGGGAACCCTTCCACTAAGATTTCCAGCCAATTAATTGACATCACTGGTTGTGAACTAGCTGGTCATCAACGTGCACAGTTCTTTGATACCACTTTGGCCATAAACAACAAATGGTGAAGAAACATAATTAGTTTTTCCATCATCGAAATGTTACTAATTTTATCTTCACACTTATGGATTAGATTTTGCTCCCAGTTACAAGGATAAGCATCTGAAATAACTGCTAAATTCAGTAGTGTGATACCTGTCCCAAATTTCCACCATGAGAAAATCCAATCTTCCTACTCATGGGCTCTTGACTGTAGGAAGTGTTTCTCTGCAGACTAAAAATTACCTGAAAGGTAGATTAATAAAGAAAAAAAAAAAAAAAAAAAATC